>JARJHM010000275.1:0-379885 GCA_033356055.1 Carex pumila | reverse complement strand
AAATAAATAAAAATTAAAATAAACTGTAAGCAGTATTCTAGCTATACATTACAGCTACCCAAATAACATAGACGTTTAGTAATCCTTTTACGAAACGCGATCCTTACAGTAATGTAACATTTGTCATTACTTGTGTCCATTTCTTGCCTTATGATATTCTGATTAATATACAAAGTAGGACTGTGTCATCTTTGTATTATAATCATTTCTTGATCTCTATTAAGCAAATTATAAAATTATAACTGCACTTCAGTTATATTGGATCCATTTATAATTCTACTTTACCAAGGGGCCCAAAATATCATTTCTCATTATTAATGAGTGACAATGATGCTATTGACATATATCATTTTCCCGCACAAGTTACATATAAAGAACTATTATTTTTATCACCACTTCTTGCAAGTAGCTTTTAATAATAATCACGTTTGTACATTCCTCATGTGAAAACAATATATGTCTCAATCTTGAAATCAGAGACACGATGAAAACATTAATAACACTAACACAATCCATATAATGTTTCATCTATTAGGTCTGTTCAATATATGAAGCATTTCATACATTCGTGTTATTAAATGATAATCTTTTATCAACGTTTGCAGAACTACAACGTACTTTTAATCAACACGACAGTCTTATATGTCATATTAGTGTTCCTGCTAATATGCAAAGCCTGTGAACATTTTAGTGTTGTATATTTATTTACTTAAAGTCCTGCAGTTCAAGACCAAGTGCATCTTCTTGAACACTTCTAAATATAAATATAAAACTCATGGAACAAAATGTAAATCACATTCAATTCATAAATATAACATATATAAAAGAGAATCAACAAATGATAACTTTTAGAACACAAATCTAACACGAACTGCTTCCTCTTTTCTCAATTAGACCTGAGAAGAAGGAAGCTTGAGAAAATGGTTAAGTTGAGTTAGGCAAAATTCAAGCTCGGGGATCGAAATGAGACCCCTTGAGCATGTCACGATGCTATCTGAAGTGTCAATTTGATTGGTAACACATCAATTCGAGTCTATGCATAGAGGGTACATGGTGCAGCTCTGGTACAACAAAAATGGATTCAATTAGTTATCAGAAGGGTATGATGTACCCTGATACACTTTAAGGATATGCTACCATGCTAAGTGTCACTCCCTTGAAGGGTAAAGCGCAGGAATCAAGAAGAAAAGGGTGAAGGGCTCGATTTATTGCCAACGCCATGCATTACAACACATACAGCCATTAATACTCTCCCTGGTCCCCTGGACACGTGTCAAATGGACTTGAGGTCATGCCAAAATAAGAGAATATTCTGCTGGAGGCTGGGAGCATGCATTCCCTCATTCCTCTTCTATATGTCAGGAAATCAAGGGCTATTGATGCCCAAAACTGCTTTCAATGCAATCAAAGGGTCTAAATTGATCCAACACATAACAACTGATGTGTATAATGATAATTGGGTGATCCCCTGCCATGATGGCACTTATTGCAATATCAATCAAGCTGAGGCATTTGATCAAGCACCTCTGATCAAGATGAGACCACCTCAGCTGGAGCAATTTTGAAACCCGAGCTCCTTGCCTATATAAGGGCACCCATAGATGAAGACATAGACACAGATAGATAGAGAGATAGATAGATAGAAAGATAAGAGGATAGACACACATTGTAACACACACATATACACATATTTAGCTCTCTCTCTCTCTATCCATACTCAAGCTTTGTGCTTTCTTCCATTTTTGCAAGTTAATAGGTATAATTCAGCATGTGAGAAGCCTTGATGGCTGTATGATGTATTAATTCCCTTAGTGAACAAAGTTTGTTGAAAGATTTCTATTTTTTGTATATTTTTCTGTTATTTCAGTGTGTTTTGCTTTGATCTCTTTATTTTACTTGATCTGATTGATAATCTTGCTATTTTGAAGCATAAGGGAGAGAGCTGCATGCCATGGCATGGAGCTCAATGATCAAAGTTTTCTTTTTTTCTTCTTTTCTTTCTTTTTCTTGACCTTTTGACCTTTTTACAAAAGAAAAAAAATCTTTAATATCTGAATTAAATGGTTAAAACCATGATAATATAAGGGTTGAGTCAGCTGATTTCCCCTTGTATTGGATTGATTGAAAATCATTTAATTAAAAGATTAAAGAATAAAAAAATATATATGTGCATATAAACAATAGAAGTAGTGAGATTGAGCCAGCTAGCTTCCCTTACTATCTTCTTTAATTAAACTGGATTATAATTACCTAGTATGGAGATTTTGCTATAGAGAGGAAGAGAGAGAATGGCCTTTAAGGAGCTAATTTGCTATAATTTCAAGGCTTTGTTAATTGTCTCTAACCTAGTAGAGTTTTTGCATATGTGGGATTGTATTTTAACTTGGCCATAGGTGCCATTATATAGGCAAGGCTCAGGGCTAGGGTTTGCATACAGCTAAGGTGGCTTCATCATGCACCTTTACTATTTGACCAGTGGCCATAATGCTGATGCACGTAAAAGCGTATGCACAAAGTTTAAGTACAATAAGATATACATTTTAAACCTTTAACACACGTTTGAGTTAAATTGCAAGTGCACAATTCTATCAAAGTAGTATTTGAGGTGTCGAACCACAGGGAGTATGATAAAAACTTAGTTTAAAATTTAGTAATAAATTTCAGAAAATAAAAGGAAAGTAAACTGTAATAAAAGTAAATTGGGGGGGTTTTGTTCTAACAAATCCTAAGGTTGGGTTCAATACACAAAAGAAATGAGTTTGAAACAATAATTGTAAATAAAAGTAAAAGAAAGAAATTGATTTGTTTTCAAGATTTAGAGATCTAGGGGTCTTTGGTCTACATTCCCTTGCTAACTCTATCTATTCGGTATTTGTTTAAGTTCATGTATGATTTGATGAGATTTCTAACCTAATATGTCATTAAGGGTCACTTTCGTGAATTAATAATGTGTCTAAGCAATTCGGACTTTATGGTTAGGTCCTTCACCCTAGCTACTTAGACCATAAGCTCTTGTTAGTCTCTCCTCTCCTCAAATATTGATATTTCACGATTAAGTCCTTCATACCAATACTCGATTCGATTTGAGATGTCCTAATTAGGGTTTGCCTTCACGGTTAGGTCCTTCACCAAATTCCTAACCTTAATTTCTGTAGTTCCGGCTTAGATTACAAATTGGTTAGATCCTAATCCAAACCTAGGGTGTTCGCATTCATAATTTGGTACTCTCCTCTCATCTTAGCAATATTGGTTCTTTCGAATCCAACACGAGACTACTGCGATTTCAAGTAATAATCATGTAATTAATACAAATGATAAATCACATAAATTAACATCAAATCCCAATAAACAATCATAACAAAGACAAATAACCGAGTAAGATACAATTAAACAAGTTCATGCATTGACCTAAACTCTTAGAGAGAGAACTACTCTCTCTTAGAGAGATCCATTACAAAAAGTTGGCAAAGTAAGAAGAAATAAAATAAAGTAATGATTACACTCTTTATTGAATAAAAAACCTCTATCTTGCCGAATCTTGCTCAGGAAACCCTTCTTCTCCTTGTTTGAAAGCTTTCCTTACTTCAGAATTTATCGCTGTGTGGAGAGAGAGAACAATCGTGGTAATTAAGGAGGAACATTAATTACCGATGAAGATTGTCATGTAGATTAAAGTACATTGAAGTTCTATAAATATTGATAAAGGATTATCATTTAATTACATGAATATATAAAATGTGTATTTTATATATTGAACATGATCTAAATGAATGAAACATTATATGGATTGTGCTTTGTGTCATTAATGTTTCCATTGTGTCTTTAGAATCTTAGATATGAGATGTATAGGTTTTTCACATGAGAAGCATATAATGTGATTGCTATTTAAATACTATCTTATGATAGGAATAAAATAGCAGTTCATTGTATACAACTTGTGCAGGAGAAATCTATATGTTAATATTATTATTGTCTCTCAATTTGAGTTATGATATTACTGGGTCCTTTGGTAAAGTGAAATTATATCGCATGCAATATAACTGATGTAGTATAGTTATAATTCACTTGAGTGTCTAAGAAAACAAATATAATGCAAAAATAACACGATCCTATTTTGCATATTATTCATAATATCATGTGGCAAGGATAGACACAAAATTAGTGGATTGAGTAAATGATTACTATGTCGTTTGGATAACTATAATGTAATGATGGAACCTCTTATAGTCAATAATATAAAATTTTATATTATTACCAAGATGACATAGATCTTCTATACGGTCACACCAACTGAAAAGAAATAACAAGTATTTTACATTTCATAATGATGTATAAGATAAAATACATGTGATGAAATGCTAAAATAAAATGTCATAATATGACATGCTTAGACCATAAATAAATTTATGAAGTTATGCAAATATTATTTGGTATAATGTTTGAATACCTTATAAGAATAATATAAATATTGTATAACATAATAATATGAATAATATTATTTGTTCATAAATTAATTTATTGAACCAACCATAAGATGAGATTAAAGAGAGCATGAGATGGCTAAACAAGGCTAGTGGCATTTGTGTAATTGATTCGAACCTTATACAAAGAATTGCCCTAACCCTTGCCTATTTAAGGGGGCTCATTTGGGAGAAAAATAAGCTAATTTTCTGCCTATAACCCTTGCCAAAATCAGCCCCTTTGGCCAAAACTTTGAAGGGAGACTCTCATCTCTCATCTCTTCTTGCTAGGTGGTTGGATCTAAGCTCTAAACTTCACATCCATCTATCTAAGAGGTGTGCTAGTTTGTTGTTTAGATTCAAGGTGAACCAAGAGGTGGAGAGGCGCTTCAATCAAAGAGGTGGTTTCCAAAAGATCTAGAAGGAAAATCGACTTCCCTCTAAACAAGAGATTTGACAATCTCTTTAGGTATAAATTATTATCTCCTCTTGTATAAGAAATGAATAAATTTATTTATTTTTATTTAGTACACATTAGGTGCTTAATGAAACTATTAAGAAGTTTCTTGTTTGCTACTGTCATATAAATAGCGTCTTTTGTGTATTGAGCCAAGTAATAATAGAAAAAAATTTAAATTCTCACCACATAGGCATGCACATGAAATTCTTACACTGCCTACATGCCAACACCGGCTGAGCACCAGGTTGGATCTCTGGCCGGAGATCCAGCCTATGCGGGAGTCTCCGGAGATCCACCCTACGCAAGATGAGAGCTTGACTTTTAGACTTGTAGATTTTATTCTAGAGTATCAGTTGGACACAGCCGCCTCCCCGACATCCCGTCAGCCGTATCTGGAGAGGGCTCATGATTGGGAGGCCTCTGGTAGTGGGACTCAGCCTAACTGCAGGTCCCAGCATGCGGCATCCTTGTTCCATACCCCCCCCCCCCCCCGCCACTGCCAACTACCCACATCACCGATGATCTATGGGGTACAGCACTCACGATGAGCAGAGAGGCTGAGCCCGAGGGGGAGATCACACCAACTCACATGGCGCAGGAAGGAGAAGTATAGTGGCATGACTGACATCAGGCTCGGGTTTTCAGCAGAGAGAATAGGGGCCAACCAGCTGACCGATTTACGCCTTTGCAGTATCGTTGAGCGCTTAGTTATTTTTTTGTTTTGTTTTTAGTTAGTTTTATTATGTTTTAGAGCTCGTGGTTTTTGTTTTATAATTTTATTATTTAGTGTTTTATATTTTATTATGTTTTATGTTTTAGTTTTTAGTTAGCTTATTATGTTTTATGTTTTAGTTAACTTATTATGTTTTATATTTTATTATGTTTTAGTTTTAGTTTTGAGTTGAACTATGTTTTATGATAGTATTCGTACAATAAAAAAATATTAAACAATTTTGAAAAAAAACACTAAAAAAATAAGAACAAAAAGACACTACAAAAATAACATTATAATAAAACACTAAATAAAATAACAACAACAAAAATAAGAACAAGAAAACACTAATAAAAATAACAACAAAGTTAAACACTTGAAACATTTATCGGTTTGGGCTATTTTTGTGAGCTTATATCTCACGTTCTGTTAGGAGATTCTGCATGAAACTAGGTAGTACTGTTCTAGGATGTTGAGATTGTATGTCGATAAATTTTTATGATTTTTGGAGTAGTTTTTCTAAGAAAACCAGAGGTGCAAAGTTGGACCCCGGATGAAACATTCATCGGTTGGGGCTATTTTTGCCATCTTATATCTCACGTTCTGTTCGGAGATTCTGTATGAAACTTGGCAGTACTATTCTAAGATGTCGAGACTATATGTAAGTAAATTTTCATGATATTTGGAGCTGTTTTACTAAGGAAACCAGAGGTGCAAAATTGAACCCCGGATAAAATATTTATCGGTTGGGGCTATTTTTGCGAGCTTATATCTCACGTTCTTTTCCGAGATTCTGCATGAAACTTGGTAGTGCTGTTATAGGATGTTGATACTATAAGTTGGTAAATTTTCATAATTTTTGGAGCTGTTTTGCTAAAAAAACCAGAGGTGCAAAGTTGGACCCCGGATAAAACATTCATCGGTTGGGGCTATTTTTGCGAGCTTATATCTCACATTCTGTTCGGAGATTCTGCATGAAACTTGGCAGTGCTGTTCTAGGATGTTGAGACTATATGTCAGTAAATTTTCATGATTTTTTGGAACTGTTTTCTAAGGAAACCAGAGGTGCAAAATCGGAAAAAAAACTGAATATATAAACAAATTTGATTTGCAAAAAAAAAAAAAAATTCTTGGACCGCAGAAAAATTTGGCGGTTTGGGCATTTTTATAATTTTGTCCGGAGAGTGGTTATTTTTAATAATTTTTTTGGGGGTATTTTTAAAAAACTCGGTTGTATTATTGTATACTTTGTTTTTTGGGAAATTAAATCCTTGTGCTTGTATTACTGTATACTTTGTTTTTTTTTACTGGTCCGAACGCAGAAATTAAATCCTTGTGATTGTATGATTCACGACTCCATTAGCTAATATCCTTCCCTTGCGCGCCCAACTTTGGTTAGTCCCATATATATTTTTGTGTTTACATAAAACTGTTAAATTCTATTTGTGTTTGTACTTTTCTTGCTTAGTTTTATATCTAGTTTTGAAATAATTTGCAATAATGTGGAACGTTAGTTTCTCAATATATATTTGCTCAATGAGTAATAAATTTATTTTCAGATTTGACTAAAATTTATACATAACATATCAATAGTCAACCATGAAAATAGATCAAACTAAACTCATTGATTTTCAAATGCATAAAAAAAAATTTGACTAATTAATGAAGAGATCTCTATAAAGAACAAAACATACGTACTACAGTTAGAAAATAGAAAATTTATAGCATGTAAGCTAGATGGCTTCTTGGATATGCAAATTACAACAATAAAAAAAATGCACAAATGACAAAAAAAAAAAAATCGTGACTCAGTAATTTTTTCCCACCAGACATGTTTTTCTCCATATCTATTAATTAAGATCCTTTCTTACGTTTTTGACCAAAATTCTAAGTACATATTCCACAAATTAAAAAACATATGACCAAAGAACCACATGTCTTAATTGTTTTCATTACGCGTGGGAAAAATAAAAATCCTTTGACCCCACTACCTTCAGCGCCTGATAAAAAGAAACAACCTTTAGCATTTATACAACCAAAAAGAAAATTGTTCAGCATCTATAAATACAACTGTCATGTTAATTAATTACTATCTCAAACTACAACCAACAGCCTCTCTGATCTGTGTCTCTGTATCTCTGTATCTCTGCATCTCTCTCTATAGCTCTCCTCTCTCTCAAAAATGCAACTCTTAAGTACCTCCACAGCCACCCTTCCATACGCACGACAACGTTGTAACTTTAACCGCGCCTACTTTCAATACCAACCGAGTCTTCCTAGGACGCATTCACAGCCTTTGCAACAAAAGTTTCTTCCTGTGCTTAAGCCAGGTCTTTCTTTGTCACCGTCATTGCTTAGAGACAAATCGTTCGTCTGCAAGGGCAGTGAGCGAATAACATGGGTGGATGAGAAAGTGCCGGAGATAATCAGGCCTTATGTTAAGCTTGCTCGCATAGACGATGACATTGCGCTTTGGCTGCATGCCTGGCCCGCCTTTTGGTACACATATACACATTACAGTTGTGCTATATACATTCATTACAGTTGTACGTGTTAATTAATTGCAATCAAACCAAGCTAAAGAAATTGTTACATATATAAACTAATTAAAGGTTTCTAAATAAAAACAAAAGGGTTAATAAAAGAAGTTTGAGAGGGGGATTATATACAGAAGATAGTAATTCATACTTATCTTTTTTCTTTGACAAACGTTTAATGAACATTGCAAGTACATAATGGCATGAAAATTAATGCACTATATGCAACATGTAAAGTTGTAAACTACTCAGACAAGACTTTTCTTGTTCGTTCCCTTCTTTTGATTTTTAGCTTCTTCAGATGGCATACATATTTATATAATTTTCTATTACTAAAGATGTGCACATGTACTGCCAATGGCAGGTCAATTATGCTGGCAACAAGACCTGGAACTGTTCCTGATTGCAAATTATTTGGACTATTTCACTTGATAGCTTTCTTTGTACATGTCTCCTGTTGCACTTCAAATGATCTCTTTGATCTAGATTATGACAGAAAGGTAAGTTTAATATATCTTAAAGAGCTGTATGTTTTGCTTATCTAGTGTAACTTTTCCATAAAACATATTGTTGTTAACTTTCTTGTCCATATATTATTGTTGTTTAGATTGCCAACATATTATTTTCTTAAAATACTAAAAACACAACAGCTGATCTCCTCTTCATATTTGCCTTTTAAAGTAATTGAGGATTCAATCCTAGCTATCTTGACTTCTGACGAAAAGTCATGCACTAAACTTAGTTACACGTCCTTTTATGATATTGTAGTACACTACTAAGGTTTCCGAAATTTTTATTATAGAAAATTAATTAAATAAATATCGATAATGGAGAATAAATCTGAGTTTTTTCGAGATACAAGAAATACGTGATTGTTTATAACGTTCTATGGACGTTATAAACTATCACGGCTAGAATTAACTGTAACTCTCCGCACTTGCGCTGAGTAATTAACTAAAAAAGCAAAAAAAAAAAAAAAAATTACTAGACGTGATTGGTTATCACGTCTAGCAAATGCACTGGCCCAAGTTACTGGACATGATTGTTACGAACTTCCAATAATTTTGTTCAGTTAATTAATAAGTGCAGTAATTAGTTTATCGCTAATCAGGTCATGATAGTCTATAACGTCAAGATGATGTTATAAACTATTAAGTTTTCCCTATATCTTGAAAAAAATCAGATTCATTCTCCATTGTCGATATTTATTTAATTAATTTCCTATTAATAAAAATCTTGGAAGGTTTTCTAGTCAACTATGTTTTACTTTCTTTTTTTTGGGTATCTACTGTTACGTACAATATATTGTTAATTGGCCTTATATTGATTTAATTTTGTCTCTCTGTCAATCTATATCGATCTCAGGTAGAGCGTAGCAAGACTAGACCACTGGCAGCTGGTGACATCACGCCGGTTCAAGGGTGGTTGTTTTGGGCATTGAATATCGCATTGCTTATACCGCTTGTGCTACAACTCAACAAATTATGGTATGACAAAGAAAGTACTATTGTAAAATTATGACGTGATATTAAACAGCACATCGAATCGATCCTTTCTGTCATTTTTAAGTTCTCTAAATTATTTTCTGTTCGATTATTTTTTTCCCTAAATTTGAGGCAGGGTAAAGTATGTATTTATTGATACCTAGTATATATGTTCATATGAAAGGGACAAGAGAATATCACTCAAGAATGCTATTCTTTGTGACAAATAAGTGTATATAAAAGGAAAAAAAAAAAAAATGGAAATAAAAGTCACACTATGCTGAAAAGGATTTAGCCTTTGTATTAGTTAATAGATTAGACCCCCAAATAAATCACAAAATAATTCTAGGTCCCTCATTCTTGTATTCTTTTTTTCTTTCTTTTTTGGGTTTCCATAAGGTACATGCTTATTTGTAATTAATTTCTCTAAACGACTAATGATTCTGAATTTTTTTTTTTTTATACTGGTAAAACAGTATTGTCCTAGCAGCAGTACAACAAGTATTGTGGATTGCATATCCCTTTATGAAGAGAATTACTTACTGGGTATGTTTTGAGCTGGTTCAATTATTTGCTTTTTATTTTTTCAACTTTCTATATTCTAACTGATGGAAAATATATAATCACTTAACATAACTTCTTTTGTTAATATATAAGTTGATGTGATAAATATTACAGCCACAAGCTTTTCTTGGTCTAGCCAACAACTGGGGTGCAACACTCGGCTGGGCAGCCGTAATGGGAAATTTGACTGATATCCGCATTTTCATCCCGGTACACATTGCTGGTATATTCTGGACATTGATATACGACACAATATATGCACATCAGGTATATTTGTTTATTTCAATTTCTAATATCATACTTCACAAGTTCAATTTGTGCTTATGCCACATTAACTGCCCATACCTGTTATTTCACATTAAAAACCGTTTCAACTTTCAAGCCTATTTATGATAACTTTACCTGGATTCTTGTGCCTTAATTACTAATTTATTTCATGCATATTTATAACAACATTGGTAAATTTGCTATCCTGAATAATACAAATTTTAAACCTTGCACTAAACTCTGAGAAAATAAATTCTTACATAAAAAAGAACATCTAAAACAAAGATCCAATACTAATACATGATATATTGTTAAATTGGAAGATTTCAATGTTAATTTGATGCCTATTTTCTAATTTTTTATATAAAAAAATAGGATAAAGATGACGATGCGGAGGCAGGAGTTAAATCCACAGCGTTATTGTTTGGAGACTCGACAAGGACTTGGCTCCTTGGATTTGCAACCATTTGTATTGGCAGCTTGATGTTTGCTGGCTACAATGCTCATATGGGTATATTTGTGCTGATGCATGGATAAAGCTAGAATGAATTTATATAGTTCATCAAGATAGTTTCTGAGCTAAATTTCAAGAAATATAAGACTGACTTCAATTTTAAATTTAAGTTCTTAAAATTAATCTATTTGGAGAGTGGTGCATTTACATACTGAATTTGTTACTTTTTGGTTTAATTCAACTAATAGCAACATCCCTTAAGAAATTCCTTCAGTATTATTATTTGTATTTTCTTTATGAAATATAGATAATATTAAGATACCATATTAATGAATTATCTCTCATTCTTTATGTCAAATTTAATTCAACTGATTTCTTTCTTTGTTAGGTTGGCCCTTCTACTTATCTATGATTCCTGCATTTGGACACCTATTATGGCAGATATATTCAGTTGACTTGTCAAATGGATTTGATTGTCTTATGAAGTAAGTACCAGAGTATCAGCTATTATTTTATATGTTTGAAATATGATAAATTACTTTGCATATTTTCTAGGGTTTAGGCTACAAATATTACTTCCAAACATTTTCAGAAAAAGAGTAAGATCATTCATAAAAAGGTTGAACAAAACCATTTAAATTATAGTGATTCGTTTAGAGTGCAGCATAACAATTTGAAATTTTCGTAGGTCTCAGTTTAATTCGACACGGTGGATGTGTAGCAAATTGAATATCATCAAATTAAAAATTCTTTACACATATAAAGAGAGATGGCAAAAAACAAAGAACAGAAATCAGAATAATTCTCGATTCAAGCATCTTATAAGTAAACAAAAAAAAAACACTCAGTAAATGCTGGTAACTGAATAACTGGCAAGTAAAGTTGTCCATAAAATTCAATGTTAAGCTACAGGTTAATTTTTGTTTTACTTCATTTGCAGATTTTTTTCAAACAAATGGTTTGGAGCAATAGTTATGGCTGGAATGGTACTGGGAAGGATTGTATATTGAGATAAGTGCTTCTACAGCAAGAGTGTCGACTAATCACGACAATATCTGGAAATAACGAAAGTGCATTTGTTTTCTCCTTTTCATATTCTAAAGAATAAAGCATGTCAAAGAGTTTGAGTAGTTACATTATAGAACTTTTTAAAATGTATACAAAGTAAATTTGATTTGAGGTGATACCAAATCTTGTATGCTGTTCGGTACTGTAGTGTATTTTCTTGATAAAGGTCATTTCAGATCCTTCTCAGATATCTTGATGATTATCTCAAGTTTTGATCATTTAGATTCTAAGTTCTTCAAATTTATGTTTCTCCGAGCTGTTTTGAGTTTGAATTGTTTGAGGTTTCTTGATCAGAAAAGTTCAAAAAGCCAAATAGCCAATTGGATTGCAAGTTTGCAACTGTCAATACATGAATGGATTTTAGTGAAGAGGAAACGGGGCTAAACTCCTCCTATAAATTGAAAATTTGTAATTTTGTATGCATCAATACATTTCAGCCCTCCTTATAAATTGAAATTACACTTTACTAGATTCTAGTTCCTCCAATCTCAATTAGTTTCATGTAATTTGCCGTCCTTATACATTATAGGTCACATATTAGCTAAGCCTAGCAGAAAAAAACATCGATCCAGTTGCTTGAGCTATTTTCTGTTAAATGTTTCTTTGAAATTAACATTTTTTTTATTTTCGGTCAAACCAGTTTCCGATGCCATCTTTGGTGGGTTTGATCATGTTCAAGTTAAATGTTTCTACTTCATTTGAAGTCAAATTATTTTCATATTTGCAAAATTGAAATTTATGAGAGCTCGTTTCTACTTTATCCATGTAGTACTGCAGGTCAAAGTATCACATCAGTATGAGATTGCAGTCAAGAGTCAACCATGAAAATAGACAATTATATTAGACATGAACTCTTTCAATAATGAAGACATTTTATTATTCCTAATGCACGCATCTCATTGCACTAGTGAAATTTCCTTATTTACTTTCTTTGTATTCTTGTTTAGGGATGTGCTTCAGTCCATTCAAAGGTTGGAACTTCAAATCTGAAATTTTTAATTCAGATAAAAAAATGTGTACTTAAGAGTATCTCATGAGGGTTAAAATTTTCTTATGAGGTCACCAAAAGTGTTGGATTTATACCATTAATCACTAGTTTTGCTATATATGTGTTCCAATTTGGTTATTTCGTTATATATAATCATAATTTCTATTTATTTTTATTAAGGACATGACATATAATAACTTATCAACTCCTTAATAAAAAAAAATACAAAAATTAAATAAAATCATTTTAATTAACAGCAAATGTTACAAACCTTTAACATTAAAGGCTTCAACCAAGATAACATCAAATTAATTTGTCTTCATTTTAAATCTTGAACTGTTGAACACAAGTCATGAAGACAAATTTCTCTGTCTTTAGTCTCAAGTAACTTATCAAAAGCAAAAGGTCTAACACAGAACTTACCAACCTTACATTTCTAACCAATGCTCTAACTCCATATATATTGAAAATTTGTAATTTTGTATGCATCAATACATTTCAGCCCTCCTTATAAATTGAAATTACACTTATAAGTCACATATTAGCTAAGCCTAGCAGAAAAGAAAACATCCAGTTATTTGAGCTATTTTCTATTAAATTTTTTTTTTTAATTAACAGTTTTTTTTTCAGTCTAATCAGTTTTTGATGCCATCTTTGATTGGTTTGATCCTGTTCAAGTTAAATCTGATTTAAATTTTAGACAAGCTCTTCAATTTGAATCAAATTTGACCACCTCTGAGAGTACTCAACATAAAAGTGGTAACTTCATTTGACATCAAATTATTTTCATATTGCAAAATTTAAATTTATGAGAGCGTGTTTCTACGGTTCACGCAGGTCAAAGTATCACATCAGTATGAGATATAGCAGTCAAGAGTCAACCATGAAAATAGATCAAACTAAAGACTGACATACAGAGGTGGAGCCAGCCCTTTTCAGGGGTGGGCAGTTGCCTACCCCTGAAAATTGGTCTTTTTTGGACCGGATATAGTATTTTCAGCCTTTGTCTACCTCTAAATTATTTGTTGTCTCCCTCTGGCCTCTGCAACCCACAACCCTTGGCGTGGCCCAATTAATTCCTACCTCTAATTTAGGAATAGAATAATTGCAATCAAGTGCAAGAAGCCCAATTAATTCCTTGGCGTGGCCCGTTCAAAGAAAGAAGCAGAGGTGAGATTTTTAGGGTCCCTATCAATAGAAAGAAGCAGAGGCGCGGCCTGTTCAACCCTTCGCTGATTAAAAAAAAAAGCAGAGCTGCAGCAGTGATTCAAAGCAAAGGGTTTACGGAGGCAATTCAAAGCGAAACAGAGGCGATTCACAGAGGCAGACCCTGCTCTAGCGACAGATTGATGGTTTGAAACCTAACTCTATTTAATTTCTGTTTATAAATTGATAAAATCAATAGCGACTAGCGAGTTGGATAAAATTGAGTACAAATATGTTTTCATTCTACTCAAATTGGATTGTTGAAGTTATTAGATCAATAGATGAATTCTTGAATTGTTGAATATTTTTGAAATTTTCATATTTCTTGGTGAATTGTTGAACTTATCCGATTATTGTATAAATCGTTGAATTTGTTGAAAATTTTGTATCTATTGTTGGATTATTCTACCCACTCCTAACTCAAATTCTGGCTACGCCACTGCTTGGAGAGCTCCGACTACTGAGAGATGAGCCAATTATATATAATATAGAGAATGCTACTTATGATAAATTGATATATAATGATAATAAACAAGTACGTACATCCAGTTATCCTGCATATTAAACTCGGCAAACTTAATTTATTTCTTAATCTAAGCACGCGGCTAGACTGTAGATAGGAAGAAACAGTCATATAAATCCACATTCAAAGATAAAGCTCAATGATGGAGCCGACACCGACCGTTGGATAAAGTTTATATTGAGAACAACCGACTTCACGAAAGATGTCCTTCCATTCTTGTTCATCTCGCTCTTTTCCATTGAAAAGAATCATCATGTTCAGATCAAATAAGAGAGTGTCTCTGCTGCTTTTGGAACATCACTCTCCATATTTACAACTATATCCATTATTATGATCTTTCCACCTGCTCCATTTTTAGGAATCGCTTCTTTGCTTCTGTTTAGAATCTTTACACATTCCTCATCACTCAAATCATGTAGAACATTCTGGATGAGATGATGTATACAAGTTTATCAGAGATCTTAACGAAGAAAATCTTAATTAATAAAGCCACCATAATTCATGCATATAAAAACATACATGTATAATAAATATAAACGAGGTTCCTACTATAGAAGGTGACTAAAAACACGCCCATTTCTCACCACGGGTACCTTACCCGACGATCCATTGACAGCCCGACATATTAAGAAGATAGCACCTTTGTACTCAATCTTCAACAACTACTTGTACAAACGAGGCTATGTAAGACCATGGTTGAGATGTGTTAGTAATGAGGTGGCTGAGAAGATTTTGCTGGACATCCACGAAGGGCTTTGTGGAAGTCACCAAGGTGCAAAGATATTAGCGAAGCGGGCTATTTGGGTCGGTTTCTACTGGCCAACGATGCAAGATGACGCGGCGAGTTTGGTAAAAAAGTGCGCTAAATGTCAATATCATAGCAAACTCAGCAGCGTTCCACCATATGATCAGGTTTCGATCTCGGGAGCCTGGCCTTTTGATCTGTGGGGTATTGATATAGTGGGACCGTTCCCAAAGGCAACGCTAAATAAAAGATGGCTCATTGTTGCTATTGAGTATTTCACCAAATGGGTGGAAGTTGAAGCCCTGTCCGAGAACACCGCGATTGCAGCCAAAAATTTCATCTGGCGTAATATCATTTGCCAGTTCAGAGTACCTCATGCCATCATTTCAGACAACGAGACGCAATTCAACACGACATTAACCATGGATTTCCTAGCCAGCCTTAACATCCATAACAATTTTGCGAGCGTCAGCCACCCCGCCAATAACGGACTAGCCGAGGTAACTAACCGCACGATTTTAGACGGACTGAAGAAGAAGGTTGCGGCCAATCGCAAGAACTAGCTCGACATGCTTGACCAAGTCTTGTGGGCCTACCACAGCAAAGCCCTTACTCTTTGGTATATGGAATGGAAGCAGTCACCTCAATGGAACTTATTCAACCCTCTCTCCGAATTATGTCCTATGAAGCAGGTGACAACCACGAAGCCCGCGCTGCCGAGTTGGAGTTAATAACAGAGGCTCGAGAGCAAGCTCGGGTGTACACAGAGGAATAGCAAAAGCATGTCAAACCCGACTTTGACAAAAAAGGTAGTGCCCCGAGAATACAAACCAGGGGACCTAGTGCTCAAAAAGGTAGAGGCATCGAGCAAGCACATCAGCAAGCTCGAGTCAAATTGGGAAGGTCTTTATCGAGTTGCATGTGCTCGAGAAAAAGGCACCTACGAGCTAGAAGACATAGAAGGGCGGAACCTTGTCCGACCATGGAACGCCATTCACCTTCGGCAGTTTTACATCTAATAGACACCATCACATCGGATTGTGGCGTTGTCTGCATTCACTCCGTTGTATCTTACTAATTCTGCTTTGTTAATTTCATTTGTTTTTACTTTTTTCAAAGGGCCCGGGATTCGAAAAGGTATGCCTGTGTGATCTCGGTATCCGTAGATTATAGGACTTGTCTTACGAGTTATTATGAAGAAGTTCAATTTTATAGGCCAAATTATCTCTATTTTTTTAAGTTCCAAGAACGAAAGCCCGAGTGGCAACAATGAAGAACTTAAAATAAAACTCCGAGGTTCGTACACAATGAAAACTTATATAGCGATAGAGCAAACCTCACAGATAGATAATTACGAAGGTTCGTACATGACGAAAGCCTATGTGGCGACGGAACAAACCTCACAGATAGATAATAACGAGGTTCGTACACAACGAAAGCTTATATAGTGACGAAACGAACCTCGCAGATAAATCATAACGAGGTTCGTACACAACGAAAGCTTATATGGCGATGAATTGAATCTTGCAGATTAACTAGACATAAGGTGCATCATGAACAAAAACCTTTTTACGGCAACGAGGCTGCACCCAGGAATAAGAACAATGTGGAGTTCCTACAAAACAAAAAGAAAAATGACATACAACCTCGTGATTCCTCTCGAGCGAGGTCACAACATTGTACCCAAGTTATGTTTTCGGATCAAACAAATCCACAACACTAAGAAAAAGCAAGGAGGTTGTATGTGCGAAAATCACAAAACTAAAATGAGAAAAAACAAAGGGGAGAGGGAAGGGGAGTACTTCTCCCACATCCCTTAAAACATAAAATCACGATTGCAGGTACAAGAAAAAAAAAGCAAGGAAGAAAAAGCATATGCTCAAAGGTAACATTTAAATACACCACATTTATGTTACTTCCCCACATCCCGGGGACTAAAAAGTATGACATAACTGTTGTGCCCCCACAGCGGGGGGGCCAAGCTCGACACAACAATGTAACATAAAGTACAATAAATTCTGTTAGTACCCCCACATCCCAAAGGCATCAAATGATGACTTAACAAACTAGAAAAGAAAAAGATAAGTACCCAACGCTATACCACCTGCCCACACCTCGTTACCCCTTGTAACCTGAAGAGGACTGAACAATCCTGAAAAATCACAATAAAACAAAGATTAGTGTAAGGTGATATCCCGCAATAATTAACGAAATAATAGGAATATTTTACTTAGTTGAATTGAAGAACAGGTGAGGCGCCTCCCCCGACGTTCCCTACGACATCAACGATTGGTTCCTCTTTGGATGATCTTGTTTCGGCACCAGTTGATGCAGTTGCCATGTCGTCGAGGGTAATGACAGGATTCTCATCCACCTGCACTTTAGTGTTCTTTTTTTGTTGATTGGGGTCCTCCTCGTTTGATTAGTCAGGGTGAGGGCCAATAGGGTTGTCGGAATCCTTTCCATCAAGACCTTGTCTTGCGAGCCTTCCTGGTGTTTGTTTTTCTCTTCCTTCTCCTTTTCTCCCTCATCCTCATCCGGAACCCAACCTGCATTGGGGTCATTAACGTCGATAGGCCAAAGGAAATTTTTTCCTCCACGGGATCGAAATCTCGCTGGGTTCTACGCTTTCAAAGGTCTCAGGGGGTTTGACCCTTTTGCCTTTAGATTTCAGCAACCTGTCCCTCCCTTCATCTCAAGTCCATCTGGGAAGAGCCCTAGCGGATCGCTCATTCTCTGGGATCTTAACAAATCCACAATGCTCAGGGTTGAACGAGTACAGGTTGTTCAGGTGCTTCAGCTCATCATAAATGGTCACCCTTATCAAGTTATCGCATAATATTTGGGATGCCATGGTGAAGGCTTTGCTTCCAATAAGTTACTTATAGCTTGTTGGGGTAGTTCTTCTTTCTGCTTCCCCAATGCCTCTTTCAACTCGCCTAACTGACGATCCCAATCTGCTAGCTCTTTTTTCATTTCGGCAATCTTGGCTAAAGCTTCCTTTAACTCAGCCTCCTTCTTAATAAGCAAGGCGTGCTGCTTTTGCACAGCGCCCTTCATATTCTCGACCTCCCTCTTGACAGTACGAATCTCTTCGAGCCTAATGTTAGCGAGACGATTACTAGTTAGCATTTGGTCCTTATAGAAATCCCTCTCAATAATGGTGGCGCTGGACTGAGATATACCGGGGGTGGGGCCTCAAGTCGGAGAGCCTCCTTATCATATTTGTCCCAAAGGGCCCCCGTGATAACCTTGGAATGATGTTGATAATGCAGCATTAGACCCAGTGCTCCGAGAGGATCCTTTTCGACCAACTTTTGTTCCTCTGCGGTCGAGGTCACCTGAAAAGCTTCTTGCTCGTACTTCACACGTTCGACAGCAGAGGGAGTAAGGTTGCGTTGCATAGCGGTGTACCCCGGGAAGTAAACTCCCAAACTATCAGGGTAGTCCTTAGGGAGGTGAGTTTTCCACATTACCCCCTTCCCCTTCTCCGAATCCGGGATGATCTCCTAGAGGTGCCTGCGATATTCTTCTCCAAGCTCGTTAGAGTTTTTCACGAGGTAGTCGAAAGGAGGAAGGGGCGACGAGATAACCCTAGGAGCCGGCACAGGATACGACATAGGCGGGGTCGAGGTAGTAGTTTTTGTAACCACAAGTGCCATTTCCCTCTCCTTGTGTGATTTCTTAAAACTTGGCTCTTGGATAGATATCCCGCCGGCACTTGAAGCTTTTCTTTTCTTTTCACGAAGAGGCTCAGGTTGAACTCCTTTTTGCTTATCTGTAGCTCTAATCTTTCGTGTTGAGACTTCGAAAGGTGCCTTCTTCTTATTCCTTTGCCCGGCAGGAGCTGAGTCTTTCGGCAATATCGAGGTCTGAGGAGTCGCCCCGGAAGGCTTCTTAAGAGATGCCCTGGAAGGTTTCTTGACGCCTTCCCCGGATTGTTTCTGTAAGCCCCTACAAAGACTTTGTTCTTGGGGTCAAGGGGCAGGGGATGTTCCGAGGTGCTATTGAAAGCAGGGCGCATACTTCCAGAATATGCAAACAAAAATGTCACATGTTAATTAAACTAAACGATGCATAAGAAGGGTGAAAGTTGCATGCATAAAATGTATTAGGTAGTCATGGTTATTGAATAACTAACTTTCAACAAATTGAGTGATGAGACCCATTATGTGTTTATCAGCAACGCTCAAGGAGGCGTATAATTTTGTTGACTCTTTCTTCGTCTTCTTGGGAGTCCTTTACAGACATTTCCACTCTCTCTTGACTCCCTTCCAACGGTCAAAGTCATCTAGATTCTCCAGATAGATCCAGGCATAGTTCCATTCATCAAACTTGTTCCATTTGACAACTCGGTCTGTGTCGAACAAGGTCAAGCTCTTCGGGATCTTCCTAATTCCAGTGTAACAGGAATTCAACCACAGAGTACTGAAAAAGGACCAAAATACATGAACGGTAGGTTTCTCCCCTCTTAGCTCGGAGGAAAATTGCTTAAACATCTCCTCAAAACTGGAGATATAACACCAACCCGCAGGAAGGATCTGCGCTGGTGCAACGTCAAGTTCCTGTAACCTCCGAACAAATAGGGAAAGTTTTAGTCTAAAGTCGCAATGCGGCATCTTCCAGTAAATAGTGACTCCCTTCCCAGAGTCATGGGCCTGATCGTCTACATCAGGAGCCCTCAAGCGAACCTTGTCCTGGGGAAACTCCTCCCTATGTTCTTGAGGGATAAGTGCCTCATAAAAATAGTCAAGGTAATCAGGACACCACACATCGACCTTAGGAATGAACCTGGCTGACTCTTGAAAGTCACGGTCGTTTGGGTGCCCTTCGCGAGGTTCGACCAGCTCAAGTTCCTTCCTTCTCGAAGATGGTTTGCTGGTCTTTTTGGAAGAAGCCAGCCCCCTTGGCAACTCTCTTCTTCTCAAGGGGTTCAACTTCCTCTAATTCTTCTTCTTCTTCTTCATCCTCTTGTTCCTCCAATTCTTCCTCCGAGTTGGTTTCCTCTTCCTCCCCTGTTACTTCAGTTCGACCCGAGGTTGTTGCCTCACTGATTTCTTCCTAATCATTGTCATCCTGTGGTTCCTTCATGTGACCACAAATGCTGGTCATCTCGGGGAGGAGCCAATGTTCGCGTGAAAGCGCAACGCAAGTTTCGGTACGCTTGGGAGCGTACCTTTTAAAACCACGGTTACACCTTCCGATTAGGGTTGCAAGTGCACAACCCTATCGAGGAGTATAATCGGGTATCGATCCACAGGGACGGTTTCCTTATCTAGAATCTACTTATCTTGACTAAAGACTAGAAGTGAGAAAGAGGGAGTTTTGGTATTTAATCTTCCTAAATAATCAATTCAAGCAATCAAACAATTCAATAGAATAGTGACTGTGCAAAGAAAGGTATAAACTGTGTTTTGATTTAGGATAAAAGATGTTTCAAGGGTTTCAGACTTCATCTCTGATTTGCCTCTAGTGGTACGGGTCTTACCAAGTTGGTACGGTTAAGCCGCACCAACCTTGTTCCACCAAGCCGTGTGGGCTTGGTATGGGTAGGCCGCACTGTTGTTCGTACAATAATCTTTTACGTCTATTTGACTAATTTGCAAAAACATACAATTATTGAATTTTACGATTTCTTCTATTTTTGAGAACATATAGGTCCAAGAAGAGTAAGAACTGCGATATAATAAGTTTGGACTGAAGAAATCACGAAGACTTTTATCAAGAATACAAATTGTAAAATCAAAAGCTTGCTAAAGTATGTTTGAGGTTGATTAAATTGGGATAAAACGTTAGGAACGTTTTGAAAACGTTGGTAACGTTTTCAAAACATTGGTAACGTTTTATAATAATCAGTAGCAACAAACTGATCAAAAGAAGAATCAAGTTATAACATTATACAAACGTTGTGACGTTTTACAAACGTTGTAACGTTTTATAAAACGTTGGTAACGTTTTACTAAGCTGTCAGAGATTTAAAATCCTAAAATCGCATTTGAATAAAACGTTGTAACGTTTAATAAAATGTTAGTAACGTTTTATGTCAAACAGCTCATTTTTGAGCTGCCACTATAAATAGACTGAAGGGATCACTTTTAAATCTAACCTAGCCGTCCCTAAACTTTAAAAGAGGCGATTTTCTGAGAGCTTGGTTCCACCATTGTTGATTGAGCTTAAAACTTCAATATCTCTCAATCAATCGCAAACAACCTCAAATCCACTTCACTAATCTCTAATTAGATTAGGTTAGAGTGATCTATTGAGTGTTTCTCTTGTTCTTGAGCAGCTTGTGTGACTTCCCTTGTTTGTAAGGGCTCGCCGGCTCAAACCTCAAGTTGCTCGTGTGACTTCCCTTGGTTGTAAGGGCTCGCCAGCGCTCATCTCTCGTTGGCCGTGACTTCCCATTTTGTAAGGGCTCACGGTTCACAATTGTAATCATTTCATATTGGGTAATAGAAAGGCGCACCTAGAAAGAGGTTGCGACGCCCCGGAGACGTAGGCCATTGTTTTGCCGAACTCCGTTATCATCCGCGTGTCAATTTCTCTAAACTCATCTATTTACTTTCAATTGCAATTTATTTTCAGTTTTTGCTCAATTAGAGGTGCCCCTAAGTGCAACAAAGTGGTATCAGAGCAAGTTACTTGAATTAAGACACACTTAATTAGAGTTAGATCAACTTGTCAAATGGCACCCTATAGACCCGTGAAGGAACCCCTAATTTTTGGCAATTCGACCAAAAATTTTATGCATTGGAAGAAAACCATGATCAATTATCTAAACATTCTTGAGTTATGGGATGTGGTTAACAAGGGGTATACACCAATATTCACTACCACTACCACCGACATTAAAATCGAGACTCCCGAATCCAAACAAACCAAGAAAGACAATGATCTTGCAATTAATGCCATAATTAACTTGGTTAGTGAATCGGTTGCCTTGATCTTTGGTAGCTCTTCAACCGCAAAAGAAATGTGGGATGCCCTTGTAAATCGGTATGAGGGAAATACCCAAATTAAACGAACCAAATTAACCGGTTTAGAAGCCAAATTTGAAACCTTTAAGGTTGAAGATGGCGAAAGCATTGAGGATATGTATAATAGACTTATGCATATCCAAAATGAATTTACCGAATTGGGAGAACCACTTTCTAACAATAAAATTGTAGGGAAGCTATTGAGGATTATGCTCATGAGAGACAAATGGTCCGGCTTGGTGAGTGCGCTAGAAGCAATTCAAGGCACACATGACTCACTCACACCGGATGATCTCTATGCACACTTACGAAGCTTCGAAGAGAAACTTCGGCAATCCGGAAACCCAAAGCAAAGTTCAAAATTCAAAACCATGGCCTTTCCGGCTCAAAACCGAAAACCTTCTAGCTCCTCAAACACTTGTCTCTCAAATGATCAATTTATAAATAAAATTGATCATGAAACCTCCAAAAACACCCTTCTCCTATCCAAAATGTTTCAAGACATGCTAGATCTCGAAAGAAATTACAACAAGGAACGAGAAGAGAATAACAAAAGAGTGATGTGCTTCGCATGTCATAGAAAAAGGCACACCACTCAAACTTGCTTCCAATTGGACGGGTACAAGGCCAAGAAAAAGGCTAAAGCCTTGCAAGCTTTATTCTCGAATGAGAGCGAGGTGGAGCAATCCGACATGGAGTCGGAAAATGAACAAGAGACAAACCTTGCATTGATGGCAAGTGTAGATGAAGGTCTCTCGGCAATTGATGTCGACTCGATTATTGCAAGCAAAAATATCACCGATGAGACCACCATTGAATTCCTTAAAGACCTTGTCAAATCAAGAAACATCAATAAGGAAGGTGATGAAATTGAAGCCTCAACTAGCTCCGCTAATGAGGTACATTTAAATTTTGGTCTTAATGATCTTGATACCGAAGATGAATTGACCGATGAGGAAGAAGGTGGTGAAGAATATAATGATTCAATTGATGAGACCAAACATGACTTTGTGTACCAATCGGTTAGAAACCAATGATACAAGCAATTTCACAAATGAGATTCTAACACGGTATGATGATGAACTTAGGTGGCAATCTCTCCTTGATGAGTCCAATAGAATCTTGGTTGAAAATGAAGGTATTATTCAAAAATTGATTGCTAAAAATGACATGTTAGAATGTGAAGTTAGGAATTTAAAAACATCGCACATAGGTGAAATAGGCATATTAAAGGTTAAAGTTCAAACCTTAGAGACCGAAAATAGGGCATTAAGGTCTCCTAGTGAATTTTCAAATGTCACTAGTCTAGATTCTTATTATGTGGATAGTTTGATCAATGGGCAATCTTATCGCAAAATGGATAAAATTGGTCTTGGATTCGAGAAGGAAAAGGGGAGCATACACAAACTTCAAACACCAAAAATTGTAAACTTAAGTTTAATTGTGATAAGTATTCTACTTATCAATTTTTTACCAAAAAGGGTAATACTTCCTTGCAAAAGGAGTCAAACAAAGGGAATACCTCTCAAACCTCAAATGCTAAACAAAATCATGCATTTAGGTATAAGTATAATCATAAAAATTATAACAAAAATTTTCAAAATAGTGATAGGAACACATTTAATCCAAAATGGTCAAACAAAACTTATTTCAAAGGACCGGATGGATGGTTTTATGAACTCAAAAATAAAAATGTTTTACAAAATCAAACTCAAAGAAATAGTTTAACAAAAGATGTTCCCCAACATCACAATAGAATTGAGTCTAACAACACCAAAAGTGTCACATCTAGAGTTACAAATAGGTTATTTGTTAATCCAAAGAACAAAATTCATGAAGTGAAAACAAAATACCATGCCACTTTCAAACAAGGTTCTATTGCTCAAAAGCCATCAATTACATTTTGTAATTATTGTTGCAAAATTGGTCATACCTCCTTAGAGTGTAGGTTTAGGAATGGAGACAACAACCCAAATGTTGTTTGGATTCCTAAAGCTAAACTAGTTTAAATTCATACAAAATCTCCCCTAACTTATTCAAATTGCTAAAAACAAAGGGGGAGATTAAACAAGGTAGGAGTGTTTGATTAAATCTCGTAATGAATACTTTGATCATTGATAGTTGTTGTACACAAATTTTATGGATTATCCAAACTCTGAATGATTATGAAATTCGCTTCCGCAACATACCAATTATGTGTGACAATACTAGTGCCATAATGATATTCAAAAATCCGGTGCTTCATTATATAACCAAGCACATAGAGATAAGGCATCATTTTATTAGGGATCATATAGAAAAAGGTGAAATTGAACTCATACATATCGACACCAAAGAACAAATTGCCATATATTCACAAAACCCCTAAATACTCAACAACACAATGAATTACGATTTAAATTAGGCATGCTTGAACTTAGAGAATAGACATATTCATAGCTTATTTCAATATAATTAATTGCAATCAAAATAGTTCATTTAAAGACTGTCCTGCAGGAACAAAACGTTATAACGTTTTTGAAAACGTTGGTAACGCTTTGTGAATCTCCAAAAGTCCGAAAGAACAATAAAAACGTTATGTAACGATTTGAAATCGTTGTAACGTTTTGCATCCAATACTTAGCCAAAATTCTGAGATAAATTATACTCCATAAACGTTGTAACGATTTGGAAACGTTGCAACGTTTATCTGACAAGGGGCTAACATTGTAAAAGTTTCATTCAAAACGTTGGTAACGTTTTTAAAGCGTTACAACGATTATCTGACAAGGGATCAAAATTGCAAAAGTAAAAATGAAAACGTTGTAACGGTTTCCAAACGTTGGTAACGTTTTGTGAGACTTCAAAAGTCCGAGAGCTTCACAAAAACGTTACACAAACGTTATAACGTTTTAGGTAAAAACACAGTATTCTCACCAAACGTTGGCTAGTGTTCATTGTTATGTGCATTATGATATACATGAATCAATTTGTCAAATTGACAATCATTTTTATTGCTAATTGAAATGAACTTGTAAATTGTCGTATAAAATGCTAGAGTAATCCCTCAATTTTATTTCATTTGGGCTTTATCGGTATCATATTACTAAATTGAGGGGGAGTGCATAATTTGAGGGGGAGCACTTTAAATTAGTGCTAATTTTTTTTCACCCTTTCGTCGATTTCCAAAAGGAGGAGAAATTGGTACAAATAGCTTGACATGCAAAATCAAAATTGGGTAACTAATTTTTGAAAATTTTCGATTTATGCACTTACTCACATTGTATGTTTTTGCAAATCGCCAAAAGGGGGAGATTGTTGTTCGTGCAATAATCTTTTACGTCTATTTGACTAATTTGCAAAAACATACAATTATTGAATTTTACGATTTCTTCTATTTTTGAGAACATATAGGTCCAAGAAGAGTAAGAACTGCGATATAATAAGCTTGGACTGAAGAAATCACGAAGACTTTTATCAAGAATACAAATTGTAAAATCAAAAGCTTGGTAAAGTATGTTTGAGGTTGATTAAATTGGGATAAAACGTTATGAACGTTTTCAAAACGTTGGTAACGTTTTATAATAATCAGTAGCAACAAACTGATCAAAAGAAGAATCAAGTTATAACGTTATACAAACGTTGTGACGTTTTACAAACGTTGTGACGTTTTACAAACGTTGTGACGTTTTACAAACGTTGTGACGTTTTACAAACGTTGTGACGTTTTACAAACGTTGTGACGTTTTACAAACATTGTGACGTTTTACAAACGTTGTGACGTTTTATAAAACGTTGGTAACGTTTTACTAAGCTGTCAGAGATTTAAAATCCTAAAATCGCATTTGAATAAAACGTTGTAACGTTTAATAAAACGTTGGTAACGTTTTATGTCAAATAGCTCATTTTTGAGCTGCCACTATAAATAGACTGAAGGGATCACTTTCAAATCTAACCTAGCCGTCCCTAAACTTTTAAAGAGGCGATTTTCTGAGAGCTTGGTTCCACCATTGTTGATTGAGCTTAAAACTTCAATATCTCTCAATCAATCTCAAACAACCTCAAATCCACTTCACTAATCTCTAATTAGATTAGGTTAGAGTGATCTATTGAGTGTTTCTCTTGTTCTTGAGTAGCTTGTGTGACTTCCCTTGTTTGTAAGGGCTCGCCGGCTCAAACCTCGAGTTGCTCGTGTGACTTCCCTTGGTTGTAAGGGCTCGCCGACGCTTATCTCTCGTTGGCCATGACTTCCCATTTTGTAAGGGCTCACGGTTCACAATTGTAATCATTTCATATTGGGTAATAGAAAGGCTCACCTAGAAAGAGGTTGCGATGCCCCGGAGACGTAGGCCATTGTTTTGCCGAACTCCGTTATCATCCCGCGTGTCAATTTCTCTAAACTCATCTATTTACTTTCAATTGCAATTTATTTTCAGTTTTTGTTCAATTAGAGGTGCCCCTAAGTGCAGCACGCACCACTCTTGTAAGACCCGTACTGATTTACCAAAACAGAGCTTACAAGTTCGAGTTGATGCATTTCTTGCTGGTACCTAGTATTAAACTCTTGAGAAAGGTTCAATTGACCATACCTAAGGTTCCTAAACCTCAACTCTCGTTTGTTGGTTCAAGATCTAGGTTTTGGAGTCAATTCTTCACCTGCTAGGGTTTCTAAACCTCAACTCTCGTGTTTTGGTCCAGATCCTCTAGTTGATTGATTGGAGATCTAAGGTATCCTCTAATCTGTCAATTAGGGGAGAATTCAACCTTTCGGCTTCAATTCGAACAAGTCTACCTAAAGGGATTGGTTTGGTTGAGAGAAGGCAATGGTCACATGACCTTGTTAGGGTTGATCTACCACTATAGGCACACCACATGCAATCACAGAAAGACAAAGCAATCAAGACAAGCAAATACATAATCAATACAATCAAAAGAGTTTATACAAGATCCAAATCAAGAAAAGCAACACAAATAAAGAAAATCCATCTACAAACCCTAGAAACAATGATCTACTACTCACAAGTCATAGATCTGTCCAGAAATACAAGTAAAGAGATAAAGAGAGGCATGATAGAACTAGATCGAACATCGGGAGTGGAGAAGGGGTTGATCCGTCGATTTTCGCCTCTTCCTCTTCCTTCTTCTTCTCTCCGTGCTCCTTTGCTCTCTTTTTCTCTTTCTCTGAGCTCTCAATCTGGAATGAAATGTGTATATGTGAAAATGGAGAGATCCCTCACTTTAAATAGCCTCTGCCAAGATTTGAATTATGTCAGGCGGCATCTATGTACGGCCCGTACCAAGGTGGTACGGCCAGGCCGTACAAGATGGGAGAGAGGCTGGATCGGCTAAGTCTGGTAAGGCCCGTACCAAGCCTGGTAAGGGCCGTACCAGAGAGTCCAAAAACGCTGTTTCTTCGTTTATTTTGCTCCAATCCTTCAGAAAACAAACAAACTCTCAGCAGTACCAAATTCTAAGGATATATCAATGAAATGCACATGATTTTGACAATTTAGAACGTGAATTTGGTACGAAATCAAGTCAAATATAGGCTAAATATGCGAGGTATCAGCCAACATGAGGCCCTTCCCTCCACCATGTCGAATGGGGGAGTTGGGCGGAGAAGGTGAGTCAGAAATCAGAATCCACCTCTGGAGGACTTTGTCAGCCAGCCGAGGTGGCGAGGGTTCTTAGGATAACCTTTTAATATTATTTAATGAACCGGCCATGACACTAAGTTGTAAGACAGTAAAGGAATAGGCTTACGATGATGCACTGATGAATAAGTATACTTTACGATGTTCTAATGTATGGGTTTGGTAATCTACATATACCGATGGCCTAAATAATTGTTCATGAAGGGCTTTCCTACTAACACAAAGGCGTAAGCTATTAAATCAAAACGTTGGTAGTTACCTCGTAGTGCGAAACTCGGGGAAAAGCTTGCGAGTTTGACAAAGATCACAACCTCAAGATCCCTTGTCGAAGACAATTTCGCTATAGCTTAATGAGTGGTGCCCTTAGCTCCTTTTCCGAGGTAAGTAGCACGAAGGAAAGTAAAAGCCAAATGGTGAGGAGTAGAGGTCTTTATATAGGTCTCCCGAGTAACCAAGGCATGAAATTCGAAACATTCATGCACGGCATCTACTCGGTGAACTTGGCGTATCTGCGTCCCAAGTACTAACTAATTACATGTGGCTTCTCTGAAGTCATGTCCTTGGGCATAATAATTACGTCTCCTCAAACTAAGCACCGCGCCTTCTGACATCAAGTCTAGTGCCTGATTAGAATGTTAAAGCCTAGATACGTTATTTAGAGCGCTCATAGGAATGTAACTATATAAATCCCTTCTTCGTAGCAAATGATAATACAAATTTCTCTCCTCGCAACACCGATACTCGTTTATGAGAATGAGCAAATCCAATCATCAACCCGGGAATGAGAAAGAGAAATGGCGCAAGTTTTTCAGCTATGTTCTTGAGGGAGGAGTCGTTAATTGCCAAAGAGCATTTAACACTCTCTGCGAGATAGGCCACAAGGAATTGCGAACTCGGACACAACAGGGAGAAGGTGCAGCTCCACCTATGCCTCCCAAGGAGATAGAGGATGATTCGGCTGATTCAGAATGCGTCAATCCCATGAACCTGAACAAGTATGGTCATTGTGCAAGGCACGGACATTATCTGGACATGTTTCTCTATGAGGGATGTGAAAACAGCTTCCACCCCGGATGCGTTTCTGAAGATCTCCCGCGGGATAAGAATGATCCCCGCTTTGGCGAGTATTTGTTCCCAGTTTGCATCTCCCAACGTCATCTTTTTCCTCTTTATTGTTTCGATTAAGAGTTTAGGTTCTTTAGGTCTAAACTTATGATGTATGGGTAGGGAAGAATATAGTCTCCCGGGATGTACCTCGGGTTCGGTTATACCTCTCCTTGATAGATTTTGTTTTAATGATGACTAAATTATTTCATTTATTATTTTTAATTAAATGCAAATCACCTCGAATTTTAATTTCATTAAATGATTTCTGACGAAACGACAGGTCAGAGCTAAAAAATTAGAAAATCGTTAAATCCATTCATTTCTGACGCCTTGGTAAACTAAAAAGCCGACGTTTCATTATGACGCGACATATTCAGCAACGGTGGGTCCCGCCACATTTAATAAGAACATAGTACTACTTTCACCTATAAATACCTCCGTAATACACACAACAAAGGCACACTCACAATTCTTTTTGCCCTCTCATCTCGGGAAAACATATACCATGCCCAAAGGCAAACTCCCCAAGCCGGAGCTTGAGGTCCCTGTCTCGCAGCTCCTGCATCCCATTTCTTCTGCTCCCGGGATACGAGCTCGAATAACTCTGGAGAAAAAGAAGGGGTTATTAAAATATTGGGATCCCAAGATCCTGGAGTGGGTGCTAGACAATGAGAATCTCTGACTAGGAGACCTCGTTGAATGGGGGATGGCAATCAATTGGACCATCAATGAAGACGAGATTGATTGGGCTGAGCTCAAGAGATGTAGCTCGGATGAGGTTGAAATCTCGAAATCTGGTCCGTGGGATGTTTATGGAGTTCCCATGGATACCTGTGAGATTTGTGGAAAGATAGACGTTAGCACCGCATAACTTCTTGCTAGTTTTGCTGCAAGAAGGCACATACCTCGTGCTTGCGGTGGATTGCTCGGGAAGATCCTCGCAGACCGGGGTATTTCCTTTCGCAATGTCCACCTTCTCCACGGGTTTGGTTCCTCAAAGAATAATGCGCCTTCATGCAACATTCCCCTGTTATTTCCATCTTGTATGGTGTGATTTTTGTTGTTATGCAGAAGTGACATCACACCCGACTATTTGCCGAGCATGGAAACCTTAATACATGCGGGATATAGTAATAGTTCCTTTTGTTGTAGGCTAATAGGTTTGGCCGTTTACTTTGTTGTAGGCTAATATGATCTATTTCCTATATAAATTGAGAAGTTTAGTCAATGAAATTTTTCTTCCTTTACACTTATTGATTTCTCATCTTAACCTTGGGGGCTCTACCCCAAAGTCGACTTAACCTACCCCAAAGTCGACTTAACACACATCATCTTATCTTTTCTTGAGATTCATCATAACTGCCTTCAAAAAAAAACATAACGCGTATTTTCACGCTATTCTACATCAGTAAATATGTACACTGCGTATTCTCCGCATTCGACTTAAATCCCGAACGTAGTAAATAAATTCTTACCGCATTTTTGTATCGCGTATGTTACTAAATTTTACCGCGTTCCTATCAAATTATATATACGATATGATGTCACGACATAAGCAATAACAACAACTGTTGAAAGCGAAAGCATGGATCTCGGGTCAACCTCGAATAATAGAGGAAAAGAAGTGGAAGTCTGAGATAAAGACGACTTCTGCCCGAGGTGCCAACAATTTGGAAAACGTAAGGAAATGTTCATGTGGTGATGAGTGCAAAGACACGTTCCATCGTCCTTGTATCACGACATACCTGCCCAAGACAAGGGAGGATTTGAGATGGAAATACTTCATCTGCCCACCTTGCGCACTTGACAAGTCAAAGCTATTTAGGATTTAAAGAAAACACAATAAAATATTTCATTCTGATTCTGAGTAATAAACTCGTTACCGAATTAATAATCTATCTGAGTTCACCTCGTTTCTATTTAATGTTTTGATTTTTTTAGCTAATATATATGTATGTCCGAATGAATGAATTTTTATGTTTCTGAATATTTTCGAATAGAGAATAAGAATCAAATAAGAATCGAATAAGTTATAATTTCATTTATTTAAGTTTGAACTTATATTTTATTTATGCTTATTTGTAGTTTTGTAAGCTATACTATGGGTTGTTAACTTGTTCTAACTTGTGTTATGTTTTATTTTATATTTATTTGTAATGTTTATCTATGTTTATTAGAGTTAATGCATATAATTTTTCATTTGAAAATTCAAATATATAAATCCGAATAAAAATCCAAATATTCGGCCGCATACTATATATGCGGTATTCGGTGGCTTTCCGAATACCGAATAAGAATCGAATATTAAAACACTGCTTTTGGCACAAGTCAACGAATACTATATTCGTTAAAAACGGATGCAACATTCTTAGAAAAGGAGTTTCTTGAAAGAATCAAAAGCAGTGGTAGTAGGGTAACACTTGAGGAAACTCAAGATGACCTACTAGTGAACGATCATGAGATGAATGAAAATATTCAAGATGATCATGAAGTATCACGCGAAGCTCTTTTAATCAATGGGAGTACTCATACTTCCCCACTGAGTGTTCGTTTAACTCACGAGGAGTCACAAGAACATAGAGAGCTTAGAAGGTCAATAAGAAAAAAGAGAAGACTTGAATTATGCATGAGTCTTCATGAGATCTTGGTAATGGATACCGATGATCCCTTGACCTACAAAGAAACAATGAAAATAAAAGACTCCAAAGCATGGCAAGAAGCCATGGGATCTAAAATACAATCTATATATGACAACCAAGTATGGAACTTGGTAGATCTTCCTGAAAGATCAAAAGCCATCCGAAACAAATGGATTTTTAAGAGGAAGATAGACATGAATGGTAACTTGACAATGTACAAGGCAAGACTTGTAGCAAAAGGTTTTACTCAAATCCAAGGGATTGACTATGATAAAACATTTTCACCAGTTGCTATGATCAAATCTATTCGAATTATGCTAGCTATTGTCGCATTTTATGATTGTGAAATATGGTAATTGGGTATCAAAACAGCTTTTTTAAATGAGAAATTGGAAGAGAAATATTTAATGATTGTTCCTTGAGATTTATATGTTATATCTTTGGACATATTCAAGAAGATGCTCTTAGTCTTAAAACATAGAACTCCTAAGATGAGAAACATTTAATCACTAAATAAGTTTACGATCGTGATAATTAAGGAGGAACATTAATTACCGAGGAAGATTGTCATGTAGATTAAAATACATTGAAGTTCTATAAATGTGGATTAAGGATTATCATTTAATTACATGAATATATAAAAATGTGTATTTTATATATTTAACATGACTTAAATGAATGGAACATTATATGGATTGTATTTTGTGTCATTAATGTTTTCATTGTATCTTTAGAATCTTAGATATGAGATATGTAGGTTTTTCACATGAGAAATGTATAATGTGATTATTATGTAAGTACTATCTTAAGATAGGAATGAAATAGTAATTCGTTGTGTACAACTTGTGTGGAGAAATCTATATGTTAATATTATCATTGTCCTTCAATTTGAGTTATGATATTACTAGGCCCCTTAGTAAAGTGGAATTATATCGCATGCGATATAACTGATGTAGTTATAATTATAGTAGTTATAATTATAATTCACTTGAGAGACCAAGAAAACTAATATAATGCAAAAATGACACGATCTTATTTTGCATATTATTCATAATATCATCTGACAATGATAGACACGAAATTAGTGGATTAAGTAAATTATTACTATATCGTTTGGATAATTATAATGTAATGATAGAATCTCTTATAGTCAATAATGTAAAGTTTTATATTATTGCCAACTAAAGAGAAACAACAAGCATTTTTGTCACACCCCAAATCCGGGGTATGACAGCCCACCGCGTATATTTATTAAGACATCTATATATATACGCAAGGCAGTGGATCTTTTATATGCATTACCAATAACACTATTACATAATAACCACATCCCTTTATTCCTTGCAAGATTTATCTGACAGAATACGGCAAACTATAATTTAGAATTGTCTCCAGCATCCTGTCAGTTTCAACCACCCAAATCCCCAATTTCATGTGGTTATGCTGTCAGACGCAATCCAGAACCGTCTCTCTGTATCCGTATAATAAACCTGAAAATGACCCAAAGGGAGGGGGGTGAGAATAAATTCTCATTGCGAAATTTGCCACAGTTAGATTATTGGACTTACAATCAGACTCTATGTTCAAAAATGAAATCCATACAAAATCACATTAGCAGTTCTATAGCAAACAATATGTATATAGATGCACATGCTTGACAACAATAATCGAATGAAAAACAACTTAAGGAATTTCCAAGATGAAGTTTAAACAAACACATTTTTGGCCTGACTCATTTTATTATGGCTGGTAGCATCTATAGATGTTCAACCGAGCTGGACCCTTTATCAAACCCACATCTACAGGGTTACTGGCACCTACAGATGGCCCACCGAGCTGGACCCTTTATCTGACACCCATCTATAAATGATTTGGCTTAACCATTTACTAAGTCTAGTTTCAAGTCATAAAATGAAAATTCACATGAAATAATTCAGAATGTCGTCATAGTCAATTGACTGTCCAAATGCATTACCACGTAGGGTAATGCCCCCGAGCCACAGACATCACACCTAGGTCACCCACCATCACAATCAACATGTACATATATAGTCACCCATCCCTCGTCCCAACCGGTACTGGGATATCTCGAGGGTCGTTCACCTAAGGCCATTAGGATCCTGGGATCAAAGCCAGCTTGTAGACTTCGCAAATTTATTCACATATCATCTCAAAGTTAGCTGATACAGCTCAACCTTGCCATTTCATTCACATATCATTTCACAATCATCAATTTGTGGTGACCTTTATGTTGGGTTTCGGATACCACTTTTGGGGTTTCGCGGTAACCAAAACCCGTTTAGGCTTAAGGTGCGGAATGACCGTAGAACAAAAATTTCTACGACCAACTTAAGCTCAGGATTAAACGGGGTATGTCAGGAAATTTTCCAAGGCGGTCCACTTTCAGTATTCCTTTGGCATCAAAACCCAATTTAATCATTTTACAAATCTACTCCATGATTGATTTCTAAAACTTTAATCTACTTACCAATTAAATAGATTAATATAACATATTTATACCTTGTTTCCAAATCACAGTTGGAATGCAGATCGAGCGTGTAAAGCTACATCACGGAAGGAATCGACTCATCTCGGAGCATCAGACGTCTGATGCCTCTATCGATTATCCACCAGGACTAACCAGAGAGCGGTTTATTTCTTCTGCCAAAAATACCGTAAACCGCGGAATTCTGCAAAAACACTATTCATGGGAAAAAGACGAAAACCCGTAAAGATGAATTTTCGATTGCTCAGTTTCATCAATATGCAAAACTGACATACCACGAAATTCGGTAAAACACTATTCATCGATCCCGTAAATATACTCCACAACAACCCGCAAGATTATACGTCAACTACGTATAACTTTCTTTTCTCAACCGAAACACTATTTGGGAGAGAAAATACCAATTCGATTCTGCACGAAACGATGTGTGAATTAGTGATTTTTCTCTCTACATGCACCCCTCTATTTATAGGCTTTTGAGGAGGTTCTCAAAAGACCGAAATACCCCTCAACATATGCCTATTTACAAGGTATGCCATTGACACTCATCTTTTTATATGTGAAATGACCAAAATACCCCTTCCACACCCTTCCACACTCTTCTCCATGTTTCTACACATGCAAGGTGGCATAGGTGTGAAATGACCATTTTGCCCTTGTGGATAGGATTGATGACATGTCATCTGGATAGGATCAATGACATGTCATGCGGATAAGGACGAATCTGAAAAGACCTGAATGCCCTCGGCCTGAACACAAATAATATTCGTATAATTATTCTGAACAATTATATATATATTTTTCTTGCGGTTTGTTGTTTCGATAATTTATACAACGTGTCCTGCACATTTATAAATTAACCAGTTAACTTTTATACAACGTGTCACACACGTTTATAAATTAACCAATGTTTCAGCTTGTTATTTTTATATAACATTTATAATTTATTAACACGTATAATTAATTATAACCATCTTACTATTGATCATAACCAATTTATAATCAATCACAATAAAATTCTCCGATTAACTCCTATATGGTGTGACACAATATGATCTGTGTTATGTTGGTAAATAGAGTTAAAACTGTTTTAACTTCTATAATCATGAGCGGCATCTGGCAACACATCATGACCATCCAATTACACAGATGATGCTGTACTGTACAATATCACGATCCAGTAAACAATTTACTTGTGTCTGTTCTTCTGTCTCATAGCTATCAGATTAGTTTCAAGGTAGATGTATGTCATCCTTGCTAACTAAATCTTTTATTGATCTTGAGCAGATTATCAAATATAATTACTCTTGTAATTATACTGCTAGCAGATAATCTTACTCTATCAAGGGGCCCAGTGATGCTATAGCTCGTATAAAATACGATGGACAAATAGTATTCTTGGTAAACTATCACTTCCTCAGCTAAGCTATACATATGGAAAAGCTACCGTTATGACTGCTTTTTACGGACAGCGTTAGATAACAATCACACATACATATTTCTCAGTGGGAACGATAAATACTTCATACTGTAGAACCTGACACTGAATGAAAACATTAATGACACGAACACAATTCTATTTAATGTTTCATTCGGGGTCTGTCAAATATCATGTTCCTGGAACATATTTCTATGAGATTAAAATGACAACTCCTTGTCTATGGTCTGTAAAACTTGACCATCATTTAATTCACATACTAACACTTTATCCAATCAATTCATAAGAGAACAATACAAATGACAACCATACAAATATGCAAATCAACCATACCACAACAATTCGGTCTTAACTAGATTGAGTTATGCAAACAATTCACACAATTACAATTATGCAACTAACAAATATGCAACAATTAAACCAACAGCATGAATTCCAAAGTATGCAACAAACAAGCATTCAACATGACAATCGAAGAAGATAATTTAATTTATGAAAATAAAGTATCAAACAATTCCAAGAACCCCGCACCTGATTACGACGAGCGTACCGCTTAGTTATGGATCAGTCGTCTCGAACTGTCCCGCAAAGTCTTGCTCGACCGAGCCTACACATATATTACATGTACCCTTGGTTTAACCTTGTTCAAATGCTTACTTGAGTTGTATTAATCTTTCTATACTTTTCTTAACGAAATTCATATATTTTAGTGTCAACCTTTTCTTCATTGGTCTTAATTACTTAACATCTCTTATCAATTGTCATATTCACGTTTGGGTCCTCTAGACCATACACAATTCCAATTTGGTAACAATTCCTTTACCATCTCACTATTTTAGTTCTCGTAACAATTCAATTTGTCGATTAATTAAACCCTAATTTGGTCAAAAATTGAATTAATCGCTCTATGTCAAGGTTGAGAGAGAGAGGTTTAATGATTACAAGTCTATTTGGTCGGATTAGCCTAATCGATCAACAACATTTCCAAATTTCGGATTTGGTACCAAAAACCCTAGAAATGGGAATCCAAAATCGAGGTGAAATCGGAAAAAGAATCGACACATAAACAACCAAGGAGGCTCAATGAGCTAGTCACAAGCAATTCAAACACAAATCTCGGGTTTAAAACGAAAAACCCTAACAATGGTGAAATTAGGATTTTGGGGGAAAAGAGGAGAGAAGGAAATACCGAATGGGAGAGCTAGATGAGAGAAGCAACCAATTTCTCGCTCCCTTTGATTTCGCGAGAGTTTTGGTGAGTTTTGGAGGGAGGGGAAGCTCTCTCTCTCTTTTCTTCTTTCTTTGGCGGAACACACAAAAGGCAAGGAGAAGGGACGGAGTGAGAGAGAAAGAGATAGAATTTTGCTAAATAGACCCTCACATTGTCGGATAAAACGTTATAACGTTTTGGTAAATCGTTATAACGATTCAGCTGGTGAAAAACACAGGAAATAGTGTCTAAAATGCATAATTTAGTGTATAAAACATTATAACGTTTTCTGAAAATGTTATGACGGTTTAATTGAATTCAGCCTTCATAAAATTGCCATTTTTATCAAGTTTTACAGCGAAAAACGTTACACAATGTTTTTAAACATCACACACAATATTTTTTTTTTGACAGATGTAACAATTTTATATTTCATAATGATATATAAGATAAAATAGATGTGATGAAATGCTAAAATAAAATGTCATTATATGACATGCTTAGACCATAAATAAATTTATGAAGTTATGCAAATATTATTTGGTATAATGTTTGAATGCATTATAAGAATAATAGAAATATTATATAATAAAATAATATGAATAATATTATTTGTTTATAAATTAATTTATTAAACCAATAGTAAGATAAGATTATAAAGAGCATAAAATAGCTAAACAAGGCTAGTGGCATTTGTGTAATTGATTCAAATCTTACACAAAGAGTTGCCTTGACTCTTGCCTATTTAAAGGGGTGTTATTGAGGAAAATTACACTAATTTTTTTGTCATAAACCTTAGCCAAAAATTCTCTTTGAGTAGCCCATTTCTTTTTCCCTTAGCCAAAATTTGTAAAAACTTCTCTTTGGTCGAAAGTTGTGAGGCTTGCTCTTAGGACAAATCTCTTCTTGCTAAGTGGTTGGATCTAAGGTTTAAACTTCACATCCATCTATCTAAGAGTTGCGTTAGTTCGTTGTTTAGGTTCAAGGTGAACCAAGAGGTGCTTCCAAAAGAACGGCGGTTCCAATAGATCTATAAGAGAAATCGCATTCCCTCCAACAAGAGATTTGACAATCTCTTTAAATATGAATTCTTATCCAATCTTATGTAAGAAATAAATTTATTTAACTTTATTTGAAGCACATGAGTTGTTAGAAGAGTTTATTTAACGTAATTGCTTGTAATTGTCATACAAATGAGATCCGTTGTGTATTGAGTTAAAAATTTTGATTTTTGCCCTCTTGACATACACATGAAATCCCTTCACTCTTTATACTGCTCCATTACGTCTAAAGATGAGATTTTGTTCAAGTAAATTCGGAGAAAAATCTCGATAGGCATTGCTGCAAGCTTTGGAAGGATCTGAGACCTCAAGTTCAAAATTCAAGCCTTCAAGAAGAGCTCTAGAAGTGTTTAAGCCTTTGATCTCGATTGAGTATCGAGTAACAACACGCTCAAGATGGAAGAAGGTAATTCTGCTGCCTTGATTAAGTTTTATTTCTGTATAGGATGGTCTTAAGGCATGTTTAACGGTGCGCTTGTGCACCAATAAATCAGACATTCTATAATTCAAACTTGTTTAATCTAAGTTTGTAAATAGCTCGTTCAATCCAAATTCGGTTTGAAAACAAGTTGGTTTGTTCCAACTCAGTCTCTAATATAATGGGTTCGAGCTTGGCTCAGCTCTGGTAGGACATCCGTTAATGAGTTGATCTAGATTAAATTGATTATATTTCAATTTTATTTGAATTATTGATGTGTTTGAGCTGGAGACTATATATCTTGTGTCAGCTCAAGTATAATAAGTATGATATTTGAAGCTATAGCATTGATCTATAATGGTAATTGTTTTTGCATTGTTAATCTGATGTGTCAATTGCTAATATAATAGCTAGATTGTATGGTCATTACTTATTTAGTAATTGTTGAAAATAATTACTTAATAATAAATTATTTTTCAAAGATGAGTTAGCCAAGTGTTTAATTCTCAAGTATTATGTTGATTGTACCAATGTAAGGGTGAATTGTTTAATTTCTAAAACTTCCATAACTGCAATTTAGCAATTAATTCCAATTGTTGAATAGGAGATGCTCTGAAAATTGTGAAACTAAGCTATATATCAGAGAGCCAGCTCGATCGGCTTGAAATGTGCAGGGTCATTAATTTTATATATTAGTGGAAAAGCATATCAAACAATTTGGATCTAAACTCAAAATTTCTGTTACCTCAAGTGATATGAATTCCTGGCTGTGTACTTATTGCTGAGGTGCAAGTGAGAAATGTTTACCACCATTTCTTTGAATTCGTATCCTCTGCGTTAACAGAACGTGCGTTAATAGATCTGGATCATTCGATTGAGATCTACACTAATATTAAAGAGCCCCGTGCATCATAAGCGTGAACCAAATTGGCTCCAATCCAGATTAGACGGCCGAGATTCTTTTGAGTTAATGACTTAATGCAGAAGATCTCCCCAAAAGTAGGCCCAGTAAGGCCCAATAAGGCCATACTAAACACACTATTTATTTCGCTCTACATTTCTTCAGTGGTCATACTAAACACATTATTTATTTCTAAAGTAGGCCCAATAAGGCCCAAAATAATTTCAAATCATCCACGTATGTGCACTTGGGAGATCTCCAAAAGCCACAACCAAAAACATTTATTAATTTCCAAGTACAATTTTAAACTAATAATGATGACGTTTATACGTAAAAATTTTAGTGGTGGCAATAATTAATTTTGCTTGATCAAGGTGATTTCCGATCCTTCTCGGATCTCTATATTATCTCAAGTTCTAGTCAAATGGATTTTAAGTTCTTCAAATTTAGGTTTAGATCTCCGAGCCATTTTGAGTAGGAGTGTCAACGGGTACAGTAAGAATCGGGTGAAAGTATTTTCATACTCGTACTGTCACAAATTATTCTTATTCGTACTCTATCTTTACCTGTTACAAATTGCCTTATCTGTATCCTACTCTTACATGTTGTAGTTGTCGGATAACGAAACGATAGCGAGTAAATAATGGTTAATACTTGTATAATAATTATTTTTATTATTTATTAAATAAAACACTAAGACACATTTATTTGTCGCATATAATCACATTACTAATATAAAAATTTATTCCATCTAATTTTTTTTTTTATCGTATACGGTAGAGATTAGGTAAACGGATAAAGGGTGCCATTGACACCCCTAATTTTGAGCTTGAATTTTTTTTTTTTTTTGTTAAGAAAGATAGAAGTTAAGTTTTTGAATTCCATATACTGTTATTGTAATAAAAAAAATATTCATCTGAATTTTGAATTTCATAGTCTCTCATTTAAGTTTGAATTGTTTAAGGTTTAAAGTCAATTAGCTAATTGTATTGAAACTGTCAATATTAGCTTCCGTAATTTGTCGTCCTTGCATCAATAAAATGTCACAAAAAAGGTCAAATCTGTTTGAATTGTTTTCTAATAAAAAAATGATTTTGAAGTAACACACGTTCAAAGTACCATATCAAATATAACATTAAAGAAAATTATCTAACTTGTGGGTATGAGATTGCAGTTAATAGTCGACCGACCATGACAAAAAAAAATGAGATCAAAGTAAACACATTGATTTACAATTGCATAAAAAAAATTGACTGATGAAGATAGAGATATACTTAAAGAAAAATCATACAAGTAAGAATGGCTTCTACTAATTTTTTTCCCACCAGACATTTTTTTTTCTGTACTGTTAAATCAGATGATCGCTCATAAATTTCGGATCAAATAATATCAAAATAATTAGCACAGTTTATTCGCAAGAGGTTTCGTGGTGTAGTTGGTTATCACGTCAGTCTAACACACTGAAGGTCTCCGGTTCGAACCCGGGCGAAGCCATATATAAATTATTTTTATTTTCTTTGCTCGTGAAAGTACAAAGAAATAAATGGATCCAATAGAATAACTAGGCCTTCTGTTTTATAAAATAAAATGTAAATACTATGATCTGTAATGTCTTAATGGCTTACATGAATGGTTCAATATTAAAAAATCCATTAGAAACTTATTTTCATGTTAATTTAAGAATAAAATAAGTGTCGTGGATTTCTTCATTAACTGATTTAATTAACGTGCCATGAACCGGAATAATGTATAAACTTATGAATTCTTGAATCAAACTAAACGAATACATAAAACTGACTTTTCAGAAATAAATTTATTGCATCCACCCTCCTCTCCTCCTTGGAATTTTAAATTTTTATGGAGATATATCGATTTGGATTAATTGTTTCTTTTTGAAATTTTATTTGTCCTCTTTTGAATTCTAATTTGTAATTAGAGTTAAATTTTGAGTTAACCATAAATATTTTTTTATTGATAATTAAAAGATATAAAATTTGGTCACTTAGTACATTTTAATATGGAGATCAAGTTGAAAGGTTCAAATCGACTATTTAGATGTCAAAACTACAAAAATAATTTATAAACATATAATGTCAAGATATGTTATTATAAAATGATGTAATTAGATCCCTCCTCTAATTAAAATTAGAAGCTAAAACATTAGAAATTATAAAGTACAGTCGCTTTTATTTTGTGTTCAATTAGCTAATAAATTTAAATTTAATTAATTATTTAAACTTAAGTCGATTAAATATTATAAATTACAGCCGCCTTTTGTTTTGTCCGTGTGTGCACTATTATTATTCAGAATTTGGTGGTGGGCCGGATTTGGTAAAAGAACTTGTCCAAAAACATTAAAAGAACTTATCCCAAAAATTCCCGATCGGTGGGTCCCACGAGAAATTGAATTTGTGGAACCAACAGCTAATTAATGAGGCAATTAATTAAGTCTTTTAGATTGAACATAGTGAAAATTAATATATCCATCATCCATATATGTGTGATCACATGGAAATTAAAGGTTGATAGGCCTAAATTATAAACATATTCGATCTGATTTTTATCACGAAATAACACCAAATATCTTGTATTTTGAATATAAAGTGAATAGATTACACCTAGGATCAAGTTACTGCGTTTGCTTGATTTTAACTTATAGAAAATGAAGAAAAACGAAGAAAAACCGAAGAAAAATGCCCACTGCGAACACACGGTTTAGAATATGGCCAAAATAAGTAATTAGATAGATTTCTCGACGCGCGCCAATTTTAAAAATGTATAATAAGCTATACATCAAAATCCGTGCGGATGCACGGATCTCGATGCAGCTGCACTCTGGTCACACAGGAAAGTCCGAGCCTAGTGCGGATCTCGATGATCGATGCATCCACAGTGCGGATAGTGAAGACGTAGTGCGGATCCCAGTGCGGATTGTGAGGACGCAGTGCGGATGATACTGTAGCAGTGCGGCTCCCAGTGCGGACGCACTGTAGCAGTCAGCAAAAAATAGAGTCTGAACTTAAAACGGTCATAACTTTAGACTCGTAACTCCGATTAAGGCTTATGACCACTTTTTGGAAAGCTAGCGAGAAGATCTACAACATGAGAAACTAAAACTAAAATTTTTCTCAGTGCGGATCAGCCCACCCGCAGTGCGGCCCGGAGAACCCGCACTAGACCCGCAAAAAGCCAAAATTGCACGTTTTTGACAGTTTTTCTATTTTTAGTGCATCATGGACGCGTTTTGACAGCCACATGTGGACAAAAAAATCCTGAAAAACAATCCAAATATAACACCCACTAACTCCACTTCCTAGGCTCTTAATTGGACATGATCCTTGGCTATAAAAGGGGGGATCTCTTCTCATCCCATCCATCATCTCATCCCATCCATCATCTCTTCCCTTCTCATTTTCTCTCTCTCTACACACATAGCGATAAATTCCAAAGTAAGGAAAGCTTTCAAGCAAGGAGAAGAAGGGTTTCCTGAGCAAGAAGTCGGTAAGATTGAGGGCTTTGATCAAATAAAGGGTGTAATCATTTCTTTATTTCATTTCTTCTTACTTTTGCCAACTTTTGTAATGGATCTCTCCATGAGGGAGTAGATCTCTCTCTAGGGATTTAGGTCAATGCATGAACTTGTTTAATTTTATTTTATTCGGTTATTTGTTTTTATTATGATTATTTTATGGGATTTGATGTTAATTTCTGTGATTTAATCATTTGTATCAATTACATAGTTAGTACTTGAATTGTAGTATCCCGTTTTGGATTCTAAAGAACCCAAAATTGACTGTGATCAATAGGATAGTACCAAATTATGAATGCAAATACCCTAGGTTTAGATTAAGATTGTAACCAATTTAATCTAAGCCGGAACTATAGAAATTAAGGTTAGGGACTTGGTGAAGAACCTAACCGTGAAGTCAAACCCTAATTAGGACATCTCAATTTGAATTGGGTATTGGTATGATGGACTTGGTTGTGAAGTATCAATATTTGAGGAGAAGAGAGACTAACAAGAGCTTATAGGTCTAGGTAGCTAGGGTGGGGGACTTCATTGAGAAGTTCGAGTTACCTAGGCATGTTATTAATTTACGAAAGTAACCCTTAATAACATATTAGGTTAGAAACCTCGTCAAATCATACATGAATTCAAACAAATACCGAATAAATAGAGTTAGCAAGGGATTGTAGACCAAAGACCCCTAGATCTCTAAATCTTGAAAGCAAATCAATTCCTTTCTTTTACTTTTATTTACAATTATTGTTTTAAACTCCTTTCTTTTGGATATTGAACCAAACCTTAGGAATTGTTAGAACAACCCCCCAATTTACTTTTATTGCATTTTACTTTATTTTATTTTCTGAAATTTACTACTAAAGTTTAAACATAGTAATTAAACATTCTCCCTGTGAATCGATACCTCAAATACTACTTTGATAGAATTGTGCACTTGTAATTTAACTCAAACGTGTGTTAAAGATTTAAAAGGTACATCTTATTGTACTGAAACTTTTTGCAGCATACGCTTTTGCGCGCATCAAAGGTTAAATTCAGTATTGTTTGAATGTTTGAAATTTACTAGCAGTAAATCGATACAAAACTTGGTTTATTGTTTAACAAGTTGTATAAACGAATTATATCCAAGTTTCTTTTTATAATACTGATAAGTATATTTAACTTTTTTTAAAAATAAAATGTGAAAGTCAAAAGTCTCCAAATTCAATTAATGAAGGTAGACATCAGAAACGTCAAGAATTACATAACAAAACAGAAAAAGAGATAAAAAAAAAAGAGAGTGTGGTACAAATATTAAAATATAGAATCATGATAACAATCCCCGTAAGTCTATCCCCGCATTTATCCCTACAGATACTGTCAAAAAAAATATGGAGGGACCGCTCAATCATTAATGAGCGTTTAAAAAACTATGAATATTTAACTTAAAGCATTAAAGTATTTATCTTGAATTTGTCAGGTATTAAACCCTATGCAATGATATCTATTTATGAAAGAATAAATTAATCCATTAATTGTCCCCGCACAAAATTTTCTTTTTTTTTTTGAATTGTGCCCGCACAACTGAGGACCATTAAACATGGGGGGACCGCTCAATCATTAATGGGCATTTAAAAAACTGTTAGTATTTAACTTGAATTTGTCAGGTATTAAACCCTATGTAATGATCTATTTTTATGAAAGAATAAATCAATCCATTAATTGTTCCCGCACAAAATTTCTTTTTTTTTTTATTAAATCATCCCCGCACAACTGGAGACCATTAAATAAACAATCCCCTCACCCAATGATAAATACTCTGAGATATAATGATAAATACTTTATGTTACATTGATAAATACTTCTCATGCATACTTGCAACTTTCAGTAAAACATCAATGATAAATACTCTTATGTATAATGATAAATACTTTATGTTACATGGATAAATACTTTGTATTACATAGATAAATACTTCTCAGACATAATTGCAACTTATAGTAAAACATCAATGATAAATACTCTCAGACATAATAATAAATACTCTATGTTATATGGATAAATACTCTATGTTACATGAATAAATACTCTATATTACATGGATAAATACTCTATGTTACAAGCGTAAATACTTTTCAGAAATAATGATAAATATTTTTTTGAACATCAATTAACAGATATGCGTTTATTAACGGGGATTGTTATTAGATAACAGTATAATTAATGAGGAGATTGTTTTTAAAAAAATAATTAATGCGGGAATTGTTATTAGAGAAAGGCATAATTAATGCAGGGATAAAATGAAACTTTTAGTGAAATTAGTGGAGGGATATATGGCAGTTAAGAAAGAGAGAGTGCGGGAAAAATAAGGGGATGGGAGTGGGGGGTTCCTTATAATTATTTTAAAACACATATATATAGGATCTGATCTCTTCATTAAGTATTTATTTACTTAATTGTAGTCAAAGAGTCTTGGTTGACCATCCTCGCAAAAATGATTTACTTTTCTGTCCATCAAAACCAAACAAGTTCCAATGTCCATCAGATCCAAGCTGCTCTGCTCGCTTTGGTCTAAGAAGAGTGAGGCTCATGCAGACAAAGAAGGGACTAAATAAGATCAAAATGTAAACAAAGTCTAAAAAGGAAATGCAGAATGGTTTTTGGTATAAATTATTCAGACACGATTTTAATTGCATAAAATAGATGAACCCCTATACATTGAGTGAACTACGTACATATCAATTTTAAAATACAATATTATCCATAAATTTCCGGTTAATTGAACGTATAGTAATTAATAAATGAGGAGGGTTCAAATGCACTCAAATTTTTGTACACCCAAATGCACTCTGTTTTTCAAATCTTTTTTCTTCATTTTCAAAGTCCGAATAATACTCAATCTGAACCGTTAGATACGATCTATATATTAAGATATGCTCGGAGACTAAATTTTACATTTTTTTTGGAATTTTTTTACTATTTATTAAGCCACTTTGAAAATCGCTGATTTTACATTTTCTGGATCATTGGATCAGCGATTTTTCAAAATGGCTTAATAAATAGTAAAAAAATTCCAAAAAAATATACAATTTGGTCTCCAAGCATATCTTAATATATAGATCGTATCTAACGGTTCGGATTGACTATTCAAACTTTGAAAAAGGAGAAAAAATACAGGGTGCATTTGGGTGCACAAAAATTTGGGTGCATTTGAACCCTCTTAATAAATTGCAGGTTAATTGAACGTATAATAATTACTGAATTTAACTGCTAAACATATTATCTCTATATAAAAATCTACTTGAAGGTCAAATTTTACATTTAAAGAAAAATACTTTTTTTTTAATAATTAAAACACCAATACTATGTAATGGTCTATAATTTTAAATCAAGCAATTATCTATTTATCTACCCAAAAAAGATTGACATCCAAGATAACATTTCAACCAAAATGTTTATTGGACTTGATCTGGTCCGGTGAAATTTGGTACAGATAATTGGAGAAGAAGATAAGAAGAGATTTGTGTAATGAGAATCTTTATTTCTTGTATTGTTATAATTGTACAGAATGAATACATGGCTATATATAACAATAGCATCAGCTTTCATCTAACTATGTCTAACTACAATTATAACTGAGATAACTGATTCTGTTATAACAGAAATCAGTTATGTGCTATATCAGCTAAGATCCGGGCCAATCCGTTTTTTTTTTTCATAGTATATAGAACAGGTTTTGTTGACCCGCTAGCATGGACTCAATCCAACTTATAATTTGCACTCATCTGCCATTGCAATAAAATAAATGTTATTGGTGACTCAAAATTAAGTTTACACAAATTCACACATATATATAAATCAAATTAAGGTTCACAATATGGAGAGCTCTGACTGCTGAGAGATGATGCAATTATAACATAGAGAATGCTACTTATGATATATATAAATTGATAATCATGCATAACAAACAAGTACGTACATTACCAGTTATTCTGCATATATATCAAACTCGGCAAGCTTAATTTATTTCTTAATCTAAGCACGCGGCAAGCTAGACTGTAGCTAGGAATTAAGAAACAGTCATATATATAAAGATATCCACATTCAAAGATAAAGCTCAATGATGGAACCGACACCGACCGTTGGATAAACTTTATATTGAGAATATCCGACTTCACGAAAGATGTTCTTCCACTCCTGTTCATCTCTCTCTTTTCCATTGAAAAGAATCATCATGCTCAAATCAAATTATAAGAGAGATGTCTCTGCTGCTTTGGGAACAATATCACTCTCCATATTTACAACTATATCCATTATTATGATCTTTCCAGTTTCCACCTGCTCCATTTTTAGAAATCGCTTAACTTTGCTTCTGTTTAGAATCTTTACACATTCCTCATCACTCAAATCATGTAGAACATTCTGGATGAGATGATGTATAAAAGTTTATCAGAGATCTTAACGAAGCAAATCTTAATTAATAAAGCCACCATAATTCATGCATATATATAAAAACATACAAGTACAACAAATATAAACGAGGCTCCTACTATAAAAGTTGACTAAAAACACGCCCATTTCTAGATTATATTATAGTATCGGCATACCTGAAGAAAGACAACATCAGCTGGTGGAATTGCTTCTGACATGTCCCCTGCAACTTTCCCGAACAACTTGCTTTCCGGTAAAGTGGCAATCACATGCGGGAGATCGAACACCGTGCATCTCAACTCTGGAAATGCCTCCGCAATTATCCTCGCCGTCGTATGTTTTCCTCCACCAACATCCACCAGCGTCTTTACACCATGAAACAGCTCTGGATACTGCTGCACTGCACCTTTTATCATTTGCGTGCATCTATTAGCCATAGCTTCATTGAACAAGCAGTTTATTTCAGGCTTCTCACTCACAATCTCCCAAAGTGTTTTCCCTCCATTGGCCATCTCAAAAGGCGATGAACCCTCCACCTTGAACCAATCCGAGAAAAAGTGCATGGGTTTAACCATAGTTTCACACAACAGTCTCACACTTGAGGTCAGACTGGTACTCCCCTCCTGGAGCAGGGTATGTGATATAGGGGTGAGGCAGTATGTAGCCTCCTCAGGCTCCTCAAAGTAACCCTTTTTTACAAGAACACGCATTAGGCGGCGCAACATGGGGTCCTTCGAGGGAGGGATGGAGATGGCTCGGGCGAGATCATGAAGGGGCATGTGGGTGTCGTATGTGCGAATTTGGTTTGGGATTCCTAGATCGACGGCACATTTCAAGGCCATCATACCAACGACAGTTTGTGTCTCATTGATTATGAGGGCTTGGAAGTTCTTCAATTCATTGGTGGTGATCATACCTTTGGTTGATCCATTCCTATTGGGAAGCTCCATTAATTGTTAATGAAGGTTGTGTTATTTCCTAATACAATTTGAGACTTGATTGAATAATTGTATTATTTGCTTTATTGATAGAAATCATAAGGTTTACAATGTATATATATATCCTATGAGGCCTTAGAAAAAAGAGCCGTTGCTCTATGTTGTTTCATGAAGAATACGCAAATTGGGGGCGCGCACGGATTTTAATAAATACACGGACTGAGTCTGGAAATTTTCCCTATATAAAATATTCATAATGTGTATGGAAGTCAATTGATCCTCACTCTTTTAACTTAAATTCGTCGTAGTTGTATATCAATTACAACAGAAATATCAGTATTTTATGAGTAAGCAATATATAATTATGTCAATCTTAAATTCAAGCATGAAGATATCAAACATATACAAATAACAATATTTTTTGTACGGAAGAATTTTCAACGATGAACATAAAACGATCCAATATGATAGAAAATTAGAAATCATGAGTGAGTTGCTGGATTTTTTTTTTTCCTTTTATAATTCTTATTTTTTTAGTAAAGATTACCAAATTATTTTCTATTTCTCTTTTTTTTTTTTCTCTTTCTGTTTTAATTTGTTATGTAACTCTTGACGTTTCAGATGTCTACATGCATTAATAGAATTTGGAGACTTTGACGTTCACATTTTATTTTTCAAAAAGTTAAATATACTTATCAGTATTATAAAAAAATGCTTGGATATAATTCGTTCATTAACAATTTGTTAAACAATAAACCAAGTTTTGTAACGATTTACTGCTAGTAAATTTCAAACATTAATTCAAATAAGAGGAGGGATCGAATTACAACAATTTTGAGTTACAACAAAATCATTACAATTATTTTCAATATTTTTATAGTCTAAATCGTCGATCCAAACCGTTCAACATGATCTCCACAATAAAATGTGCTTACAAATCAAATTTTACATATTTTGAAATTTTTTTACTATTTATTATGTATTTTACAAAAACTAGTCAATTTCAGACCATTAAAATTTGTACCCATCTTAAATAGTAAAAAAAATTCCAAAAAATATAAAATTTAATCTGGAAGCACATTTTATTGTGGAGATCATGTTGAACAATTTGGATCGACGATTTGGACTTTAAAAATGTAAAAAATAATTGATGTAACTTTGTTGTAACTCAAAATTGTTGTAACTCGAGCTCGATCCCTCCTCTTCAAACAATACTGAATTCAACCTTTTGCATCTGATCACACAAGGATATGTGATTTATATATATTAATTTCTCGTGGGACCCACCGAGAATAAGTCATTATGGATATCTTAAAACAACAGGTAGTGAGGTAATTAAGTATTTTAAATTGAAGATAGAAAAAATTAATATATCCATGTGTGATCACATGGAAAAGGTTGAATTCAGTGTTGTTTGAATGTTTGAAATTTACTAGCAGTAAATCGTTACAAAACTTGTTGGTTCATTGTTTAACAAATTTAATAAACGAAATAATACTGAGAATACATTTAACTTTTTTTAAAAATAAAATGTGAAAGTCAAAAGTCTCCAAATTCTATTAATGCATGTAGACATCAGAAATTAAACGTCAAGAATTACATGCATAACAAAACAAAAAAAGAGTCTGGTACAAATATTAAAACATGCACAGGATCTGACCTCTTCATTCATTTAGAAGCATGATTGACTACTGTATTGATTTAATTACTTGTAGTCAAAGAGCCTCTTAGTTGACCATCCTCATAAAAAACATATACGGATAATTATGTCTCACCGTGATTACACGATTATGGCATTCGTTTAATTAATTTTCTCGGGATTCGGTTTGAAATTGGACACTATATATTTTGTCCTTTCTTAATTATAGGTTGTTTATTTGGTTAATTTGACTATATATATATATATATATATATATATATATATATATATATATATATATATTTTGAGGAATAATAAAACCGTAGAAATGATGTGGATATTATACAGTGGTTCCGCTATTGACATGTAAAACAGTTGACTTTGAATGACACATGTATATAAAATCATTATATTATTCTTGTCTGAATTAGACGGCAATATAATTTTGAAATTTGGATCGTAGGTGTAGGAGTGAAGTCAGACTTTTATGTCATCATATAAAATTTTAATAGTGTAATATATAGGAGTTAATTTTATAATATTTATTATTTTTGCTCATGGAGTCATGTCCAACTTATAATTTGAACTCGATCATCTGCCAAAATGTATTTTTTATTCGGCTCTTTGTTAAAACAATATTTCTTTTGGAAGTTTCAACCTGACCTTATACGCTAGAAAGTTGAGGCTTGATGACCTAACTAGATTTTTGTTCTGAAGATAAAATATTTAATCCTACTTCACATAAAAAAAAAAAAACAAAGGAAAAGAACTTTGGAAGGATAAATTTGGAATTTTTTTCATAAACCATAATTAATAAAATAAATTTTACGGAACTAATATGATTATTTTTTTTTTCAAAAACCATAAGGACCGGACCGTTCCCACGGTCTCTAAATTTTTTTTTATAGACCGTGGGAACCACACAATCTTTCGAAATTTTTTTTTCCCATTTTTCACAATTGTGCCACAGAAGATCTACAATTTTTATACAGACCGTGAGAACGGTCCGGTCTACCCAAATTTAATTCCAGACCATGCCAACGGTCCGGTCTTCATGAATATATCTCAAGACCGTGGGACGGTCCCTATTTGTTTTTTACGGTCTGGTGCCTATTTGTTTTTTTCTATTATACCATGACTCCTGCTTCTTCCTCATCCAGTCAGTGCATCTCTTTTCCATTTTTTTCATCTTCTCTCTTCTTTCTTTCTTCCTTCCTTCATCTAAATTTTTTTTTGTACTATCATAATTAGTATGATTTTTGTTAATTACATAAGTTTGTATATTTTTGAAAGAGGAACAAAAAGAGCTTCAGGTCTACAAATTTCATTAGGTATGTATTTAATTTTTTTATTTTTGATAAATAATCCGCAGTTATGAATAAATGATTCTGAATTTTACATTTTTTGAAATTTCATTAGGTCCAAATTTTACATTTTTTGAATTTTTTTTACTATTTTTTTAGATATTTAGAAAATCACTTGATCTAAAAATTCTGGACCATTCAAAAACAATGATTTTCAATAAATCTAAAAAAATAGTAAAAAAATTTCAAAAAATGTAAAATTTGGTCTCCAAATACATATTAATATGAAAAACAAGATGAACGGTTCGAATCAACCGTTAGGATTTGAAAACTCGAATATAAAGCTGTAACACAGTAACAAATCGTAATATACATAATACCATAGACTCACTCATATTTAATCCTACTTCACATAAAAAAAAAAAAAAAAAAAAGAAACGAACTTTGGAAGGATAAATTTAGTAACCCTATGTCCCTATCCGATTCATTGCCAACCCTAGCCAATTTTAAAGTATAAATGAATTTTGAACAGGACAAGATATAGACAACTTTTTGAAAATAACAGTAAACTATTTTGGGCTTTTCTGGGCTTCTAGGTGCATGTAAGAGCGAATAGCCCTAATTTATTTATTTGTTTTTAATTTTTAAGATTCATCCGATTTGTAATTAATGTCCATTGTAGAGCGAATAGTCCGATTTTTATCACAACTGCAATCAAATGAAAATGAAAAAGTTGGTAGGCAACAAAATAAGGACATTTAATTTGCAGTGATAGAGCTAGGCCATTGCAATAAAATAAATGTTATTGGTGACTCAAAATAAGTTTACACAAATTCACACACATATATACACTCCTCTTTATTAAGAAGCTTAATATCTAGATCCTGCAAGAATTCTGATTTACTATTTCTTTTTCGAAAGGATACTCAGCCGTTGAATTTCCAGATTGCACATAGACGAATTTTCCAAATTATGCGCTTTAACACTTAAGCATGCACTGGTCGTGCCGCATATGATCCCAGCGCCCGTAGATCGCGCCCCGCACCTGTGGACCGTGCCTCTGAACCACACACGGTGCCTGCGGACCGAGCCTATGTACTGCGCGCCCTTTTTTTCTGCTGAAGGCGGGATTCGAACCCAGTTGGATTCTGTTAGTGCCAAAATTCTTACCACTACACTAAAGTTCACATGTGTTATTGTGTAGATAAATATAGTATTTAACTATTTTTCTCTACAAATTTAATTTAAATTATAATTATATAAATATCATATATAAAATTATATATATATAGGAACATGCTAGCATGCTATGCATAGCATAGAACCCCTCTATGCAACGGCTTGAATTTCGAGTTTTAAAAGTCTTAACGGTCGATCCGAACCGTTCATTTTGTTCTCCATATTAATATGTGTTTGGAGACCGAATTTTACATTTTTTGAAATTTTTTTACTATTTCTTTAGATTTATTGAAAATCGCTGTTTTTTATGGTACAGATTTGCTGAAAACAACACTTGTATATAGGCTAATGTGCTTCCATAAGCACTTGGCCCGAAGTGCTGTCACTCCATTTTTGATTTTCTAAAATCCAAACAGTCGATCCGAACCGTTCATCTTGTTCTCCATATTAATATATGCTTGGAGACCAAATTTTACACTTTTTGGAATTTTTTTGCTATTTATTAAGTCACTTTGAAAATCGCTGATCCAACAGTGGCTTGCCAAATAGTAAAATCAGGGGTTCACCGTTGGATCAGCGATTTTCAAAGTGGCTTAATAAATAGCAAAAACATTCCAAAAAATGTAAAATTTGGTCTCCAAGCATATATTAATATGGAGAACAAGATGAACGGTTCGGATCGACTGTTTGGATTTTGAAAAATCGAAAATGAGGTGGCAGCACTTCGGGCCAAGTGCTTATGAAAGCACATTCGCCTATCTCATATATATATATATATATATATTAATAGCCGTATCATATCCTTCATTTTTGAAAATTGTCGTATCGATGTATCTGTATCGTATCAGTATTACTATTGCTTTGAGATTTGTGTAGCACGTATTTGAACGGTTGATTTTCAAAAAAGTCACGCAAATAATGAAATAATGAAACACTTGATCTTCTTCATTTTATAATATTTTATAATGAAATAATTTATTTCCTTTGCAACACACGAATACGATGCTAGTATCAAATTAAGATTCACTTGGAGAGCTATGACTGCTGAGAGATGAGCCAATTATATATAATATAGAGAATGATACTTATGATAAATTGATAATCCTAACAAACAAGTACGTACAGTACCAGTTATCCTGCATATCAAACTCAGCAAACTTAATTTATTAATTTATTTCTTAATCTAAGCACGCGGCTAGACTGTAGCTAAGAAACAGTCATATAAAGATATATATCCACATTCAAAGATAAAAGCTCAATGATCGATGGAGCCGACACCGACCGTTGGATAAAGTTTATATTGAGAACAACCGACTTCACGAAAGATGTTCTTCCATTCCTGTTCATCTCGCTCTTTTCCATTGAAAAGAATCATCATGTTCAAATCAAATATTAAGAGAGATGTCTCTGCTGCTTTTGGAACATCACTCTCCATATTTACAACTATATCCATTATTATGATCTTTCCACCAGCTCCATTTTTAGAAATCGCTTCCTTGCTTCTGTTTAGAATCTTTACACATTCCTCATCACTCAAATCATGTAGAACATGCATTCTGGATGAGATGATGTATAAAAGTTTATCAGAGATCTTAACGAAGAAAATCTTAATTAATAAAGCCACCATAATTCATGCATATAAAAAACATCATAGTAGGAAATATCGGTATCGGGATCGGGATCGGTCCCGATCAATACCGATCCGGGATCGGCGTATCGGCCGGTATCGGCCGATTTGGATCGGAAAATCGGACTTTTTTGCCAGAAACTTGTTTTACACTAAAAAATAGAAAAAAATTGATAAAAAATTAATTTTTCAATAATTTATGTTTAGATAAATGATTATAATCAAATAATCCACTAATACAATATAATACAAGCATTAAAACCATAAACACATTATTTCATTGCTAGAAATTATGTCGTGCTGGTTGGAGGGATCATTGGACAGTTCACATCCCTTCTCCATTTCTGAACCTTTTTTAATTGGCAGTGAACCTTGATAAAAAACTATGTCGTGATGGTTGCTTTGGCTGAAGGAGGGATCACTAGATAGTTCTATGATCAGACTTAGATCTCAACCTTTTAGATAATAACATTCATTAATTAGGTTGTTACCGTTATGTTTGAAACTTCTGTTCTATATTATTTTATTTAGATTGAAATAATTTATGAGTGTAATTGAGTACAATAAGCAATTTCATGAGGGAGAAAGGGTATATGTACAGTTGCTGGCCTAATGCATTGTAACAGATGGTTATTTAAGAAATTGTCATTTTGTCCCTGACAAAATGTAATTTTCAAATGTTATATAAACTATACAACATTTGTTATGTATTTGAACAATCACCAGATCTTTTATTTTATTTAATTTTTAAATATGGCTTGTAATTGTGCTTATTTGGTATTTCATCAAGTATTTGATCGATCATTGAGAATTGAATTTGAGATTTTGTTGAACTTTGAAATCAGGCAAATAGCATCATATTCCTTATTGAAAGAATAAAGAAACAAACTCAGTTACAGCCAAAACACCTTCTATTTACTATTTAGTTGGTAACATGCATGTGGTAGAGGCATATTACTTAATTTCACATTTCTTCTCCATTTCTAAACTTTTTTATATGGAATTCTATTTAATCACGGGTACTTAGTATATATAAACCTTTTACTGCTACGTGATAGTTGGGTATCGGACCAAAATAGCAGAAATCGGACCAAAAACAGAAAATCCATCAGTATCGGCTCGGTATCGGATCGGACTCGGCCGATACCGATACGTATCGGCCGATCCGGATCGGTATCGGCCGATATTGCCTACTATGAAAAACATACATGTATAACAAATATAAACGAGGCTCCTACTACGTACAAAAGGTGACTAAAAACACGCCCATTTCTCACCACGAGTACCTTACCTGACGATCCATTGACAGCCCGACATATTAAGAAGATAGCACCTTTGTACTCAATCTTCAACAACTACTCGTACAAACGAGGCTATGTAAGACCATGGTTGAGATGTGTTAGTAATGAGGTTGGCTGAGAAAATTTTGCTGGACATCCAAGAAGGGCTTTGTGGAAGTCACCAAGGCACAAAGACATTAGCGAAGCGGGCTATTCGGGCCAGTTTCTATTGGCCAACGATGCAAGATAACTCCGCGAGGTTGGTAAAAAAGTGCGCTAAATGTCAATATCATAGCAAACTCAGCAGCATTCCACCACATGATCAGGTTTTGATCTGTGGGGTATTGATATAGTGGGACCGTTCCCAAAGGAACGCTAAATAGAAGATGGCTCATTGTTGCTATTGAGTATTTCACCAAATGGGTGGAAGGTGAAGTCCTGTCCGAGATCACCGCGATTGCAGCCAAAAATTTCATCTGGCGTAATATCATTTGCCGGTTCAGAGTACCTCATGCCATCATTTCAGACAATGGGACGCAATTCAACGAATATTAACCATGGATTTCCTAGCCAGCCTTGATAGCCATAACAATTTTGTGAGCATCAGCCACTCAGCCAGTAATGAACTAGCCGAGGTAACTAACCGCACGATTTTAGGCAGACTGAAAAAGAAGGTTGCGGCCAACCGCAAGAACTGGCTCGACATGCTTGACCAAGTCTTGTGGGTCTACCACACAACACCTCGGGAGGCAACGCAGCAAAGCCCTTACTCTTTGGTATATGGAATGGAAGCAGTCACCCCAATGGAACTTATTCAACCCTCTCTCTGAATTATGTCCTATGAAGCAGGTGACAACCACGAAGCCCGCACTGTTGAGTTGGAGTTAATAACAGAGGCTCGAGAGCAAGCTCGGGTGCACATAGAGGAATACCAAAAGCGTGTCAAACGCTCCTTTGACAAAAAGGTAGTGCCTCGAGAATACAAACCAGGGGACCTAGTGCTAAAAAAGGTGGAGGCATCGAGCAAGCACGTCAGCAAGCTCGGCCCAAATTGGAAAGGTCCTTACCGAGTTGTATGTGCTCGAGGAAAAGGCGCCTACAAGCTAGAAGACATGAAAGGGTGGAACTTTGTCCGACCATGAAACGCCATTCACCTTCGGCAGTTTTACATCTAATAGACACCATCACAACTGATTGTGGCGTTGTCCGCGTTCACTCCGTTGTATCTTACTAATTATGTTTTGTTAATTTCATTCATTTTTACTTTTTTCAAAGGGCCCGGGATTCGTAAAGGTATGCCTGCGCGATCCCGATATCCATAGATTGTAGGACTTGTCTTACGAGTTATTATGAAGAAGTTCAATTTTATAGGCCAAATTATCTCTATTTTTTTTAAAGTTCCACGAACGAAAGACCGAGTGGCAACGATGAACCAATGTAAGAGTGAATTGTTTAATATCTAGAATTTTCATAACTGCAGTTTAGCAATTAATTCCAATTGTTGAATAGGAGATGCTCTGAAAATTGTGAAATCAAGCTATATATAAAAGAGCCAGCTCAGCTTGAAATGTACAGAGTCATTTTAATATTACTGGCAAAGCATATCAAACAATTTGGATCTAAACTCAAAATTTCTGTTACCTCAAGTGATATGAATTCCTAGCTATGTACTTATTGCTGAGGTGCGAGTGAGAAATGTTTACCACCATTTCTTCCAATTCGTATCCTCTGCATTAACAGAACGTGCGTGAATAGATCTGGATCATTTGATTGAGATCTACACTAATATTAAAAGGTCCCGTGCGTCATAAGCGTGAACCGAATTGGCTCCAATCCAGATTAGACGGCCGAGATTCTTTTGAGTTAATGACTTAATGCAGAAGATCTCCCCAAAAGTAGGCCCAATAAGGCCATACTAAACACATTATTTATTTCTAAAGTAGGCACAATAAGGCCATACTAAACACATTATTTATTTCGTACTACATTTCTTCAGTGGTCATACTAAACACATTATTTATTTCTAAAGTAGGCCTAATAAGGCCCAAAATTATTTCAAATCATCCACGTATGTGCACTTGGATTTTTGGTTGTGGCTTTTGGGGAGATCTCCCGACATTTTTATTTTTACTCAATTAAAAAATTATTTTAATAATAATAATCAAGATTTAGAAATAATTTTAAAAATAGCCAAACCGTGGAATTTTTTCATGGCTTGGAATTCTAATTCAGCCCGTGGAAAAATTCCACGGTTCCAAGTTTTTTTTTTTTTTTTTACAAATCAGAAATTTGTATTTATTTTTATTTTTTGTATTGAAATATTAGAAATATTGGATCTATTTCTTTGAAAATAGATGGAATATAATATAATTTGATTTATTAGAAAGACTGTAACAAATAACCCGGATCAACATTTTTCAGGCCGAAATTTTCGCGGCTGTAGAAAAAATTAATATATTTCATTATGTGTTATTGTAAAAAAATAAAAATGTTTGGATTCTGAGTTATTGATCCCGACTCAAAAGTCACTTCTAGGTAATACAGAAAATATTGTCATCCTTCTAGTACATTTAATTTATAAAAAGTTATATCTATTTTGAGAATTCTTTTGAATAACAACCATTAAATAACTTAAAGTTTTTATTTTTATTTTTTAAATAAATACAACTTTTTATAAATTAAATGTACTAGAAGGATGACAATATTTTCTATATTATCTAGAAGTGACTTTTGAACCTGGATCAATAACTCAGAATTCAAACATTTTTATTTTTTTACAATGACACATAATGAAATATATTAATTTTTCTTACAGCCGCGAAAAATCCGGCCTAAAAAATATTGATCGGGTTATTTGTTACAGTCTTTCTAATAATTCAAATTATATTGGAATTCATCTATTTTCAAAGAAATATATTCAATATTTCTAATATTTCAATACAAAAAAATAAACAAATAAAAAATTATATTTTGTTAAAAAAAAAAGTCAAAATCGGTTACTGATTTTAATGAATTCAACAACCGATTTTTTTTTAACAAAACAAAATTATTATTTTTTTTTTGTATTGAATTTTTTTTTTGAAGAAGATATATTGAAATATTAGAAATGTTGAATATATTTCTCTGAAAATAGATGAAATGCAATATAATTTGATTTATTAGAAAGACTGTAACAAATAACCCTATCAATATTTTTCAGGCCGGATTTTTCGCAGCTGTAAGAAAAATTAATATATTTCATTATGTGTTATTGTAAAAAAATAAAAAAATATTTGGATTCTAAGTTATTGATCCTGGTTCAAAAGTCACTCCTAGGTAATATAGAAAATATTCATCATTCTAGTACATTTAATTTATAAAAAGTTGTATCTATTTTTTTTAAAAATAAAAACTTTAAGTTATTTAATGATTGTTATTCAAAAAGAATTCTCAAAATAGATATAACTTTTTATAAATTAAATGTACTAGAAGGATGACAATATTTTCTGTATTACCTAGAAGTGACTTTTGAACAGGGATCAATAACTCAAAATCCAAATATTTTTATTTTTTTACAATAACATATAATGAAATATATTAATTTTTCTTACAGCTGCGAAAAAATCCGACCTGAAAAATGTTGATCCGGGTTATTTGTTACAGTCTTTCTAATAAATCATATTATATTGTATTTCATCTATGTTCAAAGAAATATATGTAACATTTCTAATATTTCAATACAAAAAATAAAAAATAAATACAAATTTCTGATTTGTAAAAAAAAAAAAAAAAAGTTGGAACCATGGAATTTTTCCACGGGCTGAATTAGAATTCCAAGCCGTGGAAAAATTCTACGGTTTGGCTATTTTTAAAATTTTTTCTAAATCTTGGTTATTATTATTAAAATAATTTTTTAATTGAGTAAAAATAAAAATATCGGGGAGATCTCCCAAGTACAAATTTAAACTAATAATGATGACATTTATACTAAAAAATTAGTGGTGGCAATAATCAAGGTGATTTCCGATCCTTCTCGGATATCTATATTATCTCAAGTTTTAGTCGTATGGATTTTACGTTCTTCAAATTTAGGTTTCTCCGAGCCATTTTGAGCTTGAATTTTTTTTTTTTTTTAAAGAAAGATAGAAGTTAAGTTTTTGCATTCCACATACCTGCCAATCTGTTATTATAATAATAAAAAAAATTTCATATGAATTTTGAATTCATAATGTTTTCTATCACTAGACTAAAGACAAAGGCTTTTTTTTTTTTTTTTTTTTTTTTTTGTAGTCGCTTTAGACCGTCCAAAAATTCTATCAAATTACTGAATCTATTCAATTTTAAGCATAATCTCGAATAATGCCCTGTCCGGTTAATAGATAACCGGACAAAATCAATCAGTCTGATTATTTATTGACCAGACAGAGCATTATTCAATATTCTGCTCAAAATTGTATAGATTTAGTAATTTGATAGAATTTTTGGTATTAATAAAAATTTCGGGACTTTAGATGCCAACTAACAATTCCATTAATAAAAAACGTAATTGTAAGAGTCAAATGACTCTAATTTATAAATTTAAACTCTTTTATTCTCAATAATTTATCTAAACTACGTTTACCATCTAATCATACTTATTTACACTCTTAAACACCCTAATACATCATTCTATAACCCTCTCTATGATTTGATTTGTTTTCGTCTGATAGCCGTCGATGTCGCACTTCGACAGTCCGAACTACTTACTGCCACACTCCGACGGTCTGATCTACTCCCCGTAGCAGTCCGACGGCCGGATCTACTCACTGCGTTGCTCCGACGACCGGATCAACTCACCGCCTCACTTCGTTCGTGATGGATAGATACTATATGCTTCAAGCTCTGATGATACTGTGCTCTCAGCTCCAGTCAACTCCGTTTGATTCGGCTCCCTCTCCTCTCTCTCATTATCTTCTCCGCTTAAGGAGATAGAGACAGAAGAGATGAGTACGTATACTAGTGTGTCAGATTGAGATTTATAAAAATATGAGAAATAAAATGGAGTAGAAAAAGGAGACAGCTAGATCTCAATCTCCCTTTTTTTCCTCTCTAGACTAAAGACAAAGACTGATTCTTTATTTTAAGTTTGGATTGTTTTAGTTTTAAAGTCAATTAGCGAATTGGATTGAAACTGTCAATAGCTTCAGTAATTTGTTGTCCTTACATCAATAAAAAGTCACAAAAAAAGGTCAATCTGTTTGAATTGTTTTCTAGTAAAAAAATGATTTTGAAGTAACACTTACTTTGTTTTTAATCAAACCAGATTACAATGTCGACGTTGGCTGCACGTTCAAAGTACCATATATATCAAATATAACATTAAAGAAAATGATGTAACTTATCGGTATGAGATTGCAGTCAATAGTTGACCGTGATAAAAGGAAGATCAATAGTCAATAGTCAATAGTCAATAGTCAATAGAAGATCAAAGTAAACATATTGACTTACAATTGTTGCATAAATAAAATGGACTGATGAAACTAACGGCGTTCCAGAATAGAAAATATATATACAACCAGTAATTAAGCGGTAACCTTAAAAAATAAAAATCAAGAATGGCTTCCAGAATATGCAATTTATTTATTTATTTATTTTCAAAATTGTGATATAGCTATAGCTATAGCTATAGCTAGCATTTAATTTGGAAGCCTTAATATAAGCCATATTTTTTCGACATTGTGCCATCTTATGATCTTTAATCATGTTTTTTTCTATAGTGCTAATGAAATCAGATGATCGGTCATAAATTTTTCATGCAGACATCAACCAACAATTTCACGAATAACAATCTATTTCATAAATAGTCCAATAAATATCTTTGGGACAGATATTTTTTTAACTAGCAATAATTAATGACTTTGTTTTAAAGTAAAGGCAACATATTTTTAACCAACAACAGTCACATATTTTTATCAATAGAGCTAGGGTACGGTATTGACGAGACATATTTTGTCTGAAATAAGTATTGACTAGACATATATAAATATATATATAAAACACTTATTATGTTTTTATAATATAATTAAGCTCTTCTGTTTACGGATATAAATTAATTAGATATTAGACAGATACATAAATACGAATAATTACAATTTAAAATTATATCTGTACCACTATCCATACGAATATTCATATATCAGTGTAATTTTCGAATACGGATACGAATTCGGTTGAATAATACGTTTTCACCCCTACTTGTATCACTTAAAACCACCGCAAAGAATTTATGTCAAATGTTAATTGAGGGAGCCAACTATATTTAATAATATTAAAATAATTAGAACAATTTGTGTGTAAAAGGTTTCGTGGTGTAGTTGGTTATCACGTCAGTCTAACACACTGAAGGTCTCCGGTTCGAACCCGGGCGAAGCCATTGTAAATTTTTGTTTTTATTTTTTTTTGCATATTATTATATGAATGGTTCAACATAAAAAAAAAAAATCCATTAGAAACTTATTTTCATGTTAATTTAAGACTAAAAAAAATGTGGTGGATTCATGAACCGGAAGAAATGTATAAACTACGAATTGTTGTATCAAACTGAACGAATACGTGAAACTGATTTTTCAGAAATAAATTTATTGCATATTATTATCCCCTTTAGAATTTAGAATTTTTATGTAGATATATAAGTTTGAATTAATTTTTTTTTAATCTTATTGGTCCATTTGTAATTAAAAAATTTCAAGTTAATCATAAATAAATTCTTAATTTTTTTATTAATAATTAAAAGATGTAACATTTGGTCACCTAGTACATTTTAATATGAAGATCACGTTGAATGATTCAGATCGACTATTCGGATTTCACAAATACAAAAATAATTTATAAACATACAGTATCAAGATATGTCACTATAAAATGATGTAATTGGATCTCTCATCTAATTAAAATTAAAAGTTAAAACATTAGAAATTATAAATTACAGGGGCTTTTTATTTTGTGTTCAATTAGCTAGTAAATTTAAATTCGATTAATTATTTAAACTTAATTCGTTATTTAATTTTTTAAACTTAATTCTATTAGTTATTATAAATTACAGCCGCTTTTTGTTTTGTCCTTGTGTGCGCTATTATTATTATTATTATTCAGAATTTGGAGGCGGGATTTGGTAGAAGAACTTATCTAAAAACAATGATAGGCGACTTGCTAAAGCGGGTGTTATCCGTACGACTTATTCTCGATCGGTGGGTCCCATCAGGAAAACAACTAATGAGGTAATTAATTAAGTATTATAAATTGAACATAGTGTTTGAATGTTTGAAAAGGTTGAATTCAGTATTATTGTTTGAATGTTTGAAATTTAATTAATTACTAGCCGTAAATCCTTACAAAACTTGGTTTATTGTTTAAAAAATTGTAAATAAACGAATTATATCCAAGCTTTTTTTTTACAATACTGATAAGTATATTTAAATTTTTTGAAAAATAAAATTTGAAAGACAAAGTCTCCAACTTCTATTAATGCATATATGTAGACATCAGAAGCGTCAAGAGTTACATAACAAATTAAAACAGAATAAGAAAGAAAAAAAAGAAAAAGAAAAGAAAAAGAGAAATAGAAAATAATTTGGTAATCTTTACTCAAAAACAAGAATTATAAAAGAACCAAAAAAAAAAAATCAGAGATTTTTGTAAATTGATACCAAACAATCTAGCAACTCACTCATCATTTCTATCATATTGGATCGTGTTATGTTCATCGTTGAAAATTCTTCGGTATATTTTTTTTCCTATTCCTACAAAACATATTGTTATTTGTATATGTTTGATATCTTTATGCTCAGATTTAATATTGACATAATTATATATATTGCTTGCTCATGAAATACTAATATTAATTATTGATATTTTATATAATTGATCTCATTCATCAGTATGTGACAAGTAACGAATACTCGCTAAATAGATGGTGAACCAATTCTGCTCAGCTCTACATAAATAACTTTGTTGATTAATTTAATACTTTTCATGAATGATTTTAATCAGAGATATTAATTAAACATATATATGTGGGGTCTGGCACAAATATTAAAACATATATAGTCAAAGATCCTTAATTAATTAATTAGTGGACCATCATCATTTACTACACCATTATGACATTCGTTTAATTAATTTTCTGGACAATTATTGGTTTGAGAGTGACTCTATGGTACTATCATATTACGATTTGGCACCGTGTTACGGCTCTATATTCGAGTTTTCAAATCCGAACCGTTCATCTTGTTTTCCATATTAATGTGTTCGGAGACCAAATTTTATATTTTTTGAAAGTTTTTTACTATTTTTTTTAATTTATTGAAAATCATTGCTTTTGGATGGTCCTGAATTTTCAAATCAAGTAATTTTCTAAATATTTAAAAAAATAGTAAAATTTTTTTAAAAAAAATATAAAATTTGGTCTCCAAACACATATTAATATAGAGAATAAGATGAACGGTTCGGATCGACCGTTAGGATTTGAAAACTCAAATATATATAGAGCTGTAACACGGTGCCAAATCGTAATATACATAGTACCATAGACTCACTCTTGGTTTGAAAATGGACACTATTTTGTCCTTTCTTAATTATAGTTTTTTATTTGGTTAATTTGTCTCCGTCAAAGAATACTTGAACCGTACGTAGAAAGGAAATTAAGGAAAGGATGTAGATTATTTACACCGCTATTGACAAGTAAAACAGTTGACTTTGAATAACCAAATAATAACACATGCATATATAATCATTACATTATCCTTATATGAATTAGACAGCTAGCAATTTAATTTCCAAATTTCAATAGTAGGTGCAGTAAATAAATTTTGAAAATAAATCAGGATCAATTGACTAAATTTTTTTAACTTTTCTCCACTCCTGAGTATAGGCAAGAATTAGAAAATTAAGATTAAACAGACTAAAAAATTTAGCATAAATATATATTTTTAGTTTATAGGAGCAAAAAATACAATAAATTAGAACTTTCTCATAATAATAATAATAATAAACTTTCAAACTTGAAGATGGAAGATGGATATTTCGTAAGGCCATAATTAAATAGAAGAGAAGAGAAGAGAAGAGAAACGGGACAATTGAGGCGTCTAGCGGTCTAACCTCAACGAATTGATAGAGTTTGAATATTCAATAAACATTGTTAATTATATATTGTGAGTGCCAGAACCTCAACGGCTTTGATATTTAAAATTTCTTTCTACAATTTGCTACTTGCTAGCTACAAAATATTATAAGTATTTGTGAGGGTAAAAATACTTGACAATTTCTGTTGATTTATTATCAACAATAGTTATTTATTATCCTTACAAATACTAAAAAAAAATTGTAGCTACATCTGGAATGAACTCCACAGATCCGTCTGTGTGTATGATCAAGTGTGAAACTATAAAATTAAGATAGAAAAATTTAAAATTTAAAATATATAAATATATGATAAGAATTTGAACTCAAGTCTCTATAGTCTTGTTTGGCATAAAGAAATTGTGATGGACTAGAGAAAGAGTGAGAAATTGTGACAGAATAATAGTCGAACATGAGTGGAATTGAATATAATAGAGAAAAAGTAAAAAAGAAAAAGTAGAATTATATTGAAAATATGCAATTAAATTCTTCTCTTTTGCACTTTAATCCCTCTCTATTTTATCCCATTATTCTATGGTAAAAGTGAAATTGGGAAAAAGTGATATTTTCATATGTGAAAATTGACTTAATTCCACTCTTACACTATTCTTAATGCGCCGAACATAATTAGAATTGTATGGAATAGAAGTCCCTTTTTTTTCACTATTCCGCTATTCTATGCATTTACCGAACGGTTTGTAAAATAACAAATTAAAATTCTAGTTACTAAATTACAAGCACACATGCCATAATTATGAAAAAAGATGAACTATACAAAAACTTTAATAAAAATAAATTTTCAATTACATTACAATATACATAATTAATCTTTCTTTAAATCATGGAATGACTAAGTTCTCCATGGACTATACATAGATACGCCTCTATATACGGTCATGTTATTTTATCTCTATAAATTTAAAATTTACAGTTTTATTATTTATATTTTAATTTTTATAATTATTTATATATTGAGTAAGGTTAAAATGCATCATTAGTTTTGTGTTACAACCATATCTCACATCTTTATCTCTATTTTCAAAGTTCAAACAATTGATCTAAACTGCTCAACATAATATCCATATTAATATTGCTTAAAGATCAAATTTTATATTTTTCAAAATTATTTTACTATTTTTTTAGATAGGTACAAAATAATTATTTCTGGATAGTCCAGAAGCAGTGATTTTGTACCTATCTTAAAAAATAGTAAAAAAGTTTAAATAATATATATAAATTTTGGTCTCTAAGTACATTTTAATATGCAAATTATGTTAAACGGTTCAAATTGACGGTTTAAATTTTGAAAACAAAAATAAATATGTGAGATATAATTGAGGCACAAACATATCTTTACCAATGGAAAACGAGCTTTTCTCTTGACCACCAAATATATGAGCTTACTATTTGATCCTAAAAAGATACATGATCATGTCTCAAAATGTAGAGTTTATAACAAAATGCATAGTGACAAAATTCCGATTGTACAACTTAAGAAAATGTATTAACTCCCTTTTGTCAGAAGTATATAATGCAATAGTTCGATATAACTTCCAAATTAACAATTTCCAAAAAAGATATTTCAAATTCTAGATTTCTTTATTATATGAGCGATGCTACTTTGAGAGCACTATTCTGATTACTTGGAGAAGAACAAGCACCAACTTATATACGTTATTAATTAAGGATAAATCAGAGAAAAAAAATAAAGAAAAAATCGACCTTTAAACTTTTCCTGAAATGTATATTTTTTCTCATGAAAATATTTTTTTTCTTGTACCTTTTCTTATTAAACTGAAAATTTTTTAGTTACCACATCAATAATTTAAAATAAAAACCTCAATAATTAAAAATTAAACAACAACTATCTTTTAGCTCAAAATTGAGTTTTTACCATGTAGGCACTTTTAGCTCAAAATCAAACAACAATTAATTATTGATTAATTATACAATGATAAGAAAAAGATTAACAGGGGGCAGACCCAGATATATCAAGGGGGACAGCTGCCCTCCCGGATTTTGAGTTTCAGTGCTGGTCTATTCGTTCCGGTTGATTTTGCCTCCCTTGGATTTTTTTTTGTTTCCCTCTGAACGTTTGATTTGTAATTCGGATTAAATTTACGATTAAAATCAAAATAAATTTCTTAAATTATAATTGGTAATTAGAATTATAAGTTAAAGAATAATAAATTAGAGGGTTAATTTCCAATGTGCTCTCAAAGACTTCTTCAATTTCTTATTTACCCCTACACTCTTTGTTATATTCAATATATCCCTTAACTATTTTTCTTTTTTTTCTTTTTACCCATAAAATTAATTACTCAAAGTTAAATATTATTAAGAATTATCTTTTCCAATTATACCCTTGTCTTTACTTGTAAAGGTCTGTATATTTTTACCAGCAACTTAAATATATATATTTGTTGTCCATGGAGTTAATTTCTCACAGTTTTAGAGGGGTACCGTTCACCATACCAAGGAATCAAGGAATCAAGGATGGGCCCATTTGTTATTGTCTCTTCCGCTCTTGCTCTTCTCTATTTCTTGTTATGAAAGACTTAAAATATTTGCACATGTAATACCAATACCATTACTCTGGGAATTAAAATATCTATAAAGGCAATTATGTACAATAATTATTTATTCATTTTTGTGCTCACATGATAATCTACATGATAATCTAGTAGTACTGCACCTCTAATTTAAAATATTTTGTATACTGTGATATATATAGTTTTTTTTTTTTTGTTAATTGCAAAATTTCATATGGCATCAATATATATCGGTCAAATTCCACTCACGAATTGGTACCAGCAAATTTATTCAATGATAAATTAGTGCCTATAAGTTTATTCAAGCTACTAACAATTGTTAACTTAACGACATTATCAAGTTTATTAATTCGAGCTTCTACAAGTTTATATATTTAAGTTGTCGGTAAAAGTATACAAACCTTTACAAGCAAGGACAAGGGTATAATTGGAAAATATAGATTTTAATGACATTTAAATGTGACTAATTAATTTTATTGGTTAAAAGAAAAAAATAGAAAGAGTTAAGGGATATATTAAATATAACAAAGAATATAGAGATAAATAAGAAATTGAAGAAGTCTTGAAGGATACATAAAAAATTAACCCAAAATTATAAGTGAGAGTACTCAATTAGTTAATAAGTTTAAATCCAATTCAATCTTTTCTTACCATCTATTGACGAAAATTCTGAATCCACCCCTTTAAAGATAGTATTTTCTGAAAACTCTCAGTAATAAAAGTTGGTGCTATCAAAATATAGTGTTAAAATAACTTAAAGAAATAATTTGACACCACACTCCGCCCAACCCCTTCCACTAATTTTTATTTCATTGAATAATAATAATACAATGTTATGCATACACGAAATTGTATGTCTTCTTTTATAGAGATTACAACAGCATGGTTTAATTAGAGAAAGAATCATGCCACTTGATTCTTGCTAGCTAATTATGGAAATAATATTATACATTTTCTAAGTATGGAAGAAAATAAATAAATCAATGAAGATTACACAATCTTCGAATATGGCAGCAGGGGTGCTCCAGGAATATCAGAATAATTTCTATTCCTAATTTTGCTCCTCTGGATCCAGTGTGCTCTATTCTACGTGCAGCTTGTAGTTCCAACATATAGCAACTCCCATATTATATTCACAATTTCTCATGATGCGTGTTGACTTGTCAAGTCTTTGTTTTAGAAAAGTCATACTTTCTAATTCGCTTGCTTAAAAACTTAAATCTAGACTTTTCAGAAGGCAAACTCTTTCAGTATCTATAAATACTATGTCAACTTAATTACTATCTAAAACTACAACAAACAGTCTCTCTCTCTCTCTTCCTTTCTGTCTCTGTCTCTCTCTCTAGTTCTCCTCTCTCTCAAAATGGAACTCTTAAGTACCTCCACAGTCACCCTTCCATATGCACGACGACGTGGTAACTTTAACAATGCCTACTTTCAAAACCAACCGAGTCTTCGTAGGACACATGCACAGCCTCTGCAACAAAAGTTTCTTCCTGTGGTTAAGCCAGGTCTGTCTTTGTCACCGTCATTGCTTAGAGACAAATCGTTCGTCTCCAAGGGCAGTGAGCGAATAACATGGGTAGATGAGAAAGTGCCGGAGATAATCAGGCCGTATGTTAAGCTTGCTCGCATAGACGATGACATTGCGGTTTGGCTGCATGTCTGGCCTGCCTTTTGGTACACATATACACATTACAGTTGTGCTATATACATTCATTACAGTTGTGTTAATTAATTAATTGCAATCAAACCAAGCTAGAGAAATTGTTACATATATAAACTCAAGGTTTCTAAATAAAAACATAAGGGTTGATAAAAGAAGTTTGAGAGGGGGATTATATACAGAAGATAGTAAATTCATACTCATATTTTTTTTCTTTGACAAACGTTTAAGGCACATTGCAAGTACCTAATGGCATGAAAATTAATGCACCATATGCAACATGTAAAGTTTTAAACTACTCAGACAAGACTTTTCTTGTTGGTCCCCTTCTTTTGCTTTTTAGCTTCTTCAGATGGCATACATATTTATATAATTTTCTATTACTAAAGATGTGCACATGTACTGTAAATGGCAGGTCAATTATGCTGGCAACAAAACCTGGAACTGTTCCTGATTTCAAATTATTTGGACTATTTCACTTGATGGCTCTCATTTTTCATGTCTCGAATTGCACTGTAAATGATCTCATTGATCTAGATTATGACAGAAAGGTAAGTTTAATATATCTTAAAGAGCTGTATGTTTTGCTTATCTAGTGTAACTTTTCCATCAAACATATTGTTATGTTAACTTTCTTGTCCATATATTATTGTTGTTTAGATTGCCAACATATTATTTTCTTAAAATAATAACAAGCCAACAGCTGATCTCCTCTTCATGTTTGCCTTTGAAGTCATTGAGAATTCAATCCTAGCTATATCTTGACTTCTGACGAAAAGTCATACACTAAACTTAGCAACACGTCCTTTTATGCACATTGTGAACCGCACAATTTCTGATATTGTAATACACTACTAAGTACACTATATTTGTTAATTGGCCTTCTATTGATTTAATTTTATCTCTCTGTCAATCTATATCGATCTCAGGTAGAGCGTTGCAAGACTAGACCACTGGCAGCTGGTGACATCACGCCGGTTCAAGGGTGGTTGTTTTGGGCATTGAATATTGCATTGCTTATACCGCTTGTGCTACAACTCAACAAATTATGGTATGACAATCGTAAAATTATGACGTGATATTAAACGGCACATCGAATCGATCCTTTCTGTCATTTTTAAGTTCTCTAAATTATTTTCTGTTGGATTATTTTTCTCCCTAAAGGTGATGAGGCAGGGTAAAGTATGTATTTATTGATACCTAGTATATATGTACATATGAAAGGGACAAGAGAATATCACTCAAGAATGCTAATCTTTTTCAAAAGTAAGTGTATATAAAAGGAAAAAGAAAGAAAAAAGAAAAGTCACACTATGCTGGAAAGGATTTAGCCTTTGTATTACTTAATAGATTAGTCCCCCAAATAAATCACAAAATAATTCTATGTCCCTCATTCTAGTATTTTTTTTTTTTTTTTTGTTTCTTTCTTTTTTGGGTTGCCATAAGATACATGCTTATTTGTAATGAATTGCTCTAAACGACTAATGATTCTGAATAATTTTTTGTTTCTTTAATACTGATAAAACAGTATTGTCCTAGTAGCGGTGGAACAAGTATTGTCGATTGCTTATCCCTTTATGAAGAGAATTACTTACTGGGTAAGTTTTGATCTGATCCAATTATTTGCTTTTTATTTTTTCAATTTTCTAAATTCTAACGGATGGAAAATATATAATCACTTCACATAACTTCTTTTGTTAATAAGTTGGTGTCATAAATATTACAGCCACAAGCTTTTCTTGGTGTGGCCCACAACTGGGGTGCACCACTCGGCTGGGCAGCCGTAATGGGAAATTTGACTGATATCCGCATTTTCATCCCGGTATACATTGCTGGTATATTCTGGACATTGATATACGACACAATATATGCACATCAGGTATATTTGTTTATTTCAATTTCTAATATCCTACTTCACAAGTTCAAATTGTGCTTATGACACTTTAAAGTAAGATGATCTGTTTGCTATAGCCCATACCTGTTATTTCACATTGAAAACCGTTTCAACTTTCAAGCCTAATTTATGATAACTTTACCTGGATTCTTGTGCCAACAAGATGATAAATAAACCTATTATGTCTTACTTACTAATTAATTTCATGCATATTTATAACAACATTGGTAAATTTGCTATCCTGAATACACTACAACAAAGTAGACACTTTTTGCGAGAGAAAAAACGCATTTACAACGGCCGTCCGTTGCAAAAAGAAAAAACTGAATAATGAGAGTAGTCCGTCACAAAAAATTACTTTTTATTCTCGCGAAAAGTGTCTCATTCTTTTGTGATAATACAAAACTAGCACTTAACTCTGAGCAAATAAATTCTTACATAAAAAAGAACATCCAAAACAAAGATCCAATGCTGTACATGATATATTGTTAAATTGGAAGATTTCAATGTTAATTTGAAGCCTATTTTCTAATTTTTTTTAATAAAAAAACAGGATAAAGATGATGATGCGGAGGCAGGAGTTAAATCCACAGCATTGTTGTTTGGAGACTCGACAAGGACTTGGCTCTTTGGATTTGCAACCATTTGTATTGGCAGCTTGATGTTTGCTGGCTACAATGCTCATATGGGTATTTTTGTGCTCATGCATGGATAAAGCTAGAATGAATTTATATAGTTCATCAAAATAGTTTCTGAGCTAAATTTCAAGAAATATAAGACTGACTTCAAGCTCTTAAAATCAATCTATTTGGCGAGTGGTGCATTTACATAGTGAATTTGTTAGTTTTTGGTTTAATTCAACTGATAGCAACATCCCTTAAGAAATTCCTTCAGTATTATTATCTGTATTTTCTTTATGAAATATAGATAATATTAAGATACCAAATTAATGAATTCTCTCTCATTCTTTATGTCAAATTTAATTCAACTGATTTCTTTTTTTTGTTAGGTTGGCCCTTCTACTTATCTATGATTCCTGCATTTGGACACCTATTATGGCAAATATATTCAGTTGACTTGTCAAATGGATTTGATTGTCTTATGAAGTAAGTACCAGAGTATTAGCTATTATTTTATATGTTTGAAATATGATAAATTACTTTGCATATTTTCTAGGGTTTAGGCCAGAAATATTACTTCCAAACATTTTCAGAAGAATAGTAAGATCATTCATAAAAAGGTTGAACAAAACCATTTAAATTATAGTGATTCATCTAGAATGCAGCATAACTATTTGACATTTTCCTAGGTCTCAAATTAATTCGACACAGTGGATGTGTAGCAAATTGAATATCATCAAATTAAGATTCTTTACACATATAAAGGGAGATGGGAAAAAACAAAAGAACAGAAATCAGAATAATTCTCGATTCAAGCATCTTATAAGTTATTAGCAAACAAAACAACACTCAAAAAATTCTGGTAGCTGAATAACTGGCAAGTAAAGTTGTCCATAAAATTCAATGTTAAGCTACAGGTTAATTTGTGTTTTACTTCATTTGCAGATTTTTGTCAAACAAATGGTTTGGAGCAATAGTTATGGCTGGAATTGTACTGGGAAGGATTGTATATTGAGATAAGTATACTTCTGCAGCAAGAGTGTCAACTAATCACGACAAGATCTTGAAATAACAAAATACCATTTGTTTTCTCCCTTGTGTATTCTAAAGAATAGAGCATGTCAAAGAGTTTGAGTAGTTACATTATAGATTTTTTTTTTATTAAAATGTATACAAAATAAACTTGATTTGAGGTGATACCAAATCTTGTATGCTGTTCGGTACTGTAGTGTATTTTGTTGATAAAGGCCATTTCAGATCCTTCTCAGATATCTTGATGATTATCTCAAGTTTTGATCATTTAGATTCTAAGTTCTTCAAATTTATGTTTCTCCGAGCTGTTTTGAGTTTGAATTGTTTTAGGTTTCTGGATCGGAAAAGTTCAAAAAGCCAAATAGCCAATTGGATTGCAAGTTTGCAACTGTCAATACATGAATGGATTTTAGTGAAGGGGAAATGGGGCTAAACTCCTATAAATTGAAAATTTGTAATTTTGTATGCATCAATACATTTCAGCCCTCCTTATAAATTGAAATTACACTTTACTAGATTCTAGTTCCTCCAATCTCAATTTGTTTCGTGTAATTTGCCGTCCTTACATTATAAGTTACATATTAGCTAAGCCTAGCAGAAAAAAAAAACATCCAGTTGCTTGAGCTATTTTCTGTTAAATGTTTTTTTTTTTTTTAAATTAACATTTATTTTTTCGGTCAAACCAGTTTCCGATGCCATCTTTGGTGGGTTTGATCATGTTCAAGTTAAATCTGATTTAAATTTAGAGTTCGTTTCTACTTCATTTGACATCAAATTATTTTCATATTTGTAAAATTGAAATTTATGAGAGCTCATTTCTAGGGTTCACTGCAGGTCGAAGTATCACATCAGTATGAGATTGCAGTCAAGAGTTAACCATGAAAATAGACAATTAGACAATTATATTAGACATGAGCTATTTCAATAATGAAGACATTTTATTATTCCTAATGCACGCATCTCATTGCACTAGTGAAATTTCCTTATTACTTTCTTTGTATTCTTGCTTAGGGATGTGCTTCAGTCCATTCAAAGGTTGGAACTTCAAATCTGAAATTTTTAATTCAGATAAAAAAAATGTGTACTTAAGAGTATCTCATGAGGGTTAAAATTTTCGTATGAGGTCACCAAAAGTGTTTGATTTATACCATTAATCACTAGTTTTGCTATATATGTGTGCCAATTTGGTTATTTCGTTAGATATAATCATTATTACTATTGATTTTTATTAAGGACATGACATATAACTTATCAACTCCTTAATAAAAAGAAATACAAAATTTAAATAAAATCATTTTAATTAACACCAAATGTTACAAATCTTTAACATTAAAGGCTTCAACCAAGATATATAACATCAAATTTTGCTTCATTTTAAAGTCTTGAACTGTTCAACACAAGTCATGAAGACAAATTTCTAAGTCTTTAGTCTCAAGTAACTTATCAAAAGCAAAAAGTCTAACACAGAACTTACCAACGTTACATTTCTAACCAATGCTAGCTCTAACTCCATATATATTGAAAATTTGTAATTTTGTATGCATCAATACATTTCATCCCTCCTTATAAATTGAAATTACACTTATAAGTCACATATTAGCTAAACCTAGCAGAAAAAAAAAAACATCCAGTTGCTTGAGCTATTTTCTGTTAAATGTTTTTTTTTTTTTTAAATTAACAGTTTTTCTTTCAGTCAAATCAGTTTTCGATGCCATCTTTGGTTGATTTGATCCTGTTCAAGTTAAATCTGATTTAAATTTTAGACAAGCTCTTCAATTTGAATCAAATTTTACCACCTCTGAGAGTACTCGACATAAAAGTGGTAATTTCATTTGACATCAAATTATTTTCATATTTGCAAAATTTAAATTTATGAGAGCCCGTTTCTACGGTTCACGCAGGTCAAAGTATCACGTCAGTATGAGATATAATAGTCAAGAGTCAACCATGAAAATAGATCAAACTAAAGACTGATATACAAATGCATAAAAAAATTTGACTAATGAAGATATACACAAAGAAAAATCATACCTAACGCTTCGAAAATATAAAATATATATAGAGCTTGTAAGAATGGCTTCTTCAATATCAAATGAAAATAGAAAAATGCCTAAAGGACAAAAAAAAAATTTCAAAATCGTGACATAGGTATTAAGTATACAGTAATATTTTCCAACATCGTTATAAATATATGAAGTCCCGCGCTATTTTAGATTCTCCAAACCACCAAGAAGCTTAAGTAAATGTGCAACACTTAATTAACTATTTTAGAATCAAAATTTTCCATTATTTTTTAAAAGAGTACCCATGATCAGTATATCACATAAAAAAAGAATTACAAACTCTAACGGCATAGTGGCGTAGTGGATACGTTGATATTATATATATATCAACCGGAAAAGGTTATATATAAAAATCCAAATTTTACATTTTTTTTTGAATTATTTTATTATTTTTTTAATTTAAAATCATTGTTCACTACAACAAAGTATACACTTTTTGCGAGAGAAAAAATACATTTATGACGGTAATTCGTCACAAAAAGTCATTTTTTATTCTAGCAAAAAGTGTCTCATTCTTGTTGTGGTTTTATAGAAAATTCTAGACCATCAAAAAATAGTGATATTCAAAAATTCTAAAAAAAATAGTGAAATGTTTATTGAAAAAAAGTGTAAAATATAGTTTCCAAGCACAATTTAACGTGGAGATTAGGTTGAATAATTTGGATTGACGGTTCAAACTTTAAAATTACAAAATAAGAGTGTAAAGTAAAATAAACCTATATATATATATAGAGAGAGAGAGAGAGAGAGAGGGAGAGAGATTGACTAATATCAAAATATTTATTTCTAGGCTCTGGAACAAACGCTTAGATTTTTATATTTTTAAAGTTCAAACCGTTCAACATTCAATTCATATTAAAATATGCTTGGAGACCAAATTTTACAATATTTTGAACTTTTTTACTATTTATTAAGTCATTTTAAAAAAAAAATTTCATTGATCTAGAAACTTTTCACTCTTTATTAAAATTAGCAATTAGAAAACTGGCTTAATAAATTGTAAAAAAATGTAAAATTTGGTCTCCAAGCACATTTTAATATAAGATCATATCTAACGATTTGAATCGATAGTTTGAACTTTGAAAATCAGAAAACCAACTGGTTGCACCATAGCTCCGAATCAAATGTGTTGATATTGACCACTCTCTCTCTCTCTCTCTCTCATTCTTTGGGAAGTAAAGAGGGTGTTTTACTTCCCGCTCATATCTCTATTTTCAAAGTTCAAATAGTCGATTTGAACTTCTCAACATGATCTTCATATGTGCTTGGAGACCAAATTTTACAATTTTTGGAAACTTGTTACTACTTTTTTAGAATTTTTGAAAATTAGTATCTTTTATTTTTTAATTCTTTTTTTATTTAATGAAAAACTGTGATTTTAAAAAATTCAAAAAAATAGTTAAATTTAAAAAAATATATAAAATTTGGTCTCCAAGCACATATCAATAGGAATATCATGTTGAGAAGTTCAGATTAACTATTTGAACTTTAAAAATGGAGATATGAGTGAGAAGTAAAACATCCTCTTTACTTCCCAAAGCATCGTAGCATCACTCTATATAGGAGGGTTCCAATATCTTATGTTTTTCATATTTCATATTTTATATCTATGTTTTCAAAGTTCAAATTGTTTATTTGAACCCCTCAACATGATATTCGTACTAAAATAATACTTCTGGATGAAATTTTATAATTTTTGGAAAAAAAATAATATTGTTTAAGATAGATATAAAATAACTGTTTTTGGACCATATTCAAAAACATTGATTTTCTACATTTCTCAAAAGGAAGCGTCTAATTGTCCACAGTCTTTTGTCCACCATTTGTCCACAGTTTTAACTTGCGCGAATACTGTAAAATTACTTCTAAATGTTGTATAATTATACAATATATCTCATAAAATATATCAGTTAATCATACAACATCCAGCAACTATTTGAAGTGATCCCAAGATAGTTAGAAAAAGATTGCAACTTGCATAACAGGACAAAATAAATGTACTTTCAAACTGTATTTTTGAAAATTACAATTATAGGAAGTTATTGGCAGTTAGAGTTAGTTATTAGCGGTTATTAGCGGTTATTGGCAGTTAGAGTTAATTATTAGCGTCCGCACTGGGTTGAATCTTGTATACTGTAAAATTGAATCTTATATACTGTAAAATTGAATCTTGTATACTGTAAAATTAAATCTTGTATACTGTAAAATTGAATCTTGTATACTGTAAAATTGAATCTTGTTGTCACACCCCAAATCGGGTATAACAGCCTGCCACGTATATTTATTAAAAGTATATACGTAAGGCAGTGGATCTTTTATATGCATTACCAATATCACCATTACATAATAACCACATCCCAAAATTTCTTACAAAATTTATCTGACAGAATACGACAAACTATATTTTAGAAATATTTCCCGCATCATGTCAGTTTCAACAATAACCCAAATCTCCAATTTTATGTGGTTATGCTGTCAGATGCAATCCATAACCGTCTCTCTGTATCCGTGTAATAAACCTGAAAATAACCCAAAGGGTGGGGGTGAGAAATAATAATAATATTATCTCCCAGTGCGAATTTGCCACAATCAAGCCACTGGACTTGCAATCAATCCATATCTAGAATTAAATCCTTGCAACTTGACATTAACAGTTCAGTTTATATATAAGTGAATGCAAATGCTCAATCACAGTATTCAATCGAATCTCAACTCACAGAATCTCAAAGGAAGCTCAACAGAGATATATTTGGCTTAAACTCATAGATTATTATGTTTGGTAACACAAACAGATGATCCACCAGCTTGTCACGCAGGTGGCCACGCTAAACCCACACCTGCCGGTACTCAGTACCATCCACTGACCCTCATCTGATGTGCTTAGGCTTATACCGTTAATTAAAGTCTGGTTCATAGTCAGATAATATTTCGTATGCAATAAACTCGGAATCGGTAATTCTCAACATCTTAAACAAACCTGTCATTCCGGTCCCAGACTGGATATGACATCAATCAGACGTCTCTTTATAGTCACCCATATTCACCGTCAGAATCAGAATCAGAATCAGAATCAGATTCCCCCTCCCAGCCGGTACTGGGATTAGCGAGGGCCGTTCACCATATGCGCATAAGGATTCCGTAACCAAAGTCTAGTCATGACTCTAGACTTTGCAGAGCTCAACATATTTTCATAAACATAAACTTGTGGTGACTCAACCATAATTCAGAATAGGAGAATCATACAAACGGTAAACCATTCAAAATGATAGGTTAACAATATCACAGAAATCCAGTTATAATTTGATTGGGCTATGCACGTGATTCACACATCTCAAATAATGCAACAATCAGTTGTTCAACATGAGAAACGAATAATAATTTAATTCTAAAAATGTAATATCAAACAAGTCCAGTAACCCCGCACCTGATATCGTAGGGCAAATAGAACGATCAATCATTGCATATCAGTTGTTCCATATAGTCCTGTCAAGTATTTTTAGCTCAAAGGCAGCAATTCAATTGATCTAAATTTATTTTACTTCTTTCCAACCGAGCTGAAAGTCCAGCCTATTTCTATATTCCTTGTATTTTCATTTGTAGTTCCAGATTTTGCAACCCATTAGGTCAAACTTAATTTTTGATATTTCTGTACATATAATTCACGAGTCCAAAGATTTATAAAATTTTCAACCAAGTCTAAATATTAGCTAGGTTACTATTTAGTGCCCTGACAAGAAATTATTAAACACTTTTGCTTAAAACACCTCCTAGCAATATCTTTTCACAGTCAGCCTCTATAACCCTCATAACACAAAAATAAGAAAACTCAGGTACCAAAACAATTGGGTTGAATTCTTGATTTTATGCTCAAACATAAAACAGTTTCTTAAAGATAACCCTTCTAATAGTCACATAATAGTAACCGAGATATTAAAACAAACAATAAGTAGATGACTGTCAACCATAGTTATCGGGTTTGGATCCAATAATTAAGAAAAACGAAATAGAGAGATGAATACCAATAAAAGCACTAAGTGCGCTGTGAGAACAAACAAGTAACTTCTCAACAAAGCAACTCAAATGATTGGCAGAGCAAACCCTATTAGCAGCCACGCTGCATGGGAAACGGTGGCATGCAAGGTGTAAGATCAAGCTCATCTAGTGGGATATATAGTAGAGATGTAATTTATTTTCATTTGTAATCATCGGCAGCCACTGTCAATTTATCCCAAATAAAACCAAACCAACAAAGAAAGAGGTGGAAATGATACTTGGTGTACCGTGGTACAAGAAAATGGTACGGTGTAGAGAGGAAATTATACCGAGCAGCACACTCAACAATCAACATATTGCTGGAGAGAGGAAATATTGCCACGTGTGGAAACAAAAACGTGGGTCCCATATATCATTAAAAATTCATCTTGTAAATTCATCCTCTAAATTTCTAAATCTTACAAATTAGTCCAAAATTACTTATAAAACAAAAGATTGTACATTCGAAATGTTACTTCTTTACATATATCTATCTCATATCACTTATAACTTTCAAATCTTTGCCTCTTTATATTTTTCAGCATTTTTCAATAAATAACATTGATTTTATATATTTTCTTGAAAAATATCTTCGTACATTTTGTATTTTAAATTTCAATTATTTATTTCATTTTTTTTTATAATGTCACACTTGTATACAGTACAATTTTCAATTGAATCTTGTATATTGTAAAATTGAATCTTCTACACAGTAAAATTTACAGTTGAATCTTGTATACTGTAAAATTGAATCAGCAGAACTGTAAAATTGAATCTTGTATACAGTAGAATTTTCAATTGAATATTGTTCGCATGAGTAAGAAGCCTCTCTATCATCTCTTTCTTCCAGATTTTCACAAGATGAATTCTGTAAAATTAACAAATCAATAGTCCATATCGCCTTTCTATCATCTCTTTCCTCCAGATTTCTACAAGATGAACACTGTAAAATTAACGGGGCAATACTATAAAATTAACAGATCAATACTCCATATCGCCTCTCTATCATCTCTTTCTTTCAGATTTTCACAAGATGAATACTGTAAAATTAACAAGGCAATATTGTAAAATTAACAGATTAATACTCCATATCACCTCTTTATCATTTATTTCTTCCAGATTTCCACAAGATGAATACTGTAAAATTAACGGGCAATACTATAAAATTAACAGATCAATGATCCATATCGCCTCTCTATCATCTCTTTCTTCCAGATTTTCACAAGATAAATACTGTAAAATGACAAGATGAATATTGTAAAATTAACAAGGCAATACTATAAAATTAACAGATTAATACTCCATATCACCTCTTTATCATTTCTTCTAGATTTCAACAAGATGAATACTGTAAAATTAACGGGGCAATATAGTAAAATTAACAGATCAATACTCCATATCGCCTCTCTATCATCTCTTTCCTCCAGATTTCATTTGAAATGCTAGATCTATTACGCATACAACGAAAACAACAAATTCAACAGAAATAATTTACTAGATTTGAATTTTGCTGTGCTCTTCAACAAAAACTTCTATTCGATCACGCTCCACGATTAAAAGTTTCATTGTGATCATGTATAAAAAATCGAAGACACTGCCGAAAATAAACATATTAACTAAAAAAATAAAAGATTTATTAATACAATAAAATTTGTGTTCCTTACTTTTCTCTGATATAGGTGGCCTTGGCGAAATAAATGGCTGATTCAACCTTTCTTGATCCAGGTGGTTCACAAAGCGTAGACCCATGCTTCTATCCTTTTGATAAACAGCTTGAAATCAACGCCCTTGTTTATTCAAAAATCCACTAAGGATAAGCAGACACGAAGGGAAGCGATTACAGATCAGAACTCCTAGTGAAATAAATTGCGATCAGGGAAATCAACTTCTATAAAGTCGTTCACCGATCAGGGAAGGAACGTAGTGATCAGGGAAGGAACGTAGCGATCAGGGAAGGAACAACTTCTGTAATCGTCCAGATCCATCTATAAAGTCGTTCACCGATTCATCTATAAAACGTAGCGAAATCAATTTGAATGAACTAGCGAAATTGATTTGAATGAAATCGTGCACATCAGGAAAGGAAGAAAATCGCCTCAGCAAGGAAGAAAATCGCTTAAGAAAGGAAATGAATAATCGGGAAGGAAAGATTCAAAAAAGGAAATGAATAATCGGAGAAGGTTTAAATAGACAGAGATGAGAGCCCAAGGTGGAACCGGTTCGTTAAAATGAGTTAAGAGACAGTGGATAAGGCTTTGTGAACAAATGGTGGACAAAACTCAGTGGACAGAAACCTTTTCTCTTCTCAAAAAATAGTAATTATATTCCAAAATTTATAAAATTTGGTCTCCAAACATGTTTTAATATAAATACCATGTTGAGGAGTTTAGATTAACAGGTTGGACTTTAAAAAGAAAATATAAAATACGAAGCATGATGATGTATGAAAAATGTGATGTATTATATGTAGTTATACACACACCTATATATATGAGTAGAACTAGGGTATTCTTAAGTTCACCAAGCCACTTGGCGAACTCAAGTCTAAAACCCATCAAATCGGCTATAAATGACAAATCCGAACCGTTGAAACCCGCCTACCTTACAAGTGATATGTCTACATGTGAAAATTTTAAATAATCAAATTAATTTAATATAAAGTCAATCGGTCAAAATTAGAAGATTAATAAATTAATTTTAATGCATTCAATTTTTGAATGTTTTTTGACAGCTTGACTTTATACTAAATTAATTTGAATGTTTAAAATTTTCACATGTAGACACATCACTCGTAATATAGGCAGCTTTCAATGGTTTGAATTCGTCATTTAAAGCCAATTTGATGGATTTAGACTTGAGTTCACACAAAGTGTTGAAAATTAGACCTCCATCTTTCTATTTAAAAAAAAAAATCTGGAAATATTCGTGAAGAAAAAAACCATTGTATTTTTGTCATATTTGTATTGTCCCCACAAAGTGTAGATTTACGATGCTACCAAAATTATTTTAAACCTTACAAATAACGTAACCAACTTGTTGTGCATTAGCATAATTTTATTTAAAATATTAACGTACTAGATCGAAAAGGAAAACAAGATAGGAAGTCATCGTGTTACGCCTACTTATTTGACTTGTAAAAGTAATACAAGATCTATGAATTATTGAGAATAAACGTTTGATTTAGTGGCTAAATTAAGGTATGTTTGGTTGCAAAATAAAATAAATAGAATAATCAAATTAACAATAATTATTGTTTGTCTTATTAGAATAGTCAAATTTTAAAACTTTTAGAAATAACATTTTTTTTTAAAAGGCATGTTATAGAAATAGCATATTCTAATAAGACAAAAAAATTGAATTAACTATTTTAGTTATTCTACAAAGTAGGCACTTTTCGTGAGAGAAAAAATGTATTTATGACAGGACTCCATCGCGAATAGAAAAAACACGTTTATAACAGTACTTCATCGCGAAAAGTCACTTTTTATCCTTACGAAAAGTGTCTGTCTTTTGTAATAATCCAATCAAACACTGAATAGATTATTTCAAATAATCTAATTACAAAAATCGCGTATTCTCAATTCAATCAAAAAGATCTGGTACAAATATTAAAACATATATAGGATGTGGCCTCTTCATTAATTTAGAAGGATGATTTACTACTGTTTTTATTTACTCGTAGTCAAATTAAGAGCCTTACTTGACCATCCTCATAATTAAAATGATATGACAATTATTACTTGACCATGCTCATAGTCAAAGAGCCTTACTAGAACCTTACGTAGAAAGAAAAGGATGTGGATATTAATTATACAGGTGAATATTTACACCGCTATTGACAAGTAAATGGTTGACATTGAATAACAAAGAGTAACACATGTGTACAGAATCATTATACTATTTCTTGTATGAATTGCTCAACAATTTAATTTGGAAATTTTGATAGTAGATGCAGGAACGGAGTCAGATTTTCATATTATATTTTGAAGATCAATTATATAAACTTTTTTATATTGTGAATAGAAGTTAATTTTGCAATATTCATCGTATTTTACTCTAAATTACATAAGTAAATAAATTTTGAAAATTAGATATAAATAAATTTTTTTAAAAATAAACCAGAATCAATTGATCTCATTCTTTAAACTTTCCTCCATTCTTGGGTAGGTGAGAATTAAAAAATTGAGATTAAACGGACTGACATATTTAGTATAGAATTATATATATATTTTTTTTAATTTATAGGAGACTTTCCGCACTTAAATCCATCGTGTGGATATTTTAACCAGATAGTAATCGACAATAATTATTTTATTCCATCATAATATAATTCTCTGAATCATGATATTAATGTGTGCGCTATTATTATTATTATTATTATTATTATTATTATTATTATTATTATTATTTAGAATTTGGAGGTGGGATTTGGTAGAAGAACTTATCCAAAAACATTGATAGGCGGCTTACTTATAAAGCGGGTGCCGTGCTATACGTAAGACTTATTCTCCGTGGATCCCTTTATTAAACTGCTAATGAGGTAATTAAGTATTTTAAATTGAACATAGTGAAAATTAATATATCCATGTATATAATATATCACATCTATGTGTGATCACATGGAAAAGGTTGACTTCAGTATTGTTTGAAACTGATACCAAATAGTTTACGAGGAATTGGGTTTGAAAATGGACACTATTTTGTCCTTTTCTTAATTAATTATAGGGTTTTATTTGGTTGATTTGTCTTCGTTTAGGAATAAGTACTAGAACCGTACGTACGCAGAAAGGATGTCGATATTATGTACAGTGAATTATTTACACGCTATTGACAACTAAAACAGTTGACGTCTTTGAATAACAAAGAATAACACATGTATATAGAATCTTTATACTATTCTTGTATGAATTAAACAGCAATTTAATTTTGAAATTGGATCGTAGGTGCAGGAACTATCTGAGTCAGACTTTCCATGTTATAGAATTAATTATATAAAAAAATTATATTATGAATAGAAATTAATTTTACAATATTCATTATATTTTACTCTATTATATAAGTAAATAAATTTTAAAAATAAATTAGGGTCAATTAACTTTATTTTTTAACTTTTCTCCACTCCTAAGTAGGTGAGAATCAGAAAATTGAGATTGGACTGACTGAAAAATTTAGCATAAATATATATTTTTAATTTATTGCAGACTTTTTCCACACTTAAATTCGTCATGTGTGGATATTATAACCAGATAGTAATCGTTCATTACTATATGACAGTAATTATTTTAGGAAGCAACTAACAGTCCTCGGCCCTCAGTCCCCCGAAAATTCTTGGACGTTTTACACTAATCCTATAAACAAGTTCAATGGATGTTCTGCAGATGAAACCACGTGGTTCCAGATGAAAACTCGTGGAAGCTATTGAAAACGCGTGGTCAACAAACAAATTAAGTACAATTGAAGTACAATCGACAGTTAAACTTGCGACCACCTTCTAAAAGATATTTAACGACCACCTTCTAGAATGTATCTATTGAACTAGGACCAAATTTAAATTCTACAAATATACCCATAATTTTTTTTTAAATTATCTTTTTATTTTAATTATTTGATAAAGTTTTTTTGGGCACCTAAAAGGTCTCTATTCAACAGTTTGTATGTTCTATCCACTTTCTAGTTTTGTTTTATTTGCATGATACTTCTGTAAATAATAGTGAACAATTCTGTGAATTTAAAAAAAAAAATTCTTCAACAAATACTGTAAACGTATAGGAATGATTCTATTAACAAGTAAAATTCTTTCAACAATTATGTTAACATATACAATGTAATACTGAAAAAAATACAACAATTTTATATCAGACAAATCACTACTTACATACTCTCTAAAAATTATTTTGCAAGTGTGTCAAAACTCTCATCACAATAGTAGAGAACAAATTTTATTTATTTTGGATTTTTTTACTATTTGTTTAGATAGGTACAAAATTAATATTTTTGAATAGTCCAGAAGCAGTGATTTTGTACCTATCTTAAAAATAATAAAATAATTCAAAAATAATATAAAATTTGGTCTCTAAGTGCATTTAAATATGAAAATCATGTTAAGTGGTTCGGATCAACTGTTTAAATATTGAGAACAAAGATAGAGATGTCAGGTATAATTGAGGCACAAAATTAATAATATATTTTAACTTTTTAACCTTTCTTATATAATAAATTATTCAAATTGAAAGCTTTTTCAATCTTGGCTTCGCCCCCGTTCACGAGAGAATTTGTGTTCCCGTTGTCCACCTCCGATCATATATTTTTTTTTTATCAGGCGAGGGAGTTTTAGTTTGGTCACTGAATTTTTTTTGTGATTAGTGGCCCAAAATATGTTTAACCAATGGAAAACGAGTTTTTCTCTTGACCATCAAATATATAGTCTTACTATTTGAGTCTTGGGGCCGTTTGACAACAAACGATTAAGAGTGAATAAAGGTTAGACCTCTATTTTTTTTTTTAAAAAACAAATAATTAAGAGTGAAGTATTAAGAATTTAAGGAGTGCTAAAGAATTGATATTCAATTGTCTTAATTCGTAGATAAAAATTAAGGAAGCTAAATTAAGAAAAGGATAGATGTGTCTTAAGGTCTAGGCAGGGGATTAAGATTCGGACAAAAGGAGGTTATAGAAGGTGTTTTTAATCCGTGCTACGGAATCGGTGTTCAGCAAAATTAAGCGGCTAAGGGAGTTAAAAAAAAACCGATTAATGTCTTAAGGAGACTTAATCCATTGTCGCCGAAGTCTACATTTTCTCAAGAAAACTAATGTTATTGAACTCTACATTTTCTTAAGGTGTTTTTAATCCTTTCTTTTGGTGACTGTTGTATGCGATGACTCAATGAGAGATTGAAATAATTAATTATTATTTTTATATCTTCTTTCCTAATTACCCAATATTCAAAATGTAGAGTTTATAACAAAAAGCAGAGTGATAAAATTCCGATTGTACAACTTAAGAAATGTATTAATTAACTCCCTTTTGTCACAAGTATAGAAGAAATTTTTTTAATTACCACCTCTACAATTTAAATTTAAAAACCTCAATAATTCAAAATTAAACAACTACTATCTTTTAGTTCAAAATTGAGTTTTTGCCATGCACGCACTTCCAGGATACACACCAAATTTTTTTTATTATTCTTTAAAATTGAGTTTTTACCATTCATGCACTTCCAAGATACACACCAAATTATTTATTTTTATTATTCTTTTTTGGTTGCATCCTGGGGGTGTGCACAAACATTTTTTTAGTTATATTTTGTTTGAAATTTTTGGACTAAATTTTTTTTGTTCTATTCTATTTTGACGGAGATTATAGAAAATATAACACACTTAGTCAACAAATAAAATTTTGTACTAAATTTGAACTAAAATTACTACAACAAATTATACATACAATATGAATAACGTTTTGTACTAAGGAAGTTGGTGTGCAAATTACTACAAATTATACACAGAACAAAACTGAAAAAAATTGGTGCACATTCCCAATTGCCGCATTAAAAAAATCGATGCACATTCTAAGAGTGCGTGCGTGATAAAAACTCAGTTTTAAAGATATGGGTGGTAGTTGTATATATTGTGTATTGATTAATTATATAATGATAAGAAAAAGATAGTATTTTCTAATAGCAATTCCCATATTATATTCACATGCGTGTTGATTTGTCAATTTTCTGTTTTAGAGAAGTCATATGTACTTCCTAATTCGCCTGTTTAATTAAAAACTTAAATCTAGACTTTTCAGAGGGCAACGTCGACTGATCAGAAGCTCAACGGCGTAGTGGCTACGGTGATATATTTGGCCGCAAGAGATTAATATTTTATTCTTATTCATTTGGTTACTCAATAAGAGACGATTAAAATATTTATTAGTTTTATATCTTCTTTCCTAATTACCCAATTTTGATTAGTCCCGCCTTTTTGTGTTTAAATTGGGTAGACTTGTAATTTTATTTGTGGATCAAAGAAAAAAAAAATACCAAATATAAAGGAATATAAGGATAACCGGACAAAACAATTATTAATATTTTAAAAAGTAAAATTATGTTGTTTATACCTTTTGATGTTTTTGTTGGAACTTTATTTGAAAACTCAAAATTCCAACTCAATATTTTATATTTATTTTAAAATATCCATTTGTAATATTTCCAAACTTGAGGGTTCAAATGTAAATCTTATATCTAATCAATATATATGAATTCCGTTTGTTTTCTCTGAATAGCTATAAAAGCCATTAAGCCAAAAAAGGAGTTTCACAGAGCCGCATTAATTTGTATCTCATTAATCTATATTAATCTCTCTTTAAAACAATTAATCAGGAGATTGTTTTAAATTTGTGCTTATGGCACTTTGAAGAATTTTTTTTTTTTAATTTAAAACCCGTAGATATTTTCATTAATCAAGACAAACTAATTACATATAGTTTTGTACCAGTACATATAACATTTGTACCAATACAGTAAATATTACAACTGAAACTCTTTTACAATAGTAAACAAAAAAAATCAGAAAAAGAAAGTAGAACCAAAAGTTTATGCACTTAGATCGCTAGATATTGAGCTTGTAGGATTTTCTGTGCTCGTGCTCAGATTGATAGGTTGTGAGCCTGCATAATTTCTTGTCGTTAGCACAAAACAGTGTTATTGTAATCGAGACGAGACAAGGGTATCCAGGTGAGCCTTCGTGATCAAATGAGGTTTGTGCCTGAATTATTTAGCAAAAAACATAGAGGAATTAGGAGATAGAAAAAAGGAAGGAGAAGAAGGAGACAATGGTAGTGCAACATCATCATCGTCGTCATTAACCATAAAACACATACCTTATTTATATATAACTATTGTACAGACTAGAGAAGAGGTGAAGCGAATTTCACAGTACCTTCATCTGAACCCAGAGAGTCGAAAGGAATGAAGAGCAGTGACTAAATCCGTTAGGCAAGACGAAAGCACATGATCGAATAGATGAGGCAGAGCGAGGAGCGGTGACCATATCCTCTAAAGAAAAATACCACTCGAATGAGAAGATAGACGACGCAACCGGAACGAAAGAAGGAGGGAAGGGTGGACGGCGGAAGGCTGAGCAAACTAATCGACTCTCAAAACTACAAATTTGAGTTGCCTCAGATATCGCCTTGGCGATATATGCTCGAGGCTCTTGCGGAGTTCGAAGAAAATGGTTTGTATAAACAACGATAATAGATTCAAATTTTATGATTTTTTTTGTCAAAAATCATATTAATTATAGTAAGAAGTAAGAATCAATTTTTGATCTAGTGGTGAAAAACAACATCCTTCGTATGAAAGGTCATGCGTTCAAAATTTGAATGTAGAATCTTTTATAAACATCAACTAAAAGTTAAAAATTAGACCTCCATCTTTTTATTTAAAAAAAAAAATCTGAAAATCTTCCTAAAGAAAAAAAAAGCCATTGTATTTTTGTCATATTAGTATTGTCCACACAAAGTGTAGATTTACGATGCTACCAAAATTATCAAAATATTTTAAACCTTACAAATAACGTAACCAACTTGTTGCATGTGCATTAGCATAATTTTATTTAAAATATTAACAGTACTAGATCGAAAAGGAAAACAAGATAGGATCAAGTCATCGTGTCTTAACCCCTTGTGCAATAGTACACGCCTAGCTATATATGTGACTTGTAAAAGGAATTATTTTCTTTGCACGAATCTCAAAATAAATAAAAGGACGGATGTGGAATTGCAGGATCCCTGCGATCCCAAAGAATCACAGTAGATTTATTTCCGACAGTGATATATATATATATATATATATATATATATATATATATATATTTTAGTGTCCAAAGTCCTCAGCAGATTTATAGCCCAAAGTCCTCCTCCGGGCAGTACTATATATATATTTTAGTGTCCCCGATCTAGCTAGCACCTCTATCACAGTTCACAGCAAACGATGGAGATTACTAAACCGAGTTCCCTCATGCTACCTCTTACAATATTTATCACTCTCACATCCTTTGTTCTATCACAGCACAATGGATCACCAAACCTGGATATTTTCTCGGAAATATCCACAGATCCCAATGACACGTCCTTATTTGCAACTGATTATGGCAATCTGTCAAAATCCACCCCTGGTGCAGTCTTCTATCCATCTTCTCCAAATGACATAGCCACACTAATACGCCTCTCCTATTGGTCCTCAAAGCCCTTCCCAATCTCCCAAAGGGGCTCAGGACATTCAGTACATGGCCAGACGTTCGTTCCAGACGGTGTTCTAGTGTACATGCCATCACTCGGCCGTAACCAAAGCGACTTCCGCATAACTACTGTGAGCAATGGCCCCATCCTCTATGTTGATGCGGGCGGCGAGCAGAGATGGATTAATGTGCTAAATGCGACACTTAAACATGGTCTAATGCCGCCTGTGTTTACAGATTATTTGTTAGCAACAGTCGGAGGCACACTTTCAAATGCGGGGATTGGTGGCGCAGCATTTAAGTATGGTCCCCAGATATCCAATGTATATGAACTGGATGTGATTACAGGTACATATATATATTGTGTATATTTGTATATATACTATGACAAAAAGAGACACATAAATCAACCAAAAATTCCATAAAGAACTTACATTGCATATTGAAAATCTACGCGGAAGCAATTAAAGTGATATGCCGGTTTTAGTTTAATTAAAAACTCAACAACATGATCAATTGTTTTGGAATTAGTTTCTGAAAAGTGAAAACATAATATATAGCTAGGAACATCTATTTTTATTAATTGGAATATGCATGCAGGAACTGGGGAAACAATAACATGCTCTAGAGATATGGAACCTGATTTATTCTATGGTGCTTTGGGAGGTCTGGGTCAATTAGGGGTTATAACTCGAGCTCGAATCGCACTGGAACCGGCTCAAAAGACGGTGCGACGGGTCCGACTATTCTACACAGACGTGGAACTACTGATGAAGGATCAAGAGAAGTTAATATCCGCAGAGAACAATTCATCAGGCTTCAATTTTGTGGAAGGACAAGTTTTTCTCAGCATGGAACAAATTTCTAGTGTAGGCTCAGTTTTCTCGGATAACGACACACAAAAGATAACTCAGTTATTTAATGAAACTGATGGGCCGGTATACCTAATCGATGCTGCTCTATACTTCAATGATACGACGGCCGCATCAGTAGATCAAGTAACATCTCAAAATAATCTCTCTTTTTTTTTTTTTTTTAAAGTGAATTTTATGTATACCCCTAAAAAATCACGAGATAATTTTCTTACATCACACACACACATCCAAAATAATACGCGTCAACAAGCAAAAAATTTCTAATGATTGAACGAATCGTGCTTTGTATTGCACATATATATAATATGGTATTAAATTCTGATGTTATATGAATTTAATACACAATTTTAATGGTCCGTTTCTTGATTTGTATTGCTCTCATAAATTTAAATTTTGATAGAAAATAGAGGTTTTGCTGAAAGAGCTACACTACATATCTGGGTATGCATTCATCTCCGACACGCCGCTTCTTGATTTTCTTAATCGATTATACTACGAAGAGGTTCAATTGAGACCCCTTGGGCTGTGGCTGGGCCCTCATCCATGGCTTATTATGTTTGTGCCCAAATCAAAAGTACTTGAATTCGATTCAATAATATTTAAGGGTGTTTTGAAAGGAAATAACGCGAGTGGCTCTCTTTTATTCTTTCCGCTGAACAGAGCAAAGTAAGTTTTCCATCTCTGTTCTATGAATATTTTAGAGGTTGCATGCATTTGCTTCTACTGATTTCTCAATTGAAATATTAATTGCAGGTGGGATGATAAGATGTCAGCGGTGACTCCTGATGAGGAAATTTTCTATGCTGTAAGCTTTCTTTGGTCAGCAACGGCAAACAACACACAAACTTTAATCGATGCCAATGATCAAGTAGTAAGCATTTGTGAAGAATATAACTTAGGATGCAAAGAGTATCTTCCTTATTTTACAAATCAACAAGATTGGAAAAGGCAATTTGGCAATAAATGGGACAAGTTTGTTTCAAGGAAAAAAAAGTATGATCCAAAAGTACTCTTGTCTCCCGGTCAACAAATATTTACTCCTTTAGAAAAACTTTAAAGTATGGTTGCAACTCTTTATTGAAATAAGTGTGTTTTTCAACACCCCCCACAGATCTTTTGCTCGTTTTGTATGTTTGGCAAATAAAAGACATTGTAATGGACTTTACTGAATAAAATGTATTAAATTTTGATTTATTTTATTCAATTTCTAATTTAACCAATCAATAAAGACCTCTAGGAGTAAAACTGTTTCTACCAAAAAGTTCCATGTTTGTGCTGTAAGAGAAATCATCAGTGTACCAATGACGCCAAATTTGTTATACAATTTTCAATAATACAGTAAGCTTACTATAAACGTTATATATGGGCCTCTTTATCAGGAGTATAACTAGGGTACGTGTTCTTAAGTTCACCAAGTCTATTGGTGAACTCAAGTCTAAAATCCATCGAATTGATTTCAAACGACGAATTTGAACCGTTGAAAACCCACCTACCTTACAAGCGATGGATCTACATGTAAAAAAAGAAAAAAAAATTGAAATTAATTTTACATAGAGGCAAATGGTCAAAAAGTTTCAAAAAATGAATGCATTAAAATTAATTTATTAACTTTCTAATTTTGACTGCTTGACTTTATACTAAATTAATTTAAATATTTAAAATTTTCACATGTAAACACATCGCTTGTAAGATAGGTGGATTTTCACATTTCAGATTTGTCATTTGAAGCCGATTTGATGGGTTTTAGACTTGAGTTCACCAAGGTGCTTGGTGAACTTAAGAACACCCTAGTTCTACTCCTTTATCAGAACAAATTGTGAGTTATATATTCTAAAAATTATCTTGTGTTGATTACTTTTACATGTTATGTTTATAAATTAGATGCTACATGCATTTTGTTCCATAAAATTTATGTTTATTTTTAGAAGTGTTCAATAAAATGTTCTTGGTCTTGAACTATAGAATTATATATGATGACAAACATAAATTTCTAAAATGTTCACAAACTTGGTTATTAGCATGGAAGACTAATATATCATGATAAGTTTGTCATGTTAATTAAAGTACATTGTAGTTTTATAAATATTGATAAAGACTTATAGTTTAATAACATTAGTATATGAAGGGTTTCATATATTGAACAGACATAACAAATGAAAATATTATATGAGTTATGTTAATGTCATTAATATTTTCATTGTGTTTCAAAATTCTAAGGTATGAGATGTATTTCTTTTTCACATAAAAACTATATAATGTAATTAGGAGTAAAGCTAATATATACTTAAGTGTACCAATGAACCCATACACTTAACCCTAGGACTGTACGATTAGCTTTGAGATTTGTGTAGATTCTTTAAAAGTCGTGTAGCTTCTTTAAAAGTCGTAATACACGAATCTCAAAGCTAATCGTACGGTCCTAGGGTTAAGTGTATGGGTTCATTGGTACACTTAAGTGTATATTAGCTTTACTCTGTAATTAGTATTAAAAACTACTCATCATAGGTAGTGATAAACATATTAGTTCCTTGTATATAACTTATGCAGGAGAAAGTTATATGTCATTTATAATGAGTGATGATATTTTATGGACCCCTTGATAAAGTGGAATTATAATGAATGCAATATAACTGAAGTGTAGTTATATATTTATAATTTACTTAGGAGATCAACAAAACAAATATAATAAAAAAATGACACAGTCCGACTTTGTATATTATTCATAATATCATGAGGCAAGGAATGGACACAAGTAATGTTATTTGTAACATTACTTTAAAGAATCGTGTATTGTAAAATGATACTTTACATCTATGTTATTTGAGTAACTATAATGAATAGTTAGAATACTGCTTATAATTTATGGTAAAAAAATAATTTTATGACATTGCCAACATAACACAGATCTTCCACATAGGACACACCAACTGAACGAGAAATAAGAAGGATATTTATTTATATGATGTATATTGTTTCATATGATATGAAATAAAATACATGTGATAAAATGTTAAATATAATGTTGCTTGGAAAAAAATAAATTTATGATAAGTGTACATATATAATACCTTTTATTAGTATAAAAAATATATGAAATTTCATAAACTATCTAGGTTTTTACTATTTTTTAGATTCGGCAATCTTGCGTGAAGCTGACCCTTGATGAGATCGCTGTCATGGTACGAGCGTTGACTGTGTGCCAAGCTCCTATTAAGAGCAAGATGAAGGCGCAAAAGGTTAAGCTGCCATCTATTGACATAAGACTCAAAGGGCCAGCTAAATATATGGGTTGGTCGCTTTGGGTAAGGTACACTCTGGAAGGGAAGGATCTGGTGGGGTACTTGATCAGAGAAAAGGGAGAGCCAGGTCCAACTACACCAAGGAGAGATGAGTGGGAGTCTACTCACATGCAAGTGTATATATGGCTTCTGAGCTCACTAAGTTTTTCTATTATGTCCACAGTGGATGGCATAGCGAAAGTGCAGGATTTCTGGGAGAAACTGAGGAGGACCTACGACGGTGTGGGGAATAACCTGCGGGTGTACTTGATCAAGAGGGAGATCACTACTATAGTACATGGGGAGAAGACTGTTCAGGAGTATGCCACAGAGCTGAATCTCTTATGGTTAGAAAAGAGTGATTTTATACCTATCTTAAAAAATAGCAAAAAAATTCTAAAAAATATAAAATTTCATCTCCATGCATATTTTAGTATAAATATTTTGTTGAACGGTTCGGATCGACAATTTGGACTTTGAAGATGAAAATGTAAAATATGAGGTGTGATGAGGTATGAAAAAAAATGAGGTATTGGAACCCTCCTCTACATATATACTAGTATCGTGTCCGTCCGTTGCAACGGGAATATATTATGAGATTGAATAAAATATAAAGAGATTCTTAGTGACCCAAGATTGCCGAATCAAAAGTCCCACTCAACATGGACAGGTCTCAACGACAAAGAAAACAAAAAACATTAAGTTCTAGCGAATGAGATTCTTCTACATTTGAACTTGTCAAAGCATAAAAAAAGCACAAATTAACTATGAACGCACAATCAAGCCCCTCAAGTTAATGAACCAGTGAATGAAAATGAAGACCTTAATATCACTTCTGAAAATAAGATCATTATTATGCTTAGTTTAAATGATTTTTTTTTTATTCTAGCTATATTGATATAATAATAATAATAATAATAATAATAATAATAATAATAATAATAATTTTTTCAATCAATTTTTGCTATGATTTTTTTTTCTATTTTTTGTTTTATTTGTCAATTTCATAGTTTGGGGCTTTGGGCCGTATGATTTTCATTTTATTTATTTTTTCTATTTTTGTGTTTTATTTGTCAATTTCATAGTTTGATTCGTATAAATATTAATAAATATTTATCGATTGCTTAAATCATAGCAAAAATTGTATGAACAATATGTTTCCAATTCTATCTGGTTGTATTGGTTATTATTTGGAGATCTAATAAATATTGGCGGGTCCCAAAAAGCCACAATGATTACTTATCTGATTATTCTAATTGATTTGGCACAATAGTTTCTTTTACGATGAGAGGAATATGGCCTAAAAAAAAATCTCTCACCACTGCTTTGCACTAATTGAAAAAAAAAAAAAAAAAAACTTGTTAGAATCGGCACCTAGAACGTGAAAATTTGTATAGAAATAAATAAGGAGATATAGGGAAAAGAAATATCAATTTTCATTCTGTTTAATTGAAGGAGTAAGGAAATATATATGCATAATTTACTTAATTAAAGAAGAAAAAATAAGGAAACATATTTTATATAAAAAATTTTCCTAAAAGATTTAGTTGGCTCAAATTTAATTGTAACATAGTATGTGGTTATACGTGTGGCGAGTTTTATTTTAACTAAATTTAAATTTCTACACATAAAAAATATGCATTTAATTAATAGAAGGTCAATTATGTGATTAGATGGATGAGATTAAATTCAAAATTTCATCTATCAATCATAACCGTTGACAGATCGGACACCCAACGTGCTTAATAATGAAATGGAGATATATACATACATGTATACATACATACATACATACATACATACATACATATATACATACATATATACATATATATAGGCTACGGTGCTATGAGTTGCATAGAGGCCTCCCGTGCTATGGCTCAATATTCGACTCTTCAAAATCCAAACGGTCGATCCGAACTGTTCGTCTTGTTCTCCATATTAATATGTGTTTGGAGATCAAATTTTACATTTTTTGGAAATCTTTTACTATTTTTTTAGATTTATTGAAAATCGTTGTTTTTTAGACAAATTTGGACCATAAAAAACAGCGATATTCAATAAATCTAATAAAATAGTAAACAATTTCGAAAAAATGTAAAATTTGGTCTCCAAGCACATATTAATATGGAGAACAAGATGAACAGTTCAAATTGACTGTTAGGATTTTGAAAACTCGAATATTGAGCCGTAGCACGGGAGGCCTCTATGCAACCCATAGCATATTAACCAAATCCTATAGATATATATATATATATATATATATATAGGAGGGTTCAAATGCCTCCATTTTTTAAAACTTTAATAACTCAAAATTTAAAACTTAAAAGTCCAAATAAATTAGTTAGAAGTAATCTATTATTTTCTCTATGTGCTCATAAAATATTATCACATTTCAATTTTGTTTTTATGTTAATCAATAAGTTCAAAAATCAACTTCTAGAAATCATCTACATTAGTGCGTTTTTTACAAGCTCTTGATGACAATCAAAAGAAAATTGAAATGTCATGAATTTTTGTACATGCATAAATAAAATGATGTAGATCATATCCAACGGTTTTATTTTAACTTTTAAGTTTTAAATTTTGAATTATTAAAGTTTTTAAATCTGGAGGCATGATGGAGGCACAAAAAATTGGGGCATTTGAACCCTCTTCATATATATATATATATGAGAGAGAGGTTGGCTACGATCAAAGTCGTAGTTCTTGAGCTTTGGTGCTACCAATTTGTTTTTCAATTTTCAAAGTTCAAAACGTCGATACGAACCGTTCAAGTTGATCTCTGTACTAAAATGTGCTTGGAGACCAAATTTTATATTTTTCTGAATTTTTTTACTATTTATTAAGCCACTTTGAAAATTACTGATCCAACGGTGTGTGTGTGTGTGTGTGTGTGTGTGTCTATATATATATAGAGAGAGAGATATATATATAGGCTAATATGTTTTCGGTAGCATATGGGCCGAAATACACACGGTCCAAATTTGAAATTTCAAAATCCAAAAAGTTGATCTGAACTGTTCATCTTGTTCTCCATATTAATATGTGCTTGGAGAACAAATTTTACATTTTTCTAAAAATTTTTACTATTTATTAAGTCACTTTGAAAATTATTGATCCAACGGTTTTACTATTTTGTTAAGCCACCGTTAGATCAGCAATTTTCAAAGTGGCTTAATAAATAAAAAAATTTAGAAAAATGTGAAATTTGGTCTCCAAGCACATAGTAATATGGAGAACAAGATGAACGGTTCAGATCGATTTTTTGGATTTTGAAATTTCAAATTTGGACCATATGTATTTCGACCCATATGCTACCGAAAGTATATTAGCCTATCTCTCTCTCTCTCTATATATATATAAGAGAGAGAGAGAGAGAGAGTAGGGTTAAAATGCAATGTTGGTTTTGTGCCCCAACCATACCTCACGTCTCTATCTCCGTTTACAAAGTTCAAACAGTCGATCCGAACCATTCATCTTGTTCTTCATATTAAAATATGCTTAGAGACCAAATTTTATTTTATCTTTTGAAATTTTTTTACTGATTTTTTTAGAGAGGTACAAAATCACTGCATGTGAACCATCCAAAAATAGTGATTTTGTACCTATCTAAAAAAAAATAAAAAAAAGTTTCAAAAAATATATAATTTGGTCTCTAAGCACATTTTAATATGTAAAACAAGATAAATGGTTCGGATCAACTTTTAAAATTTTGTAAATGAAGATAGAGACGTGGGATATGGTACAAAACCAATGGTGCATTTCAAATGCACCCAAATTTTTGTGCTCCCAAATGCACCCTATCTTTCAAATTCTTTTTCTCCATTTTTAAAGTCTGAATAGTCAATCCGAATCGTTAGATGCGATCTATATATTAAGATGTGCTTGGAGACCAAATTTTACATTTTTTTGGAATTTTTTTACTATTTATTAAGCTACTTTGAAAATCACTGATTTTACATTTCTTGGACCATTGGATTAGCGATTTTCAAAGTGCTTAATAAATAGTAAAAAAATTCCAAAAAATGTAAAATTTGGTCTCCAAGCACATCTTAATATATAGATCGCATCTAACGGTTCGGATTGATTATTCGGACTTTAAAAATGGAGAAAAAGGATAGTGTGCATTTGGATGCACAAAAATTTGGGTACATTTGAACCCTCCTCATATATATATATATATGAGTTGGGCTACGGTGCTTCGCGAAGTAAAGCGAGTGTTTTACTTCACGTCTATATCTTCGATTTTAAAGTTCAAAACGTCGATCGGAACCGTCCAAGTTGATATCCATATTAAATTGTGCATGAGGACCAAATTTTACATTTTTTGGAATTTTTTTACTATTTCTTTAGAATTTTTGAAAATCGTTGGTTTTCAGAAAATTCTGGACCATCAAAAACAACGATTTTCAAAAATTCTAAAGAAATAGTAAAAAAATTCCAAAAAATATAAAATTTGGTCCTCATGCACAATTTAATATGGATATCAACTTGAACGGTTCCGATCGACGTTTTGAACTTTAAAATCGAAGATATAGACGTGAAGTAAAACACTCACTTTACTTCGCGAAGCACCGTAGCCCAACTCTCTCTCTCTCTATATATATATATATATAAAGAGAGAGAGATGAGTTACGGTGAGTTGCGAAGTAAAATGCGTTTCTACTTCACGCCATATTTTCATTTTGAAATCCAAACGACCGATACGAATCGTTAGATGTGATCTTCATATTGAAATGTGCATGGAGACCAAATTTTACAATTTGTTTGAATTTTTTTACTATTTATTAAGTAATTTTGAAAACTGTTATTTTGCTATGAACAATAAAAAATTCTGGACTATCGGTTCAGTGATTTTCAAAATTGCTTAATAAATAGTACAAAAATTCCAAAAAATGTAAAATTTTTGTCTCCAAGCACATTTCAATATGGAGATCATGTTGAGCTGTTCGGATCGGTCTTTTTAACTTTCAAATCGCAAAATATAAGCGTGAAGTAAAATAATCACTTTACTTTGCAACTCACCATAACTCATCTCATATATATATATATATATAGAGAGAGAGAGAGATAGGCTAATGTGCTTTCCGTAGAATATGGGCTGAAATACACACAATCCAAATTTGAAATTTCAAAATTCAAACGGTCAATCTGAACTGTTCATCTTCTTCTCCATATTAATATCTATTTGGAGACCAAATTTTACATTTTTCTGAATTTTTTTACTATTTATTAAGTATTTACAAAATTGTTGATCCAACGGTGGATGCACAAAACAGTAAAACTGTTGAATTAGCGATTTTCAAAGTGGCTTTAATAAATAGTAAAAAAATTCAAAAAACTATAAAATTTGGTCTCCAAGCAGATATTAATATGGAGAATAAGATGAACGGTTCGGATCGACTATTTGGATTTTAAAATTTCAAATTTGGACCGTGTGTATTTTGGCCCATATACTACCGAAAGCACATTAGCCTATCTCTCTCTCTCTCTCTCTATATATATATAGAAAGAGATGGGCTATGGTGCATTGCAATGCATGGAGGGATTTGTGCATTGGACTATAAATCTAAAATTCAAAATCCAAATTACCGATCCAAACTATTCATCTTGTTCTCCATATTAATATGTGCTTGGAGACCAAATTTTACATTTTTCTGAATTTTTTTACTATTTATTAAGTATTTTACAAAATTGTTGATCCAACGATGGCTTAACAAAACAGTAAAATTAGCAGCCACCGTTGGATCAACAATTTTGTAAAATACTTAATAAATAGTAAAAAAATTCATAAAAATATAAAATTTGGTCTCCAAGCACATTAATATGAACAAAAAGATGAACGGTTTGGATCAGCCATTTGGATTTTGAATTTTAGATTTTTGGTCCAATGCACAAATGATGTGATTTTACAATACAAGTAATAAATCCTAATTTACGCTCAATTCAGTTGCAAGTGTACAACCTTGTCGAGTAGTACTTAGGGATCGTCTCCACAGGAACAAGTTGGAATATCAAATCTAACCTAACAATTTAATTTAGTAAAAGAAAATAAAAAAGGTTTTTGTTTGTTCAAAGGTTGGTTTGGTTTCGATTAAAATGAATTAAACTGAAGTTTTTAAAACAAAATCTGATTTTTATCAAGTATGAGAAATTAGGGTTTCTTAGGGTTCCTATCCACTAATGTCACGACTAATTGGTTTATAAATTTTGTTCTAATATCTATGAAGGCACAGTTGGGTATTGTAGGTACAAAGTGATATCTCTATATTAGTACCATCTTTAAATTAGAATAAACGTCTGTTGTACCTTAAAAAGTTGCCAATTAAATATATGGAGAATTGGTAACTATTTTAAACACTCGAGAGGTGCTAAATGTGTATGAAATCTTCCCAAGATGAAAAGAAATGGCATATTAGAATTCATGACAATATTCTATGTGCAAAATCATGAATTTTGATATTTTATAGAGATTCTAACTCGAAATGATTAAGGGGTTATGAATTTTCAAAGTTTTGATGACATGGCAACCTTTGATTGGTGCCACATGGCCCTGGGTACCCCTAGCAATTACCCTGACCTCTCTGGGTGCAAATTGGAGCACCTAAGCCTAAACTTGGTCTCAGGGGCCAATTGTCAGCATCTTAAAGCTTCATTTCGCTGAGTTATAGATATGGATGGACCCAGAGTAAATGGAATGAGCTTCATGCACCGAGATGTCAGTGCCTTGGCTCACCGTGATCCAAACTCAATCAGGTCTGAGCTTAATTAAAGCCCAGCGCTTCAGCGCGGTTATGACCCCTTTGGGTTGCATGCACTTGGTGCTTTATACACTGTGCACAAGCCCCTGTGTGGTCTACCTTGCACCAAGCTCAAATGGAAGAGAAAAAAGGGCAGAGAAGGAGAACTGACGTATGGGCTCCACTAGTCAGCCTCTCCTCTCTTCCTTCTTCCCTTTCTATTCTTCTCCGACGATGGAGAACACCAATTCCGGCGGAGCAAAGCTCAAACCATGAAATTGAAAGCACAGAGAAGCTTCTTACCTCAAGGCGATGCTATTTGAAGGGTTAATTTGAGAAGAATAGCTCTGGATAGCTTGAACCCGAGATACCCAAGTTGTAGGGTCTCGTGAAATTAGAAACAATGAGGGGAATTCAGAACTCTCTGAGTGCTTAAAAATAATCGTTGGGGTTTAAATGAAGACCTTTAATGCTCAATTTAAAGAATGTATACCCGAATTGGCTACTGACACATTGATGCCTACAAAAGTAAGGCGCAGTGGATCAATAAAAGGAAATCAGTCGTTGGGGATGGACTTGACATCAATTAACCTTATGCACAGCTGTTATAACACCTGTATGTGATGACAAATCAAGGGAATCTTCCCTCCAGCACCTGAGGAGAGGCATGACTCCAAATCGCCCAATCTCAGCCCTTTTAAAATACGAAATCAAGGGCACTGATTGCTACACCCCATGGATAGCCAGCATGGCATAAATTGATTGGATTATAGCTCTGCAAATGACACCATAAAGGTTGGAGCTCCAATCCCAAGCATTGAAATCAAATTGAGGCAAATTAAGGGTGTTGATACATGCCAGCATAGGCTCAGCTAACCCTAGACCTCTTCTGCCTTCAAGGCTATATATACATGATCAAATTAAAGAGAACAGAGATCTGAGGAGCTAGATACAAGCTATAGCCACCATATATCCACATACTGGTACACATACATACCAGCAAGCATGAAAGCTAAAACCCTACTCCTTTTCTACTGGAATTAGGTAATCAAAGGAATATAGATACAATGTAAGGTCCCAGAGGCTAGTTTATGTACCTTGATTTGATGAATAAAGCTTGTTTCTCCTTGAATTTTGTTCTTTTGATCCTTTTCATTTATGTTTTCTTGTCCCCTTTGATTCTGATTTGATCTTTTGACCTTGAAATTATTTAAATATATATAGAAATGTATATAAACATTTAAAATCAAAAGCTCCACTGTTTTAACATAAAACTTCTATAAAAAATTACATTTCAAACTTATTTTCTCTATTTTTCTGATCTTTCCTTCTTATCTGTCTCCCTTGTTCATTTTTATAAATTAATTAGAGGTAAAGATGAGTGTAGTGAGCCACTGGCATCCTTGCTCATCTGACCCTTTGATTCTTTTATAAAAGTAAACAAAATAAGGGAATAAAGTGACTTAAAACAAAAATATAAATACACAAGGGTTGTTTAAAGTAAGCCACTGGCATCCTTTGCAACTCTCAACCTAATGATCACTTGAGAGGGCCTATTTGCAAACAAAATCAGAAAATAGTGAGGTCATGCTATCAAAATAGCTAATTTCATTATTTTGAAGGGTTTATTTGTAAATAGTGAGAAACTGAGGTCCAAAGTGTAAAAAAGACAGCAATTATATTGCTACTTGTCATTTACACTTTTGAACTAATGAAGTTTTGATGATAATGCCTTGAAATTAAGTGTAAAGGTGCCAAAACATGGTTTTCAAATACTCAGGGACCTCCCTGCATAATCCAAAAGTTCTGACATGTTTAAATACTCTAAAACGATGTTTTTGATGAATTTTTGAGCTTTGATCTTCCTTCTATTTGATATTAGTACTAAAATAGTGGTTTGAGAGCCCTTGAAATCTGTTGTAGAGCCAAACCAGACACTAAAGTGACTTGTACCAGTCCCTGGTACCATACCAAGCCTGTCCTCAATTGGCTTAGAAGTACCACTGGTACAATGAAGTGTATTGAGATGCACTGTTTTGACCTCTGCTGACAAATCTGTCAATACTGGTTAACCAAAGGACTGAATTGAAAAATGGACCTCACAGTCAGATAAAGTACATTAAAACACACAAAATTGATATAAAGTTTGTGCCATTTGGACAATCCTATGGAAAGTTATGGATCCTCAAAGTTCAACTTTTCAAAATGAAAATTATGTAATTAAAATTGACAAAATTACCATGAATGCCCCTGGCCCTAATCCAGCCATTTGAGTGAGCTACACAACTCAAAATAATCTCAAACTTGGAACAAAAATCGTTGATATGTGTATCTTTGAATACATAAAATAAAAATCACATCTCCTGTATAAAATTCAAAGGAAAATGATATATAAATATTTGAAAGCATATGTTCTTCATGCTAACTTGGTCCAGTACTTAATCCAATACAAATCAAAGCCTTTAAACTCTTCTAAAAACATCTCAAATGACATAAATGACTCCTCTGAGTGCTCAATTTGATTTGAAATCCCTTGTACCAGTCATTAGTACCAATTCGGGGCTAAAACCGAAGTGATAAAACCCAAATCATGTCCTAAGCTTCTCTAAATATAAAATTGATACTCCCAATACCCTCTATGACTCTACACAATCTCAAATAACCAATAAATTGAAATAAATCCCAAGAAAATTGATTAAAATCGATCTGAGGTTCCATTGGTACCGATAAGCACTGTAGATGCCCCTTCCGTCGCCTCTGATGGTCACTGGCGGCCGACAATGGTGCCAATCAACTCCTAACATCAGGGCCATCATAACCATGCCCTTGGCCGGCGCCGCCGTGGCCTAGATCGGCCAGACTAAGTTTGCCAGAGAAGAACCCTATTTAGAAAACCCCCATTTGCACAGATATTAAAGCAAAAAGCACAGATCTTGAAGCAGTGTGCTTAATCCAATGAACTCAATTCAAAATTAAATCCAACGGCTCTCTGACAACATGGGGCCCACTTGTCAATGTGAATAAACTCCCTTGTACTAATCTCAAAGCCCAAATGAATGGTATCTGTGCTCTGTGCACTAATTAATAGCCCAGTGCACATCTCAAAGGCCCAAAAGCCCAAATCTTAAAGCCCATTTAATTAAATCATTTATGCACCAATCTCAAAGCCTAATGATCTCAATCCAATGGCCTGTGCACATCTCAAAAGCTCAAAAGCCCAAATCTCAAAGCCCAGCACCAATCTTAAAGTCCACATGTGACTAGAATATCCCTTTTTGCACATAAACCCCTCTGTTTATTTAAAATGTGTAGAGAAGTCCCTGTAAATTTACACAAAGGCCCATGTCAGCATAAAACCTTTTCAAACAAGCCCTTAAAGGCCCAATATTCATTCCAGACCCTGTCAAAAGCTCAAATTATAGCCTCAGGTCCCTGGATATTTACAAACAAGTCCCTGGAAATATAAAATCTTCACAAACAAGTCCTTTTAAGTCCTTTTCGGCCATAACTTTTTCATACTAAGTCCAAATCAACTCAAATCAGTCCCAAATGAACCCAAATTCAATTTTCTATAATTCTAAATAATATTTGAACATATTCATGTCCCAAAAATAATCTGAAATTACCAAAATGCCCCCTCTCTCGACATATTTTTATAAATAAAAGTATAAAAAATGATATCCAAATGCTCTTTTCATATTAAAAACACATAAATGATATTTCTCAATGGTGTTCTCACATTTTAAATATATGAACTCCATGTCTTCATGCATACATCATGACAATCAATCAAAAACATATCTATAAATTAAATGAGAACCAACCACATGACCAAAACAGACTATACATGAGCCCCCATTTTAGCCCCGTTATTCAATTCAACCCAAATAGGCACAAATCCTGGAATGCGTGAGGTCTTCAGATAGACTCGAAAGGTCTTTCTGATGTAATTAACGGCGGGGGCTTGCGCCCGCCGGGAGTAAAATGTTCTCGCAATCGAAAATAATAAAACATTCGACAACTGATCATGAACGTAGGTCGTCACAAGGGGTGAACCAGGAGGAAAGCAGAAAGAAATCCCGAGTGGATGCCCTCCCCTGAGTTTGGTGACCTGCTGACATTCAAAGAAGCAGAGCACCGAATCCAGCCGGGAGCATCCCCACTCGCCCACACACATGAAATCCCGCACCGTTAGCTAACCTGACGCCGTGCAACTTTCTGCGCCCTACAACATCACCTCTTGGTACTTGGCTACTCTAATCTAAAGTCATTAAGTCCTTACTATCCCAATTAATTCAGAAAACCATCTTTCACCTCTTAGTACTTGGCACAATTTATCTAAACTATTGGGTAAAGCCCATATAAGACAAGCATCACCTCACGATACTTAGCCTATCAAATACCCTATTCCTTATGGTCTGGACCTAATATTCAATTTTTCAATTGCAAATACCAAATCCTAGGGTTTCATGCGATTTCAATTAAGTCCTTACAATCAATTAAAATAAAGAATTGTTACATTCTGAAATTTTAAAACTTGATTTGATATTTATATATATAGACATAGATACTATCCGATATCAATTTATTCGAATTCTAAAATTGAATATATATAATTATATAAAAGGAAAATCAAATTATTTGAATTTATAAAAGAAATGGACCATAAATCAATTAAATGAGACTATACTTGAATTTCAGAATTTTGTGAACCCTTAGATTTATTTCAACACATATCTTAAATGTTGTCATTTAAATGTTGGAATTTTATCAACCACTCATCTCATCTAGCACGAATCTTGAAGCAGCTAATTTAATAAAATCCCTCTCTATTTCTCTCATTTCCCTCTCTACCCGTGAGACCACCACCCCCCCTCTTTCCTCTCTTCTTCGCCAAATCAGAGAGGGCTCCGCCCTCCCCTCTTCCGTCGCCAGCGAACCCCACCGGACTCGCCTCTGATCTCTCCTCTCTTCCTCTCTGCCCATGAGAGCCACAGCCGCCCCCCCTCTCTCTCGGTTTTTGCCCCCCTCCTCTCCTATGAAACCCTAGTTTCTAGGGTTGAGGATGTGTGCTACCTCGGTTTGATTGGTGCTGTCTCTCGGTGCTAAATTGGTGTTCGGAGACGCTTAATTGGATGTTGGCTGATTCAATCTTGACGGCCATGAAGTGAGGCCCAACCTCGAGACCCGGCTGTTTTTATCACGTACCTTGCTGCCTTATGAATTCCTGTATCGGGCTATTCTGTGCGGGTCAGTACATAGGTGTTGCCTTGGTGCTATGGTGCTTGCTTGTGCTCGAGGGAGATGGCCGTGAGGCGAGGCGAAACCCTCGAAACCGATCACTTCTTTCGACATTTTCTCTTTCGGTTAATTTCTAAAATTCTTGATTTGTATCTTGATGAATCGATTAATGCCGTAACACTTGAATTGACTAATTATCGAGTTCGGATTGTTGATTTTTCCGACTCGGTCGGATTCAATTGATATCGTAGCATAATTGTAGGAAGTGATTTGTATGAATTAAAGGGACTAAAATGTAAAAATGATTTGTTTGAAATGGTGGTCGGCCATATGTGAAATTATATGAATTGGATTATTCGGTACAAATGTATGTATCTGTCTTATGGTTTGTGTAGTAATATCTAGTTTAATTGAATGCTTCTTTTACTGATATAAAATGAATTGGTTTCTGAATAAAAACATATATATAACAAAGTCTTCATGGTTTTATACTACATGGTGTTTATTAAAGCGTATTACACACTGTACCAATGAACCTGCCAAAGCCTGATCCCGGGTCAACTTAAGAAATATTTTTACAAGAGTATAAATGCACAAATCAAAGAATTAAAGAACCATGTGAATTTATATGGAATGATAACCGTGACCTTGCTGTTGGGCTATACTTGAATTAAATTGAAATGGTTGATTGTTTTGGGCCTTTGAATGTTTAATTGGATAAATAAGGTGAATTGGGCTTGTAATTTTTATAAGCCTTGAAATATTGAAATGAATATGACATGGTGTGTATATGTAAATTTGGAATTGGACTTGAATTAAAATGATTATAAATGAGCCAAAAGGTATAAAAGAATTGACGACTTAAAAGACGGCTTTTGGAGTTTAAGTTTTGATAATGTAACCGAACTAAACCAAGTAAACGTATAATATAGGTGTATGCTCAGTTGAGCAAGATATCGCGAGGTAATTCGAGACGCCCGATCTGCAACTAAGTAGTACGCTCGTCATAATAAGGTGCGGGATTCTTGGACTTGTTTGATACTTTATTTTCAGGAATTAAACTGTTTATTCGTTTGTCATGTTGAATGATTAATTGTTGCATATTTTAGAATTCATGCTGCATATTGATTCTTACATAACTGAGAATGATTAAATTGTTCGGTTAAGGTTAATTGGCATGTTGGTATAGTTATTATTTGATTAGTTCTATTAATTGTTCTTGATGTGAATGAATCTGCCAGGCCGACCTGTTTAGGTGGCTGGATAAAGTAACGGTGACCTATCCGTTGACCTGTGTTTATGAATTTGTCAGACCGACCTGTTTAGGTGGCTGGATAAGGTGACGCTGCTGACTTATGCGTTGACCTGTTCGAATTTGCCAGACCGACCTGTTGAGGTGGCTGGATAAGGTGACGCTGCTGACATATGCGTTGACATGTTATGAATTTGCCAGACCGACCTGTTTAGGTGGCTAGATAAGGTGATGGTGACCTATCCGTTGACCTGTTTAATGAATTGTGCAAAGCTGATAGCTGATTGTGATTCGATTTGAATGAAATTGCAAAGTTGAGCGGTATGGCTAACTTTGATTCCATGTGATTGCATTTGTCAAGTTGACCTGTATTGGTGACTTGTAACCGATCCTTAGGAAACGGTTAAGCCAAACAGCTACAGATGAGTGTCAGATAAAGGGTCCAGCTTGGTTGGCCATCTATAGGCGTCTGTAACCCTACAGACGTGGGTTTGATAACGGTCTAGCTCGAAAGAACATCTGTAGTTGCTACAAGCCCTAATGAGTCGAGTTAAGCCAAAATATATGTTGTGTTTTGAAATTCATATTGGAAATTCCGTGAACTGTGTTTCAGGTTGATAAATTGTTGTCGAGCATTTTCATTCTGTTATTTAGGATTATATATATCTGTTTTGCATTGTTATTGTTTGGGTTTCATTTTTGAATATAGAGTTTGATTGCAAGTCCAATAGTCTGAACTGTGGCAAATTCGCATTGAGAATTTATTCTCACCCTATGATTATTTTTAGGTTTATTTATCGGATGCAGCAGATGAGGATATTGGTAATGCATATAAAAGATCCACTGCCTTGCGTGTATATGTGACACTTGATAGATACACGCGGCAGGCTGTCGCACTCGTGAATTTAGGGTGTGACAAGAATAGATCATAACAAAGAACAATAATATATAAAATAAAACCAACTAAATCATAACAAAAGTTTCAAGTACAGTCCTAATCAACCCTAGAAAAGTCCTTAGCCAGTCATGGCTAAGACACAAATGAAATCAAAAGAATAAAAGAGTTCCAAAGGAAAGAAAATAATAAAACTGGTTGATCAATGATATTCTTTTCTTCCTTCTTCTCTCCTCCTTGCTTTTCCTTGCTTTTCCTTGTTCAAAACTAGAAATTATGCCTAAAAAAACATCATCAATCTGTTCTACAGGTTCCTATTTATACCCCCCTCAATAACCTAGAAATAATCAACCAAAAATAGCAAATTCGGGCTCTAAACCAACCTAATTGCGGGCCGCAATGGATTTATTGCAGGCCGCAATGAATGGAGGCAGTTAACTTGTTGCGCAGAAAAAAACTGTAAACTCATTGCGGGTCGCAATGAGTTTGGTTGCGGGCCGCAATGAGTTTGGTTGCGGGCCGCAATGAGTGTGCTGGAATGAAGATGTTGTGCTAGAAAAGTCATTGCGGGCCGCAATGAGTTTGGTTGCAAGCCGCAATGGATGTTGGAATGAAGATGCTCTGTGCTAGAAAAGTCATTACGGGCCGCAATGGATGTTGGCAGTTGCTCCAATCTTCGCGCTAACTAACCTGTTTTGCTTCATTAAGCACCAAACACTTGATTGCCTGTAAAATAAACATAACTAGGGCAATAACTTGAACTTTTGGACATTTCTAACCTAATTAAACCTAATTTAATCAGAACATGGCTTAATTTACATAACAAACCCTAGGTTTTAATAGATACAATTCCGGCTTATCAACAAACCCCTCCATGCATTGCAATGCACCATAGACCATCTATATATATATATAGGACGTGGCTACGGTGCTATGGGTAGCTAAGAGGCCTCCATGCTACGGCTCGGATTTTGAGTTTTCAAAATCCTAACGGTCGATCCGAACCGTTCATTTTGTTCTCCATATTAATATGTGCTTGGAGACCAAATTTTACATTTTTCTGAATTTTTTTACTATTTATTAAGCCACTTTGAAAACCCCTGATCCAACGATGGCTTAACCCAACAGTAAAACTAGAAACTACCGTTGGATCAGTGGTTTTCAAAGTGGCTTAATAAATAGTAAAAAAATTCAGAAAAATGTAAAATTTGGTCTCCAAGCACATATTAATATGGAGAACAAGATGAACGGTTCGGATCGACCGTTAGGATTTTGAAAACTCAAAATCCGAGCCGTAGCACGGAGGCCTCTTAGCTACCCATAGCATATTAGCCAAAACCTATATATATATATATATGAGGGTTCAAATGCCTCCATTTCTCTCCATCATTTGCAAAGTTCAAACAATCGATCCGAACTGCTCAACCTAACCTCCATACTAAAATATGTTTGGAGACCAAATTTTATATTTTTAGAAAATTTTTTACTATTTTTTTAGATAGGTACAAAAATTTTGTTTTTAGATGGTTCAGATCTACTGATTTTGTACTTATCTAAAAAAATAGTAAAAAAATTCCTAAAAATATAAAATTTAGTCTCAAAACATATTTTAGTATGAAGGTTAGGTTGAGCGGTTCGAATCGACTGTTTGAACTTTGCAAATGATGGAGAGAGATGGAGGCACAAAAACATGGAGGCATTTGAACCCTCCTCATATATATATATATATATATATATATATATATATATATATATATATATATATATATACAGAGAGAGAGAGAGAGAGGTAGGTTAATATACAATCGATTGTTCTTGAGGTCCCGTACAACCAAGTCATTTTCTGATTTTTAAAGTCCAAATGATCGATCCAAACCGTTTATCTTATTCTCCATATTAATATGTGCTTGGAGACCAAATTTTATATTTTTCTGAATTTTTTTACTATATATTAAGCCACTTTGAAAACCGTTGATCCAACGGTGACTTAACAAAACAATAAAACTAGAAGCCACCGTTGGATCAGCGATTTTCAAAGTGGCTTAATAAATAGTAAGAAAATTCAGAAAAATATAAAATTTGGTCTCTAAGCACATATTAATATGGAGAATAAGATGAATGATTTGGATTGATTATTTGGACTTTAAAATTTGAAAAATAACTTGGTTGTACGGGACCTCAGGAACAATCAATTGTATATTAGCCTACCTCTCTCTCTCTCTCTCTCTGTATATATATATATATATATGTTTTGGCTAATATGCTATGGGTAGCTAAGAGGCCTCCGTGCTACAGCTCGGATTTCGAGTTTTCAAAATCCTAACGGTCGATCCGAACCGTTCATCTTGTTCTCCATATTAATATGTGCTTGGAGACCAAATTTTATATTTTTCTAAATTTTTTTACTATTTATTAAGCCACTTTGAAAACCGCTGATCCAACAGTAGTTTCTGGTTTTACTGTTGGGTTAAGCCACCGTTGGATCAGGGGTTTTCAAAGTGGCTTAATAAATAGTAAAAAAATTCAGAAAAATGTAAAATTTGGTCTCCAGGTACATATTAATATGGAGAACAAGATGAACGGTTCGAATCAACCGTTAGGATTTTGAAAACTCGAAATCCGAGCCGTAGCATGGAGACCTCTTAGCTACCCATAGCACCGTAGCCACGTCCTATATATATATAGAGATGGGCTATTGTGCATTGCAATGCATACAAGGGTTTGTGCATTGGACCAAATTTCTAAAATTCAAAATCCAAATGGTCGATCCAAACCGTTCATCTTGTTCTCCATATTAATATGTGCTTGGAGACCAAATTTTACATTTTTCTGAATTTGTTTACTATTTATTAAGTATTTTACAAAATTGTTGATCCAACGGTGGCTTAACAAAACAGTAAAATCAGCAGCCACCGTTGGATCAACAATTTTGTAAAATACTTAATAAATAGTAAACAAATTCAGAAAAATGTAAAATTTGGTCTCCAAGCACATATTAACATGGAGAACAAGATGAACGGTTTGGATCGACCATTTGGATTTTGAATTTTAGAAATTTGGTCCAATGCACAAACCCTTGTATGCATTGCAATGCACAATAGCCTATCTATCTATATATATATGTATGTATGTATGTATGTATGTATGTATGTATGTATGTATGTATGTATGTATATATATATATAATTAGGGTACGGTACTATGCATATATAGTGTAATGCGCTGTTATGCACTTTTTAGTCGTCGGATGAGCTTCAAGATCCGTTCATTTTAACGGAGAGAAAATTTCAATTATACGCTGATTCTCTCTCTCTCTCAGGTCAAACAGACCCCTCTCATCATGTACCAAACAAAACTACGAAAAAGCTTTTAAGCAGCAGCAAATTGTAGGAGATAAGAAAAGAAAATAGAAATTAAAAATAAAGCTCATCCGGAAACTTGAGGATATACATCCCCCCGTTATAATTTCTTGCTGATTGACCGCACATGGTGATCTGTTGGTCGTCATTCACTGCTTATGCACTTCGCCAACTATATTTTCTAGGGTTTTTTTCATTGGTTTCTGAAAATTCGATTACATCTCTTACACTGAAATTGAGTTGAACAAATTGGAATTTTCAACGCACCAAAAAAACTGATAACCACAACTGACAAACTTACAATCAAATTAATGACCACAAATGAATTTAGAATTTCTAGAAGCTCACAATTTAGATCACAAAAATACATACCACCACATTACACTAAATATGCATAGCACCGTAGCCTAATTCTATATACATACACACACACACATACATACATATATATAGATAGAGAGAGAGTGTGGCTAAATTGCTACTAGTAGCACTTCGATCTAAGTGCTTATGGGGTCATATTTTAGTATTTGAAGTTCAAACAATAAATCCAAACCGTTAGATGTTCAATCTATATTAAAATGTGCTTGGAGACCAAATTTTACATTTTTTGGAATTTTTTACTATTTATTAAGCTGGTTTGAAAACCGTTGTTTTTCAATGCTGCAGAAATTTAATAAAAACAGTGGTTTTCAAACCAACTTAATAAATAATAAAAAAATTTCAAAAAATATAAAATTTGGTCTCCAAGCACATGTTAATATAGATTGAACATCTAACGGTTTGAATTTATTGTTTGAACATCAAATATTAAAATATGACCCTATAAGCAATTAGGTCGAAGTGCTAACGATAGCAATTTAGCCTACTCTCTCTATATATAGATAGATAGGTATATATCACTTTATATACTTTGTTTTTAGGTATATATCACTCTATACTTTGTTTTTTGTTGACTGGTCCGAAGACAGAGAAATTAAATCCTTGTGCTTGTATTACTGTGTACTTTGTTTTTTGTTGACTGGTCCGAACGCAGAAATTAAATCCTTTTTTTTTTTGAGAAAACAGAAATTAAATCCTTGGGCTTGTATGATTCACGTCTCCATCAGCTAATATCCTTTCCTTGCCCAACTTTGGTTAGTTCCATATATATTTTTGTGTTTACATAAAACTATTAAATTCTATTTGCGTTTGTACTTTTTTGCTTAGTTTTATATCTAGTTTTGAAATAATTTGCAATAAAGTTGAACGTTAATTTCTCAATATATATTTTCTCAATGAATAATAAATTTATTTTCAGATTTGACCAAAATTTATACATAACAATAAATAGTCAACCATGAAAATAGATCAAACTAAACTCATTGATTTGCCAATGCATAAAAAAAAATTAAAAAAATAAAAAATAAATAAAAATGACTAATTAATGAAGAGATCGATAAAGAAAAAGCATACATAGTACAGTTCGAAAATAGAAAATTTATAGCATGTTAGATGGCTTCTTGAATATGCAAATTACAACAATAAAAAAAAATGCACAAATGACAAAGAAAACGAAAAAAAAAATCGTGACATAGGTAAACAGTAATTTTTTCCCACCAGACATTTTTTTCTCCATCAGACATTTTTTTTCCAACATCGGTCGTGATATGTATATGTATTAATTAAGATCCTTTCTTACGTTTTTAACGAATGTTCTAAGTACGTATTCCACAAAGTAAAAAACCATATGACCATAGAACCACATGTCTATGGTTTAATTCATTAAGCGCGTGGCAAAAATAAAAATCCTTTGACAAACAACCTTTAGCATTTAGACAACCAAAAAGAAAATTGTTCAACATCTATAAAATTATAAATACAACTGTCATGTTAATTACTATCTCAAACTACAACCAACAGCCTCTCTCTCTCTCTCTCTCTTTCTCCCTCTCCCTTTCTGTCTCTGTCTCTCTCTCTAGTTCTCCTCTCTCTCAAAATGGAACTCTTAAGTACCTCCACAGTCACCCTTCCATACGCACGACAACGTGGTAACTTTAACCGCGCCTACTTTCAAAACCAACCGTGTCTTCATAGGACACATTCACAGCCTCTGCAACAAAAGTTTCTTCCTGTGCTTAAGCCAGGTCTTTCTTTATCACCGTCATTGCTTAGAGACAAATCGTTCATCTGCAAGAGCACTGAGCCAAGAACATGGGTGGATGAGAAAGTGCCGGAGACAATCAGGCCGTATTTTAAGCTTGCTCGCATATACGATGACATTGCGGTTTGGCTGCATGGCTGGCCTGCCTATTGGTACACATATACACATTACAGTTGTGCTATATACATTCATTACAGTTGTGTTAATTATTTGCAATCAAACCAATTAAGCTAGAGAAATTGTTACATATATAAACTAATTAAAGATTTCTAAATAAAAACAAAAGGGTTAATAAAAGAAGTTTGAGAGGGGAATTATACACAGAAGATAGTAAATTCATACTCATATTTTTTCTTTGACAAACGTTTAAGGCACATTGCAATTAAGTACATAATGGCATGAAATTCAACATGTACAGTTGTAAAATACTCAAGACAAGACTTTTCTTTTTGGTTCCCTTCTTTTGCTTTTTAGCTTCTTCAGATGGCATACATATTTATATAATTTTCTATTACTAAAAGATGTGCACATGTACTGCAAATGGCAGGTCAATTATGCTGGCAACAAAACCTGGAACTGTTCCTGATTTCAAATTATTTGGACTATTTCACTTGATAGCTTTCTTTGTACATGTCTCCTGTTGCACTTCAAATGATCTCTTTGATCTAGATTATGACAGAAAGGTCAGTTTAATATATCTTAAAGAGCTGTATGTTTTGCTTATCTAGTGTAACTTTTCCATAAAACATATTGTTGTTACTTGTTAACTTTCTTGTCCATATATTATTGTTGTTTAGATTGTCAACATATTATTTTCTTAAAATAACAAAAACACAACAGCTGATCTCCTCTTCATGTTTGCCTTTTAAAGTCATTGAGAATTCAATCCTAGCTATCTTGACTTCTGACGAAAAGTCATACACTAAACTTAGCAACACGTCCTTTTTATGCACATTGTGAACCGCACAATTTCTGATATTGTAATACACTACTAAGTACACTATATTTGTTAATTGGCCTTCTATTAATTTAATCTTGTCTCTCTGTCAATCTATATCGATCTCAGGTAGAGCGTAGCAAGACCAGACCACTGGCAGCTGGTGACATCACACCAGTTCAAGGGTGGTTGTTTTGGGCATTGAATATCGCATTGCTTATACCGCTTGTGCTACGACTCAACAAATTATGGTATGACAAAGAAAGTATTATTGTGAAATTATGACGTGACATTAAACAGCACATCGAATCGATCCTTTCTGTCATTTTTAAGTTCTCTAAATTATTTTCTGTTCGATTATTTTTTTCCCTAAATGTGAGGCAGGGTAAAGTATGTATTTATTGATACCTAGTATATATGTTCATATGAAAGGGACGAGAATATAAAAGTAAGTGTATATAATCTTCGTGAAAAGTAAGTGTATATAAAAGGAAAAAGAAAGAAAGAAAGAAAAGTCACACTATGCTGAAAAGGATTTAGCCTTTGTATTAATTAATAGATTAGACCCCCAAATAAATGACAAATTAATTCTTGGTCCCTCATTCTTGTATTTTTTTTTTCCGTTCTTTTCTGGGTTGCCGTAAGGTAAATGTTTATTTGTAATGAATTGCTCTAAACGACTAATGATTCCGAATGATTTCTTTTTTTTTTTACTACTGGTAAAACAGTGTTGTCCTAGCAGCAGTACAACAAGTATTGTGGATTGCTTATCCCTTTATGAAGAGAATTACTTACTGGGTATGTTTTGAGCTGGTTCAATTATTTGCTTTTTATTTTTTCAACTTAACATAACTTCTTTTGTTAATATATAAGTTGATGTGATAAATATTACAGCCACAAGCTTTTCTTGGTCTAGTCAACAACTGGGGTGCAACACTCGGCTGGGCAGCCGTAATGGGAAATTTGACTGATATCCGCATTTTCATCCCGGTACACATCGCTGGTATATTCTGGACATTGATATACGACACAATATATGCACATCAGGTATATTTGTTTATTTCAATTTCTAATATCATACTTCACAAGTTCAATTTGTGCTTGTGCCACTTTAACTGCCCGTACCTGTTATTTCACATTAAAAACCGTTTCAACTTTCAAGCCTATTTACGATAACTTAATTTACCTGGATTCTTGTGCCAACAAGATGATAAATAAACCTATTATGTCTTGCTTACTAATTAATTTCATGCATATTTATAACAACATTGGTAAATTTGCTTATCCTGAATAATACAAAGTTTAAACCAATACTGTACATGATATATTGTTAAATTGGAAGATTTCAATGTTAATTTGAAGCCTATTTTCTAATTTTTTTAATAAAAAAATAGGATAAAGATGACGATGCGGAGGCAGGAGTTAAATCCACAGCATTGTTGTTTGGAGACTCGACAAGGACTTGGCTCCTTGGATTTGCAACCATTTGTATTGGCGGCTTGATGTTTGCTGGCTACAATGCTCATATGGGTATATTTGTGCTCATGCATGGATAAATCTAGAATGAATTTATATAGTTCATCAAAATAGTTTCTGAGCTAAATTTCAAGAAATATAAGACTGACTTCAACGTTAAATTTAAGCTCTTAAAATCGATTTATTTGTTGAGTGGTGCATTTACATACTGAATTTGTTAGTTTTTGGGTTATTTCAACTGACAGCAACATCCCTTAAGAAATTCCTTGAGTATTATTATCCGTATTTTCTTTATGAATTATAGATAATATTAAGATACCAAATTAATGAATTATCTCTCATTCTTTATGTCAAATCTAATTCAACTGACTTTTTCTTTTGTTAGGTTGGCCCTTCTACTTATCTATGATTCCTGCATTTGGACACCTATTATGGCAGATATATTCGGTTGACTTGTCAAATGGATTTGATTGTCTTATGAAGTAAGTACCAGAGTATTAGCTATTATTTTATATGTTTGAAATATGATAAATTACTTTGCATATTTTCTAGGGTTTAGGCCAGAAATATTACTTCCAAACATTTTCAGAAGAATAGTAAGATCATTCATAAAAAGGTTGAACAAACCCATTTAAATTATAGTGATTCATTTAGAATGCAGCATAACAATTTGAAATTTTCCTAGGTCTCAGTTTAATTCGACACAGTGGAGGTGTAGCAAATTGAATATCATCAAATTAAGATTCTTTACACATATAAAGAGAGATGGGAAAAAAACAAAAGAACAGAAATCAGAATAATTCTCGATTCAAGCATCTTATAAGTACACAAAAAAACACTCAGTAAATGCTGGTAATTGGAATAACTGGCAAGTAAAGTTGTCCATAAAATTCAATATTAAGCTACAGATTAATTTTTGTTTTACTTCATTTGCAGATTTTTTTCAAACAAATGGTTTGGAGCAATAGTTATGGCTGGAATGGTACTGGGAAGGATTGTATATTGAGATAAGTACTTCTACAGCAAGAGTGTCGACTAATCATGACAATATCTGGAAATAACCAAAGAGGATTTGTTTTCTCCTTTTTGTATTCTAAAGTATAAAGCATGTCAAAGAGTTTGAGTAGTTACATTATAGAATTTTTTAATTAAAATGTGTACAAAATAAACTTGATTTGAGGTGATGCCAAATCTTGTATGCTGTTCGGTGCTGTAGTGTATTTTCTTGATAAAGGTCATTTCAGATCCTTCTCAGATATCTTGATGAATATCTCAAGTTTTGATCATTTAGATTCCAAGTTCTTCAAATTTATGTTTCTCCGAACCGTTTTGAGTTTGATAAATTGTTGTATAGATTGCCAACTTATAAAAATAATAAAAACCCAACATCCAATTAAAAGTCACTGGTCATTCAAACCTAGCTATCTTGACTTCTGACTCCTGACTCCTGAGGAAGAAATCAACCACAAACAGAGCAAGACAGTGCTTCTCTGCAGAATTTGTAGTACAGTCCCTGGCGATTAGTCAATATGTTTTAATTTGTTTTTCTTATCTACTGTACCTTTCTGTAAAATATATAGTATTTATTTTTTTGGTCCCTTTGTATAATATATACTATCCCTGATGATTAGTCAGTATTTTACATTATCATTTACTCTCTGATCTGTGAAGGAGCCACATAACTTCCTCCTCTGGCTCTTTTTTTTTAAATATACTTCTATTGATAAGTTATTGGCCTTCAATTGATATAATTGTCTCTCTCAATCTATATGAGCGTTGCAAGACTAGGCCACTGGTATCTGGTGAGATCACACCGGTTCAAGGGTGGTTGTTTTGGGCATTGATTATCGCGTTACTTGTACTGCTTGTGCTATGACTCAACAAATTAAGTTATGATAAAGAAAGTATTATTGTAACAATATCACGTCATATTAAATGGAACATTCAATCCGGAAGCTTCTAGAATCAGTGCTGACATCAAGATCAACAGACCACTTCACAATCCTTTCTGTCATTTTTAGATCATTTTTAGAACCAGTACTCATTGTTGGTATATGCTGGACACTGGTATATGACACAATATATGCACAGCAGGTATAATTATTTATTTAATTTTTGAATATCACACTCCATAAGTTCAATCTGTGCTTGTGGCACTTAAAAGTAAGAAGTTTTGGTTGGCAGAGCCTATACCTGTTATTTCACATTACACATCTGTTTCAACTTTCAAGCTTAATTTATGGTAATTTTTTATAGGATTATTGTGCCAACAAGATGATAGATAAATCTATTATTTCTTAATTACTAATGAATTTCACGCATGTCTGTAACAATATTGGTAAATTTGCTATCATGAATATCGCAAGTTAATTGACAAAGAAAAAATTGAAAAACAGAGCTCCAATCTTGTACTGGTATATAGTTAATTTCAAGCCTATTTTCTATTTTTTTTCCAATAAAAAAACAGGATAAAGATGATGATGTGAAGGCAGGAGCTAAATCCACAGCATTGTTGTTTGGAGAGTCGACGAGGACTTGGCTCCTTGGATTTGCATCCATTTGCATTGGAAACTTGGTATGTTTGTGAGCTTTGTTGCAAAATATATAAGATTGGCTTCAAACGTTAAATTTAATCTCTTCAAATCGATCTTTTTAGCGAGTGATGTATTTACATACTTAATTTGTTAACTTTTGTGTTCATTTAATATGAAATAAAGCAATGAAGAAACAAAAAAAAATTAATTAATTAATTTCATTTCATAATTTTAGGATTTCTTGATTTTATATCAATTGAACTTCAAAATTTATAAATTTGACATGTTAATGTATCACATATGATGTAGATTTGATTGAATTATTTTAATTTGTCATATGAAATCGGTTCGTGGAATTTTGGGATCAAGCTGGCCAACCATAGTTTGAAGAAAAAATTATATATTTAACTGACAGCAACATCTCAGTAGAAATAATACCGAATTTTTTATTAATATCCACATTTAATATAAAATTTCAAAAAATAACCGCATGGGCGGTAAAATTCGAAATGTACCCATTCCGGAAAAAAATTTTCCGGAACCAAGCTCTACATCCGGAAAAATTTTATCCGGAAACACGCCCTTTCCGTAAAAAATTTTTCCGGAAACACCCTAAAACCGGATAAATTTTTTCCGGAAACGTCCCACATCCGGAAAAAATTTTTCCGGACTCGGAGATGCGGTATAAACTCGGCCCACTGGAAGAAGGAAATCAAATCAGAGGCAGCCGTCCCTTTCAGTTAAAAGGTAATTTTTTTTTATTTATTTAAATATTGAAATCTAGATAGTTTAGAATAATATTTCAAAAAATTAGAAATTTAGAAATTGTGTAGAATAATGTCCAAAAGAATTAGAAATTTAGAAAATTGTGTAGAATAATGTCCAAAAAATTAGAAATTTAGAAATTGTGTAAAATAATGTCCCAAAAAATTAGAAATTTAGAAAATCTTGTAGAATAATATAGGAAATACCGAATAGTCTACAATAATTTAGAGAATACCTAAATGGTTTAGAATAATTTAGAAAATACCGAAATAGTCTAGAATTGTTTAGAAAATACCGAAATAGTCTAGAATTGTTTAGAATTACCCAAATGGTGTAAAACAATTTAAAGAATACCAAAATAGTGTAGAATAATTTAGAAAATACCAAATTTGTTTAGAATAATTTAGAAAATACCGAAATAGTCTAGAATTGTTTAGAAATTACAAAAATGGTGTAGAACAATTTAAAAAATACCAAAATAGTCTTGAATAATTTAGAAAATACTAAAATTGTTTAGAATAATTTAGAAAATACCGAAATAATCTAGAATTGTTTAGAAATTACCCAAATGGTGTAGAAAATTGTTCGATTAATTTAATTTTTTTTAGGCATCTGTTTTCCTTTCGGAGCTCTGATTGTCTGATCGATCGGATCTGCGATTCAGGTTTTTATATTTGTATTTTTTTAATTTTAATTTAAAAAATAATTAATTAGTTCATTTTAATGGTTTAGAATATTGTCTGATTAATTTAGAAAATACCAAAATGATGTACAATAATTTAGAAAATACCAAAGTGGTGTAGAATAATTTAGAAAATACCAAAATGGTTTATAATAATTTGAAAAAATTTAAGGTGATGTACAATATTGTTCGAATTTTGTAGTATGGCAGACCCAGTACTTAAGCATAGATTTAGCCCCCTGTTGTGGATAGTTCACGGTAATCACAGGATATCTGAAGCGTCTAAGGAGGTAAACATTTACTTATTTCGTTTTTCATAACTCTGTAAGTAATCAAATAAATATTGTAATTAATTTTTTTTTCTTATTTTAGAGTAAAGAGATTTTAACCGTGAGACATTATCGACACAAATGTGAGTATAATGAGAGGTACGCACCATTTTTAATTCGAATGGGCTTATATCAACTCGCGATATTGCCTGATATCGCCCTCGATGCGGCCCTCATTCATGGACTTGTCGAGCGGTGGCGTCCGGAGACGCACACTTTTCATCTTCCATTCGGAGAAATGACAGGTATTAACTAATTTAAATATATATTTTTTTAATTTCTTATTGACAAGTCAAATATATTACAGTTACTCTTGAGGATGTGAGTTGTCTCTGGGGTTTGCCTATTACGGGGGAGCCGGTAACGGGATTTACAAACTCGGCGAGTTTTCATGGCCGACTTTATGACTTACTGGGCGTGAAAGATAATGAAGTGAAGGGGTTCATGAAAAAGAGGGAAAATGATACGTACGACATGCTTATCGCTAAAAAAGCTGTCCGTGAGCGCTTTAAAAATTTACCAACAGATGCGAACGACCAACAATTGAAGTGGTTAGTATTTTTTTTATTTACAACTCTATTCGTATTTGATATTTTGAATAATGTACTCACATTTTAAAATTGACGGTTAGGTATGTCCGTGGATTTCTCCTCGACATGCTAGGGAATACCATGTTTGCTGACAGTAGCGGGGACGGAATACCGCTGTGGTATCTCGGGATGATTGAAAACTTGGACGAGCCGAGGAAGTACAACTGGGGCGGAGCTGTTCTCGCCTATTTATATAGAAATCTGTGCCTCGCATCCAGTCCTTCGTGCCACTCCATGCATGGTCCCACCATGCTTCTGCAACACTGGTCGTGGACCCGATTTCAAATTCACCGGCCGTTACCGGGATCTCAACCGAACTGGGGCGCAGAAACAGAAGAGACATGTCCCGCCTTTGCTGACTTATGGAAAGGCCCACACAATTGGGAAAACTCGTCCCATGGTGCAACCTCCGGTCCAAGTATCCCTCGCGACCAGATTCAGAAACTGACGGATAACATGGTCAATTGGCAGCCATATGCATCTGTTTACCACGACCTTTCGAAAACAACTCGGGCGGACCAGGTACATTATAGTAAAAACCTCTTTCTTTTATTCATGTCATCACATTTATAATTTCTACCTAACATTGCAACTCTAAAATTGACAGCCGTTCTACCTGTACCGCGGTCCTCTTATTTTTTATTGGATTGTTGAGCATCACAATCCTGATCGCTGCATGCGACAGTTCGGAAGATGGCAACAGATAGAGCCACCGCTTCCCCAGGATCCGCTCGAGCACCAAGAGCTGCACAAGTAATATTCATAAATCATATGTGGTTTACTTATTTTAAAGTACTTATTTACTTATTTATCCTACTAACCTTGTAAACAGGTTGAAATCGGGCTCAAAGAAAAATGCCAACTGGGCGCAACTGCACCGTCGGCATGTAAACGAGGCGACACATTATGCAGATCATGTGTATGAAGTAGGTCGTCCGTGGGATATAAATGACCTCCTAAGATACCGTAAATGGTACCAGGAGAACTGCATGGCATCCGTCTACCTGTTTGGCCAGCACGTGGTGGGGATGGATCGTAATGTTCCGGTTTCAAGAGACGAGCACTCCAAGTCTGGATACATTCCCAGCGGATCGACATTTGTTCGAACTGTAAATATTTCTAACTCTGAATTTTATGATTGGTTTATTATATATCATTTATTATACTCTGAATATATGTACAGGCTTTGCGTGGGATAGGAGAGTTAGCACATGGCACACGGGCGTTTTTCACGAAGGGTCTCCGTGCAATTGGCAAGGGCAAAATGAGACTAGGTTTGCATTGCTAGAATCTGGCCTGGATTTCCAGATTTGCATTGCTAGAATTGTACCCAACTAATTTATAAATCTCATTCAGAAGATAATCAAAACTGTGGTCCACGGTTAGCGGTAATGAGTATTTAGCTCGGGTACTGTAATAGACCCCGTCATCATTATATTTGATTTCCCCTCCAATATACATTTTCACACAAATAGTTGTCATTTTTAATTTCGATTGGTCTGGCAATTTCAAAAATAACAACATATAAATAATTAAAAATTGTGTTGCCATTAGTAAAAATATTCTACACAATTTACAATAATTATTATACACTATTTTGGAATTTAAAGAAAATAAACTTACCTCAATCGAAAACCGATCGATCTGATTGTTAGAGCTCTGTAAGGAATCCGAAAAGCAAAAAGTTCCTAAAACAATTCTAAATCATTTCAGAATTAATCAAATTTATTTCAGAATTAATAAAATTATTTTAGAATTAATAAAACTTTTAAAATTATTCTGCAGCATTTTCTTATTTTTTTCCAATTAATATGACAATATTCAGAATTTGATTAATTTCAAATTAAATGATTACATATTTAAATAATTACAAATCAAATACTTCTAAATTTAAATTATAAATAAAATAAATTTAAATTACAAACAAATGAAATTTAAATTATAAATAAAAGAAATTAAAATTATAAATTATAAATAAATAAAATTAAAATTATAAATAAATTAAATTAAAATTATAAATTATAAATAAATTAAATTAAAATTATATATTAATTAAATTTAAAATATAAATAAATAAAATTAAAATTGTAAATTAATTAAATGTAAATTATAAATAAATTAAATTAAAACTTACTGTGAGAGAGCGCATTTCGTGAAAGCGACGATTCTGCGGATTTTATAAACGATTTTTAAGGAATTTTGGAAAAAAAAATTTCGGAAATTCTCTATTTCCGGAAAAAAAATTTCCGGAAATTCTCTGTTTCCGGAAAAAAAATTTCCGAAAATTCTCTGTTTCCGGAAAAAAAATTTCCGGAAGTTCTCTGTTTCCGGAAAATTTTTTTCCGGTTTTAGGAGCCATTTCCGGAAAAAAATTTTCCGGAATGGGTACATTTCGAATTTTACCAGCCATACGGATATTTTTTATAATTTTATATTAAATTTGGATATTAATAAAAAATTCGGGAAATAATACCTTGCGAGTAGGGCTGGCAAAAAAGCTCGTGGCTCGTGGCTCGTGGCCCGCTTGGTATTCACTCGTGACTCGATCGATGACAGCTCGTTCGTTAGTGAATTGAGTTAAAACTAGCTCGCTCGCTACATACTCGAGCCATTATTAATGAGTTTGAGTTTGGCCTGACTCGGCACGAGCCAGCTCGGTTATTAACAAGTTATTTAATATATATAGTTTAATAGTTTAATCGGATCCGTCCACTTCATATTGAGAATATTATGGTCTATGGATGTTGTAGCCAGTGTTGTGGTAATTGCACTTTGGACTGTGTTTAAGTTGATTGGTAATGTTGTATAGAATACATGTGAATTAATTACAAGCAACTAAGTTAATTTGTATAAATTTGTTTGATTTGATATACATTAATTTATTTAGTAAATATGTTTGTATGAATTTAGAATTTTGATATATTTGTATGTATGAATTTAGCTGTAAATTTAATTTATAGTAGTTGATTTGCTTAATTATAGTTGAATTAAGAGTAATCCTCATTAATTAGTCATATAAATATTATTTTGTTTTAGCCATAATTGATAAAATATGTTATAAAAATTTAAGATATAGCAGGAAAGAAAATATACAAATTTATAAATATGTCAAGCTAGTAACGAGCTAATTCGGCTCGTTCGGATAAGTCACGAGTCGGTCTTGAGCAATAGTTTTAGCTTGGGACCTAAAATCCAAACTCGCTCGCTCAGCTTGATACACCAACAAGCTGAGTATGAGTGTGGCCTAGCTCGCTCGTTCACAGCTCGTTGCCACCCCTACTTGCGAGTATTATTATCCCTATTTGCTTTCTGAATTATAGATAATATTTAGATCGATACCAGATTATCTCTCATTCTTTATGTCAAATTTAATTCAACTGATTTTATTTTTCTTTTTGCTAGGTTGGCCCTTCTTCATATCTATGATTCCTGCATTTGGACACCTATTATGGCAGATATACTTAGTTGACTTGTCAAATGGACTTGATTGTGATACGAAGTACCATTGTAACAGCTATTTTTATATTTCTTATGAACTGTCTCAGTTAACAGCTATTTTAGATTGCAAAAATGTCAAACCTTTGAACTGTCTCAGTTACCATAAATGCTGGTAACTGAATAACTAACAAGAAAAGTTGTCCATAAAATTCAATGTTAAGCTGCGAGTTAATTTATCTTATGACTTTTGGCAGATTTCAAACAAACAAATGGTTTGGTGCAATAGTAATGGCTGGAATGGTACTGAGAAGGATTGTATATTGAGATAAGTACTTCTACAGCAAGGGTGCCGACTAATCAGGACAATATCTGGATATAACGACAGAGCAGTTATTACATTATAGACTTTTTTAAATAAACACAAAATAAACTTGATTTGAGGAGATGCCAAATCTTGTATGCTGTTTGGTGTAGTGTTCTTCATGTGCAATTTACAATCACGGATGTATGGTAAAGATATTTGAGCATGTTATCATGTCACAACTATGATGAAGAAGAGACTTATTGGCAACAGTGTTCTAGAGTTAAATGGTTGCTTGAGGGTAACCTCAATACACGGTTTTTCCTTGTTTTTGTCTCTGCCAAGAAAAAGAGGAATTCTATTTTTTTTCTTTAGAAATTGATATGGTCAACTCTGCTTTGATCCTTCCCTTTTGAGCTCATGTCACTTCTTTCTGTAAGAATCTATTAGATTCCACATCAACTAGAGATATCTCACTTAATCCAAATTTGTGGTCTTCTGCCGAGAAACTCTCGGTTTCTCAATGTATAAGTCTTGAGGCCCCATTCACATTAGATGAAATTAAGTTGATATTATTTGCTTGTAATCCTACTAAGTCTCCTGAACCAGATGGACTTTCATTTTTTTTTTTATCAGATATTTTGGGATACAATCCAATATGACTTATTCAATATATTTCAAGTTTTTTTCTATAATTCTCTTGACCTCTCTAAGCTGAACCTTACCTCTATTTGCCTCATTCCGAAGAAGGATTATCCTAAATTAGTGACTAATTATAGGCCAAATAGTTTTATCAATTGCTCTTTCAAATTGATTACAAAACTTCTCACTAACATATTAGGTCAAGTTATGTCATCTTTGATTGATGAATCACAATCAGCTTTTATTAAGGGACGTTTAGTTACCAATCATATTGCAAGTGCGCATGAGGTTTTACACCGCATTCATCAAAAGAAATTAAAATGTCTTCTTTTTAAACTTGATTACGAGAAAGCATTTGATAGGATTAATTGAGATTATTTTGATTGAGGTACTCAAGGCAAGGGGGTTTGGTGATCCTTTCATCACTTGGATAAAATCTATCATACATAGCCGACAGACATGCATGTATTAATTTTAATGGTGTGTTAGGACCCTATTTTAAGTGAAGAAGAGGTTTGAGACAAGGTGATCCCCTGTCTCCATTACTTTTTAATCTTGTGGTTGATGTGCTTAACAAGTCTTTACAACAAATTCAATCTGCTAGGTTAATATCTGGTGTAGGTAACTTTGCATTTGTTGATCCAGTTCTTAATCTGCAATTCACGAATGATACACTTTTATTTATTCAAGCTAATCCTAAAATGGTTGCAACTCTTAAATTGCATCTTATTGCCTTTGAAAATCTTTTGGGTATGAAAATTAATTATGGTAAATCTAAAATGGTACCCTTCAATTTAGATGAACCGGAAGGTAATCATTTGGCTCAACTCTTTGGTTGTAAAGTGTCTTCTTTACCTATTACATACCTTAGTTTACCTTTACATTATAAAAAACCAAGTATTATTGATTAGCAATTAGTTATCGATAAAATTGAATCTCGAATTCAAGGTTAGAAGGATAAGCTCCTTTCTTATGGTGGTAAGGTAATCTTATTGAACTCAGTTTTATTAGCCATATCAATTTATTGGTTATCTATGTTTTTTATGCTATCTAAGGTTCGAAGGAGAATTGACCAATTACATACAAGGTTTTTGTGGTTTGGTGGCAGTTCAGTGAGAAAAAAATATTATTTAGTTTCATGGGATACTGTGTGTAAAAGAAAAAATCAAGGTGGTTTAGGGCTTTTAGATTTAAAAATATTTAATCAGGCATTATTGGCTAAGTGGTGGGTTTGATTTCAGAATTCAAATGTTGTTGCAAATTGGAAGTCCATTGTTCTAGCTAAATATGGTCCTGCTGGATTTTCTTCCAGAAAGTCACCCTTCTGGATGGGTATTCTTAAAGGATCAGCTGTTGTTGAGGTTGGTTTTTCAAGGAAATTGGGTAATGGATCAACTATTCAATTTTGGCATGCTAGGTGGATTTTTGACCTTCCTTTAGCTAATTTGTTTCCTACTTTATACAATATTTCAGTTGATCCTAATTTGCTTGTCATTGAAGCCTTTTCACAATGTTCTTTACATATTTCTTTTACTAGACAGATCACTGGTATGTTACTTAATGATTGGAATGCATTATCTTCTTTATTGCATGATTGCAATCCTGATTCTAGTAACATATTCATTATTATGGCAATGGTCCTCTAACGGAACATTTTCTGTACATTTTTATTATCTTTGGCTTAAGTATGGTGGGATGGTCCATAATGAATTTACAGTAATTTGGTCTTCCAAAATCTCTCTTAAAATTAAGATTTTCCTTCATTTTCTCAAAAGAAACAAGATTTTAACAAAGGAAAATCTAATTTCGAAAGGGTGGACTGGTCATACCTCATGTGTCTTTTGTCAAGCTTTTGAATCCACCGACCATCTCTTTGTCCATTGCCCTTTCACTATTCAAATTTGGAGATGGATTTCAGCACATAATAACTTTATTTTTTAGGGTTATACAATGGATGATATTTGGTTTATTAATGCTGCTATCCCTCTCAAGAACAAGTCATTGGTAGAACTTGTACGAGGTGCTGTTCTTTGATGTATTTGGCTTGTGCGAAACCAAATTTGTTTTCAAAATATTTTTATTCCTTCTTTACAGGTGGTGGCTTCTAAGATTATTTCTTTATCTACCTTTTGGTGTAAAACATTGTATAATGGTTCTTTATTGCATTTATCTTTAATTTTACCCTTACATACTAATGACATGCCCTGTCAGGTTATAATTCCATTAGAGGACGAGGAGGATTCATTAGAGGTGGTTCCACTCGAGGGGGATTCACTGGTGGGAGATTCAACATAAGATATAACCCATATTCTTGGGTCAGAGTTTCTAAATAGTTTGTAGTTTGATGAGCTCATGCCTAGCTTCTTGGTTTGTTGGCGTTTTTATCATGTGGCTGTTTGTTCAGGTCTTTGTTTTGTTTTGGTTATTGACTAGTTTGTGATGTGTACTAGTACTTGTGTTTGGTAGTGCTGGGCCTGTTTTGTTTTGCTACTGATATGTTCTAATTTTTGTAACTGTTCTAATTCTAATTTTTTGGAACTGGCATAGTAAGACACTATGATTTCTAATGAAATCGGTGGAAAAAACCCACTTCGCAAAAATAAATCATGTCACAATTATGTAAGATAAACAACAACTATTGGATCATTGCGTATCTTTGCTTTTCAAGTCACACCAAAGCAGAGTTGCAACATATTTTTTTATTTGGCAGATGAGCCTTTGGAAAGGTAATCAGAGCTAGAGCTTTTTGGCAAGTAAATATGTGTAAATCTGTTTTATAATTAATGAGATATGCAGTGGAAAAGAAAAAAGAAATCTCCATTTATTGTAAGCTAACTATTTTGCTTGGGATTCCAAAAGACGAGGAAAAGAATCCAGAAAATAACAGATTTGAAATGTGCAGGGGATAATTGGACAAGTTGCTCTGTTCCAGATTAATTAGAAGGCTACAAACAACCTGATTGTTTTGATATACCCTCTGGAATCATTGATTAATATTTTACAACATAGATGCCCCTTCCCAAGCAGCCCAAACAGCTATCAGTTTTTCTGATACCCGCGTATCAGTTAAAAAAGGAGCAGAGGTAAGCCTATGAATGCACACATAAGTGATCTCTGCCATGAGAGAATCAAGAGATCAACGTTTTGGAAAAGAAAAAAAGGCCCCCAACCCCATACCTCTAAAAGTGATGATTATACTTTACGCATATCTATCTATGTCGCTGTGGAAATAGAAGCATCAGATATCAGTCACAAGCATATTACCAGAGAACGCCACCTATCCAAACAAAAGGGAGTGCAACATTATTGCACTTAAACAGTGATTTTTATATATATATAAAGAACGAAAAAAATAAGAAAGGAAAACAAGAAATTCAATTTATACCTTTTCCCCCAATGTGAATGGGGGCAACCCTCGGTAAGGGCATCCACCACAACGAAATGCATCGCCGAGACCACACTGCAGTTGGAAACAAAGAAAAAGAAGTTTACAAACTAAATACAACGTTCAAACTTATTTGCAAAAAATATCCAAACAATTTTCATTTTTTTTAGTAACATCCACTTTTTGCTTGAAGTAATTTGTTCCAACTTCTAATGAAGCAAATCAAGTATCTAGATTGTTCAACTACACTTGAGAAATTCACTCAAATGTCAGCCTTTTGACTATTATTTGAAGGTTTTGCAAAAAAAAATATTATGAGATAACTCGCAAGTCACAACTAAAAGATAATAGCAGGTCTGTTTCTTTTCTTTATACTTTATTTTTACAAATTGTACTTACGCTGCCACAAGCAGACCAAGGATTATTTATCTGATCCTGAGTCAGATCCAACTTTTGAAGCTTCCCTTCTTCTGCTTCTGCTTTTGCTTCGGCCTCTGCTCGACCACACGTACAGTTCTTGCAAGCCTTTCTTGCTTTTCCTACCTCACAATCTCCAACTAAAGTAAAATTTGATTCCTTATCAATTATAACAGTTAAAGATAGGGGAAAAAACAAGTGCTAGTTTACAACTACAATTGCGTAATGTTAGAATTTGCAAGCTACAATTAAGAAACTGAATTGAAAAACTCTATATATTTACCAATTGGTAGTTGTGGTTTTGCCAAATCTTCTACGGTTAGAAGACTATCTTCGTCTATTATATCTGATTCTTCGTTGATGGGAATATTCGGGAGAATATTCACTGATCTAGTCTTTTTATTTTTAAGTGGATAAGACGATCCAACAGTCCAAGAAGCCTTTGTACCCTTAATCTGTAAAAAGCTCCCTTCAAATTAGAAAGAAATGATAATACTACAAGTTTATGCAAATGAGCTTTTCACTTACTGTAACTGATTGATTGCTGCAGTTTAGATCTGAAGCTTCGACTTCTATAAATCCCGACGTAAGTAACTGACGCACCAGATTCAAGCTTGCCTGGTTAAAACAGGATCAACCAAAATAATTAATTGTAGAACTTTGAAAAAGATTTAATTAGAGATTAGATAGATGAGTATTATACCTCTTCCTGCTCAAGTGAAGTTACTTGTTTGTGTAGTATCAATTTGCCACTTGGTTTCAACACCCTAGCAAATTCAACAAACCATTGTTCTCTGAAATTCTCAATTTCAGATAATGCAATCACAGTATCCATAGATGCAGCATCTAAAGGCAGATTACAACCTGTTTAATTAAATAGCATTTCAGAAATTTTCATAACAGAAATGTTAAGACCTATACAAAAGTAAAGAATATGTTTAACAACAAATAATAAAGCTAACCTAGAGATTCACATTGAGTTATTACAACGAGATTGCCGGAAGCCGGGTCCATCTGGAATTGCCTGATTGTGTGGATTGGTAAAGCAATCTCAGCCGTTAACACAAGAGATATGTTGGTTTCTCCCATTCTCTCTATACTATCAGTTCGGATTAAATTAAGAATGTTAGCCAAAATTCGCTCTAGTTACAAAAAGAAGAACAATTTCTTGAGAGAGAATTGCAAAAACCTCTCGTGCTATTCACTTCCAGGTACGAGGGTAAGATTTATAAGGCCTTGGGGTGGTGTGATTAATGGGCAATGGATCTGACGGCGCTAGAAAAAAAAGGAAGGGAAGGTACGGCTGGGATTTATTTGAGAGGATGCCACGTCGGATGGAGGAGGACACGTGTAAGACCTGTGGACTCTCGTGGCGAAAAAAGGTAAGGAGTGAGCACGTGACCTGGAGAGTACAAGAGGCGCGTGACAAGATTTGTGGTTTTGGTTGGTGCGTACTATGTCACCATTGATAGTAACGTGACACCAACAGGTAGCACTTCAGGTCATCTCCAGTGCTGGCAAAATGGAGACCATGATGACTCTTACAACTCGTAGGGACACTGCTACTCCAAATCTAACCTTTCATTTGTTTTGAGACTTCTGAATATAAACAACTTATATTGAGATGCGTGTTCCAAAAAATGAAAGGTTAGATTTAAAATAGCAGGGTCCCTGTAGTTTCTACGGATCACAGCAGGATTTATTTCCTACTTTTTAGGAAAGAATAAATGTTCCCGGGCCAACAACTTTCTAGTTTATAATTTTCTAATTTAACATCAATTTTAATTACTTAGCAGTGGACAACTGATATAGCGGAATGCTTCTTTTTTCCTTGCATTGATTTTTAAATTTAAATTTTATTTTTGAAGTCAAAATTGCTAAATAAAAAAATCGTTGAGTAAACTCTGTTAATATTAATTCTACATGAGCAAGTAGGACAGCAGTATACACTTTGGCTTGTTTATGCTTACAAAACTCCAATTTCTGATATTAGAAACTAAGACGAAACAAATTCTTTTACAACTTTCCCAAAAGGAAGCTCAGTTTATAGAAAAAAAAAATCTGTGCACCTCATCTGCCATTATGCAATTGCCTCTCAAGAGAAAAATTTCAAGTGCATAAAACAGTTTCTAAATTAGAAAAGCACATGGTCCAAGTGAGGTATTAGTTGGACAGCACAAAGTAAAAAACTGAAATTCCAGATACATGTAATAGAACAAGGTAAGACAAGTTGCCAAAAAAAAAAATAAAAGGAAATTTATACATATTATATTATAAATATTACTTCAGTCAACGCATGCAGACTTGAAGTGGAAGTCATCAATTGTCGAGTAAATATGACCGACATCCACATGGTAATCGATCGCTTCCCTGCATTGTTATCAACAATCAAGAAATCAGTGAATATGATTGTGTTCTAGTGTAAATGTTTAGGGTAGAGAGAAAGATGGACAGACTTAATCTTATTAGCTGGCAAGCCAAGGCGTTGAACCACTTCATCGACATGGATCCCATGCTCGCTAGCACTATTTTTTAAAATAAAAGATATATATCAAGTCAGACGGGGGTTCATATTATTATATAATAAATAAAAAAGAAGGTAGAAATTAAAAGATAACAAGGAGAAATTACACGCTCGATGGCTCCTGGAACACGTCTAGAACCAGCTTGTAGATGTCAGTCTCAGATCCATGTGCTGTGCTGTTCCCAGAAACCTACAATACCAAATTTCAAAAGAAATCTTCATTTCTTACTCTAAATAACTGTACAAGAAAGCCTAACCCAAAACCAAATTGGTTAGAATTATATTTGCACGACTGAGCACCAAATTGCCATACTGGCCACAAATAACAAAAGTAGGATTATATTTTGGGCCAAGGTACCAACATACCTTGTCAAGTGATTGATACTGTTACCGGCATGATTGGTGTAGAATACTAAAATCCTTTATACATATTCTTTCTCAGATCTAATTAAATTAAATCTCAGAAGCACCATTTAGAAGAGCACAAGAACTTACTTTAGTGGAAACAGGAGTCTGTGGAGATCCACTAGATAAAGAAGATCCATTAACAAGGCTTTGCTGGGGTTGGGTTAGACTTCCAACCTGAAAAAGGAAAAAAAATAAAAGATTTATTCAACTTTATATCCGATTATAATGCATTCATTTTTTAAGAATCAATAAAAAAAGATTCTAATATCATTGTACTTAGCATTGTATACATTTAGGTAAAATATATGACATTTAAGCTCATAATTTCAATAACTCATGTTCAATACATATTTGAATAACAAAAAAAATATATTACTTCAAAATCTCGGACTACATAATACAAAAGCAACCATATATATTACAATACAAATTAGCGATCATACCTTTGATTTGGTGTTCTCGAGATGCATTCTAACACACTGGATGAAGTGTAATACTATCTGATTATTGTCTTTTACTGGCCTGAAGAAGGAAAAATATTAATGAGAGAAGAAAATGCATATTATCATTTGGCGTCTAAAGATCATTGCATATTAATTTGAACTTTCATAACTTAACAAAATGTTAACGCAAACACACAATAAAAATTCGGTATGGACTGAAAATATGTGAGAGTTTTTTTATGAAATTTACTTGCATCTTTATTTTGAAGTATGCCATACTGAAATTCACCCCCACAAAGGAGAATTTGAAGGAAAAAAAAAAACTGAATGTCACAAAAAGTGCATAAACATTAATATTTCAGCAGTTCATACCTTCATTCAAAATTGCCCACATATTTTTCCTAATCATTACTTAGACCCGAATAATTATGTACAAAATAGGTACCAGGCATAATTTTAAGGCGACTCAAAATTAATTTCCTCAGTTTATCTTTTCAACAAATCATCAAAATTGCATTACTCACCTAATGGCAAATGCAGTTGCGCGTTTCCTTTCAGAAAATCCCTTGAAGCTACCAACAATTGATACATACATGCCATTCCTTTGTAACATCACAAAATACAAAGAAGAATTAGGCAAGCATAACACAAGATATATATATACACAATCTTTTTAAGAATGATTTTATATAAGAAACAAAGAGATTAACACATACTCTATAATAGCTGTTTCACTTGCATCTGACGCATCATTGACCCTAAAGTTTCATAATTGTACTTAGAGAAAGTATTTCAAATAATACCATATAACTTGTTGTTACGAGTTAAAATAACATCATTATGTGCAATAAAATAACAAACTTTTCATGTGTACCTCAGTAAATTCAAACTATCATGCATGGCCCTAAAAAAGTATAGATCCCCACCCACTCCTCTTTTTTCCCAAATTGTATAGAAAACACTAAGCTAGTTCTTACGAGAGAATAACGGACAAAGGGCAGTCTTTTCAAATTATCTGCCTATCCCTCAATACTATCATCTTCAGGCAAATTACATTCTCACTACTGAGCATAGAAAATGGTAACGAAATCGGGGACTGATTTAAAGAAAATGTGTTTGTGGGTACTGACACATTTTCTCTCAAAAATTCAGAATCATGCATAACGTTTCTGTTATAAAGGTATAGAAACATCATTTTAAGATTTTGCAGGGACCATAAGTGAAAAGGATAGAGCTAAAAGAGTTGACCATCTAATAAAATCCATGCGACCAGTGCCATCATCAAGTGTAAAGGTAGCATCTGTAGTTCTAACGGCTTTATTGCAAACCATCCCCACCAACACGATCTGCCGAGTCAAACATAGTAAAAGAAATATTAGAAAATGAATCCCAGCTAAATAATAGTTGCAAACAATGACCATATGAAACAGTAACAGGATATAGAGAAAACCCTATATCAGTAGTGCAATATGTTTCACTCAGCAAAAAGAAAAGGTTCCTTTGTTCTTTGTTGAGTTATTGGCTCAATTTAAATAAGAAAATTATACAGATAAAAGAAGAAAACTTGTAGCATTGCCTTAACATTTGCATGTCACATTTAATTGCATTCAATTTCTTTAGTTCTATTTTCTTGCAATCCAATAGCTTTGGTGAGGCCATCTGTCACAAAGGCGGTTCTGTATCAAATAAGAAAACAGTGCCAAACTAAACCTGTACATGTAATTGGGGCTATCAAATTAATTGCTTTGTATGTTGCATTAGCAACCTAAAACTTACCTATTGTCTACTGCTCTTTAAAACAAAAACCTAGGGACTATAAATATGAAGAGAGCAAAAAGAAAAGGTTGTAATCTTACATTGTCAATGTCCACTCCATCTATTATTAATGTCGACCTCTTTTCAGAGCTCGACTCGTAGGCATCGCTGATTTGCTTCACTGTCAGTGGAACAGTAGCGCTTGAATTTCCACGACTCTATAAATTAAAAGATCAAATAACATAAACATCAATCTCATTCTGACATATAAAGCTTCGATACATATTAGTGCATTTGGATTTTACCTTGGAGATAGAAGAATCGGGGGATTGGGTTGATTGGGAGGAAAAAAAAGCGCCACTGTCGTACTGGCTCGAATACATTTTCTTTTTCTCCTTGTCCACTATACAGACTGAAGGTTGAATCGAATCGGTAAGAAAACCCTAGGAAGTAGGAACTGACAAGATTATGGCGGGAGAAGCGTGTGATTTCCAAAGAGGTTCCCGCCAGGAGATTTGCCGACAAGTGCAAAGCACGTGACAAGCGAGCTGGGTTGCTGGGGTCGTTGTATCAGGCATAATGGGCCGTAAACACATCAATTGCTGTTTCTATTTCAATTTGGTTTTGTCTGGCCCATACATTCTTTTTTCAAACTTTATTGCCTCATTGACAATTATTAACTCCACAAGTCGTCTTCTGGACAGAATATCCCGAATTATTTCTAACCGTACTTTGAACAGTGGCTGGTCCATCTCCTGTCTTTTCAATGTAGATCTCAACTCATTATCAAATGTAACGTCCTTTTTAAACCACAAGGCCGGGCCCCAGTTGCACCCCCGATCTCGGCTTCTCTGTACTCTGTTACAACTGAAATTTAAAAGGCATATTGACTCAATAATGAATTATTGCACATGGTCATACCACTGTACAATCTGAGATTTTCATAGATTGATGCAACAAATTTCTGACAGATAAAGATATGAAGCACATGACACTCCAAATGAACATCAAAATTCAAAACCAATGTGGAAACTATATCCTCAGATGGCATCATTTCCGAAAATACCAGAAATCTAATATTTTGGGAGAGACTTCGCCATTCCAAATAAAACAAAAAGGGGGCCAATTTCACCGAGCGAGAAATTTTGTACCAAATAAACAAACGCAATTGCTAAAATAAGCAAGTTCCCACTTCCTAGTGAAATAAACAAAACCAGTCAACAACGCTATAGCAGCACATCTAAATCAGAATATACCAAGAAACAGGTTCAATCCGTAGAAATCACCAAAGCTTGCATTAGAAAGTACAGAGAACTGAGTCTACTGACACCACAGATAATCATAATGAACAAAAAGAACCATCCCAGATACTACAGATCCCCAAGAAAAAACAAAAAATCTAGAATTCAAACATTAATTCAAACTAACAGCTAAAATTCTGAGCAACACCCGCTTAATTAGCCAGCCCAACTTATTCATGCAAAACGAAGTCTCAAACACTAAACTTCCTCAGCATATGCCGACTCAGCAATGGCTGCCTCAGCCTCAGCAACCTCCTTCTCAGTCTTGCGCCCCTTCTTCGATTTGTAGTACACGCTCATGAATGTACCAACAGCGCCATACTTCTTGCGGCAGTACTCGTAGTGCTCGGCATCAAACATGCGCCAGAAATCCTTCTCATTCAGCTCGGATACAGCGTACTGGGGCTGGAAGCAGTGGTTTTCGATCATCCACTGCTCAAGGTTGCGCACAGCCTCTGAGCCATTGAACTCCTCGCCACGCAGCACAGGGCCCGGTGCATAGTAGACGCCAAGATCAGTGAACATTTGCGCGTAAGGGGTGTCGCCTTGGCGGTGGTGGTGCTCGAACCCAGCCTCTGGGTAGATCATGGTCTTGATTGGGGTCTTGTAGAGACGGTGCGGGCACAGCCAGAGTGGGTAGATCTGTAAAAAAAGGGTATATTAGAGAAAAAGTAAAAACACTATGTTTGGAGTAACATTGGTCTATTCGTGTGACAGTTATGTAGACTGTTGTAGAATCTAACAAGATTTCCATAACTTGACGATGAAGGTAAATAAATCCTGCTGCACATTTGAGTATAGTTACAGTGCCAGTACAAAAAACCCAACACCTAATTCAATTATAGTCAGATTTCATCCAAACATGTCTTACTTCTTGTTTTTCACTTTATTGGCTTTGCTAAAGCTGTCAACAGAAACTGTATGCATAAATTAAAAGCAAAAATCTTTCACAAATTGCACAAGTATCAAAGAACCAACAATATTTTTCAATAACCAATCCCTCAAAATGGGTACAACATTCTTAAGAGTTAATTCTAAAATTGCAAAGCACAACAAGAAAGCACTTGCTGGAGAGAGAGCATACCTCCATCTCCTTGTGGACAAACTCCATAGCCTCCCCGACCTTGTAGAGGGGAACGAGGACATCCTGGATGACATGCATGTCATGGTAGTAGTTCCTGACGGCTTCACCCTGTGTGGCCTTGAGGAGTGAAACCTTCGGTGGCATCAGCCAGCCCAGTGACCACCTGAACCACCACTGGTCGCCAAATGGCAGGATCAGCTTTCCTTCCCAGTACAGACACCGTGTGTGCCTGTGGTAGTACTCCCTTGTCGGTATGTACTCTACAAATTCACCTGCATGAGCACAATGCGACCACCAAAGTTAGTTTGTTATGTCAGATGTATTAGTGAAAACTGGACTGAGCCAAGAAGAAGACAATTGCTGGTACAGTACCATCGTTGTTGGGCGTGCTGCAAAAATCCCAAGGCATAAGTGAAAAAAGGAAATTATTATTCTTGAGCACGAGTCATGGAAGTACTAGTCAAAATAGCAAATGGTTAAGGACGATTCCTGACCAAACCAATCTAAAGTTGTATGGGTAGTGGAGATACGTATGGTTTATTTTGCATTTACACAATTAGAGAAGCATACGTTACAAGTACTAACAGAACATGAGCAAAAGGCACAAAATTAACTACTAATAAAATAGGTTTACACTCTTTGATCTGATTATCAAATATGGCAAGTCTATCAGAACTTCATAACAATCAGATCAGTAAGCATTACCTTTCTTTAGAGCAGACTGAGCATGCTGGTAGAACCAAGGCTTGAACCACCACCCCTGATTGTTAATCTTATTTCCCTTCTTCTTAGCCTCCTCCTTGGAAGCATAGACACCGGTCATCATAACACCTTCAGTCGGGGTGTAGATCATGGACTCAACAAAATCAGGGATCTTTGACGGATCACCATCTCTGGGCGCAAATGAATCGGCATAAGCCTGACCCAGCTCTTTCAAGTTTCCCCTGCACGGTTTGTATGTCAGCTTCATGTACTCCTTGATTTTGATCAGCTTAATCTCTGCGGCAACAAGGAAACCCAATGTGCCTTGAGACCAAGGGATGGCATAAAACAGGTCCGAGTACTCATTATCCTTGGTAGCTCTGACAACCTGGCCATCAGCCAAAACAACCTCCATGGCAACAACTGTGTCAGCGAAGAGCCCATACAGGTGCGAACTGCCTTCAATCCCATAACCATTAATCAGCCCTCCAACAGTCAGATCGTCAAGCTCAGCAACAACTGCCAAGGATAGGTTCATGGGGCAGGTATAGCGGGTAATCTGACCCATGTTGACCAGTGGCTCAACCCTGGCAATCATCCTCTCCTTGTCAACCTCAAGAATGTTCCGGAAGGCTGAGAGGTCGACTTCGAAGTGGCGGGCCCGCTTGTAGTCAACATTCCTCATGCCAACAGCAATCCAAGGCTTGCGAGCAGTGCAGACGAGGCCATCCTTCTTGGGATCACGAGACTTGAGGCGCTTAACAACCTTCTTAACATTTTCATCATGCTCCTTTTGGCGGCGCTTCTCAGACTTCATGGCCGACCAGGTGTCGCCGAGGAAGAGCTTGAAGTAGATGAGGGAGGAGACGGGAAGCACCACGAAGATAACAATGATCCATCGGAACTGGACCAGGTAGTCAACCAACACCTTCTTCCTCTTTGGACGTAGAGGGGTCTGGAGGTCCGACATGGTTGCGAACTAAATCCTGGAATGACAATAAATTGGTATCAGAAAGCACTTTTTACTGACTCGGAAATATTGCTGTGTTTAAATAGCTTGAGGTGAAGGGAGGTTACCAAAAGAAGATTAGAGAGAAGGTAACATAATGGAATGAAAGGGAGGTTTTACCCTATTTTGCACCCTATTCTTTTGGTTAGTCTGGTTTCCATCTGTAACACCCTAATTATGGGAGCAACAGAATACGAGTTTTAAGGGAGTGTGAATTGATTCTGTTTTCTCTCTCTGAAGCTGTTATATATGCGATATTATAATGCAAACAAAAGTACATATTTTCCTAAGAACCAGCCGTTGGTCTAGTGGCAAAGGCACACGTCCTCTAAGTAGGAGGTCATGGGTTTGAAACCCTGGGGTAAATCCTTTGTTGTGATAACAGGGGTATGGATTTGGAAGGCGTAGACCTCCATCTCTTTATAAAAAATAAAAAAAGGTGCATATTTTCCTAGGACACAATATTAAACCTAGGTCAACCAAATGACCCCAGCATTCCATCAAACACAGAATTCTCTTAGCTGCAGCAAGCAAATTGTCTATAGCACCTTCTAAATTCAAACATGTTGTAAAATAATTTTATCACTTATTTTAAAAATTTACACAGAAATATCTACATAAAAAATTAAGCAAAAAACAATTTCTCCAAACCTCAACACCAGAAAACACAGAAATATCTACATAAAAGAATTAAGCAAAAAACAATTTCTCCATACCTCAAAACCAGATTAGGGATGAAGTTGAAACAAATAAAATGAGTATGGTATTCTAGAGCATCTAAATGCATGCAGCATATGTTTAATGCTTAAAGAGTAAAGTAAGAGTAGTAGTCTGAAAAGTGTAGCAACTGCTTGTGTAATACAAGAGAACTCATGGTCATGCAAAAAAATTGCATCTGCACAATAACTACAATCTCGATAGAATCATTTTTAAAAAATGATCAAAATGAGTTAACCTCGCTATTTGTCAAACCAAATACTGGAATTTACCTAGCCATAGGCGCTAATATACAGTTTAAAATAGATCTAATATACACATGGCACAAATAAGAGACATCAGCAAGTACCACAAACAGAAAAATATGTGGGCCATATCTATCATATTGGCAATATATAATTTCAAGAAATTGGAAATAATTTCCCTTAAAAAAGTCACAAACAAGACTTTATTTGAAAAATAAGCTGGCCATATCTATTATATTGGCAAACAACATGTGCACGTGGCAGATTCCGGGACAGATTTACCTCAATAAGAAAGAACAAAAAAGTTTAATGCACACAGAAATTCAATAAATCTAGCAAAATATATATTCTCATAAGTAAAGACATGCAAATTTAAAAATCAATCACAAATCCAGTATTTAACATAATAGTGAACCCAAAAACTCACAAGTTATTACAGACAGATCTAAGAATTCATGGGAAGACAGAAAGCTTTGGAATAATGACAGCAGAATGTATCAACCCTCCATTAAAAATGATTTTAGCAACATCGCTGCACTTATAATTTTATATAAAATAACTACATGAAATTGAGCTATAATAAATGGCCAATTTGGGTCGTCATTTAATTAATCATCTAATAATACTGTAGAAAATGAGATTTTGTAAAAGCTCCTCAGAGCTTCAATTACCAAATCTTTAACTAAATCAGATCTAGTAAGACAGTAACAAATAGGGTCTAATATCATCTTCTGGGAGATTAACTGAAGTCTAAAAGAGTGATATTACGATTGCTTCTTTATTTGGAGTAAACAACTTTTAACAAACTAAAAGTTGAATTTCTAAAAGTCATGTATACTGTTTTCAAATTATAAATGAACGAACTTTCATAAAATAGAAAAGAAACAACTTCCTAAATTTCGAATTTTAAAAAAAATTATCCAATAAGCTAAAGGTTGCATTTTCGACCTGTCAAGCATCTGTCAGACGCAATTATGAATTTGAATCTAAATAGAAAAACATGCAACGCCTAATACACTTCGAACAATGCGAACTCAAAAAGTGAAAAATGTCACAGATTTACCTGGAGAACAAACAACCAGGCCTCTCAGATCAAGCCTCGGGAAAATAGAAAGGCGGATTTCAGCTAACAGCTGATCGCTTATCCCAAAAAACCCCAAAAATCCCGAGCGATAAATGCAGATATACAAAATAATCGACGGATTTAAAATGATGAAAGCAGATCAAGAGACAGCTAACTGAAAGAAGAGAAAAAGAGGAGATAGAAATGTCACCTTCTCTCCAAGAGGCGCTTGAGAGGAGCCAGAGTTCGTGCTCAAGGGGAGGAGACACTGAGGGTTTTAAATAAACCCTGGAAGATGTATCAATCATAACCCCTCCATTTTAAAATAAATTGAGATCTCGATTTAATGACGTTATAATATAATCAACAAATGGATGATTAAGAGAAAACAGAGAGGAGTAGGCACCAAACGTTTTGGGTTGATTAATATAAAACCTCTTTATTCTCGGGAAAATAACGTGACTATCGCGACTACAGCTTTCATATCACCTAAGGTAACTCAAATTTTGTGTTTAGATCTAAACCGTTAATATATGTTGCCACCTTCGGTCCAGTTCTGATCGGACGGTAAGAATCTAAAAACAATTTGAGTTACCTCCGAGGAATTGGCTCAAATTGTCATGCGGGGGGCCATGGTGATCTGGTATTAATCCCAGCCGCACGTGGCAGATCGTCAAATCTGACCGTTTATTTATGATCACGCCGTTTGTGTTGTCCCAGATCTGTCTGTATCCCCTGTCTTGAGCACGTGATGTTGTCAGAATAGTCTCCGTTAAACAGAAAAAGAGACAAAAGCTTGGTCACTGTTGATATCTGATTTTTTATTCATTACATCTGTAGTATAGTGTAGAAATTTCTTTTGTGAAAGTGAAACATAGATCCGACAGAGAATAGCATATGGTTGACGTCACATAAAATTGATATCCTGATACAACTTGCTTGAGCATATTACTGGCTGCACCTGGAACATGGCAGAGTTCAGTGTCGTAGAATTGATTTCAAAATCTAGAGTTTACCATACTCCTATTTTGACATTCTTTCAAAAGAAAAAAGAAAAGAAAAGGATCAAGCTCGTAAGATCAAAATTCTTCACCTTTCTCATGTACTGGAGTATTTTATTTCAACTATTTGAATTTATAAATTCAATCAAAAATAACGAGTATACACGTTTAAAAAATAGGCATATTGTTTTAATTAAACCTTTTAGAAAAACAAGAATATTATTGCGAAAAACATACTGGGGAGTGGGGGTACAGATGCAGAGAAGATGGATAAATCGGGATTAAAAGTTTTAAAAAATTAAGAAATACAATTTGTCCTTAAGTCAATTATTTAGACGAGATAAAATAATTTATTTGGCGTTAATCCCGATGAATTGTATCTTCTCCGTTGCAAGCGAACTGGAGAGTTCACTCTTCTCCGCTGTGGATCATACGTGAACGTGAACGTGAACGTGAGCAACAGAACTGCTAAAAAGTTACCTATCATGGTTAACGTACCTAACCAATATATATATATATATTTGATGCTTTTTGGCAATCATGATTAAACTAGTCAACTATGGCCAAACGGTCTAGATTTAAACTAGTAATCAAGTAAATAATAACAAAAAAAACAAAAGCATGATAAAATCACTTTTTCAGGTTAAGTAGTGGAATCTGTACCGCTATGACCGAACGGTCTAGATTTAATCTCAGCCCAAACAAAAGAAATCCGGTATTAATTTGTAAATACAGGAAATTTGTGTCTCATTAAAGAACGACCGGATGTAGAAATTAAATTTTTTTATTCATAGTAATTATAAAATTCAAATGTACGGAAACACAACTAATATAGTAAAATTGTAGGCAGTGAGAATGATCGAACTATTTATGGATCAGAGGCATTGATCAAGATCCATAAATAGTTGGATGAATGTGGTACCACTATTACAAATTCAACTGTTTTAAAAAATAAAATAAAAAAAGATGGATTTTGATCAATGCCTCCGATCCATAAATAGTTGAATCGTTCTCACTGCCTACAATCTTATTATATTGGTTGAAAACGAGGTATTCTTTCTGTTTCCGTACATCTGAATTTTATAGTTACTATGAATAAAAAATTCCCTGTAGGAATTCTATCCTCAGATAATATGAGAGGATACTAATTCAGAGTAGTGTAGGGAGTTTTTAAGTTTACCGAGAGCCTAGTAATTTAATTATTAAATATATTGAATTGACTTAAATAATGAATTTAAACTATTAAAATATATTCAATTCACCAATGATATGTCAATATGCAAAATTTATATTTTTATAATTAAATTTGTATAGAGTCAAGTAATCAAAAGTAATAATAATAAATTAATGTTTTAAAACTTAACTTGTAAACTTTGTATTGTGGACGGTTTGATTTTATACTAACTTAATTAAAGAATTATTTATTTTACATGTTAATTCATTGTTCTTAAACTAAATTCAGTCTGATCTCCATCAAATTTAGTCAAACCCTGGTTTATGGTAAAAGTAGTAGATGTTGTATTTAATTATTAAAAATAAATATTTAGATAGTATTTATTTTGTCATAACGGAACAATTTAAAAAATATATATATATATATTGTATCCATATTACACTGATATAGCACGTGATAGTATCGATAACATCATAATTTTTATGATATGAAAACACTCTAATGTTGTTTTAGAAGCCTGATTAAAAGTAACATTCACTTTAATTGGATGACGAAACAAAGCAACAAAGAAATATGAGTAATCCTCACAGCTTTTTACCGTATAAGAATACTAATGTACAATAATATTTCATTAAAAAAAAACAGTCAAATCTTCGAACAAAAAATATACACAAAAGAATCTTCCACGGATTTTAAACTTTACAGCATTCCCATGAAAAGTATAACCTCAATCAATAAATCAAAAACTAATATAACTAAAATTCATAATTCTTTGTACCCTCATATTAATAAAAAAAATACATTAAGTTAAAATTGGTTTATTTAACCACTACTACAAAATAAGTGATTATACACGGAGATAAACAGGAGAGCTACACGGATTTCTTGCCGTGTGGAATGTGAGGGTTTAGAAATCCCTCGATATTTACACACGGATATTTTACCCGTGTGCGATTATCGAGAGCTACACAGATTATTACATAAACAACCATGTACAAACGCTTGCCAGCATCACTCTCAAAATAACCGAGTTACACGGATTATTACATAAACAACCGTGTATAATTACTCTTTCTACACGGACATTTAGCTAAATGTCCGTGTAGCTCTCTTATTTTTTTTATGTTTAAATACCTTTCTACACGGATTTTAGTTAAATGTCTGTGTAGAATTATTTTTTTTTCTAATTTTTTTTAATGTTTAAATACCTTTCTACACGGACATTAGTTAAATATCTGTGTAGAATTGTCTTTTTTTTTCCTTTTTTTTTTTGGTGGCTAGCTTCCAATTTTGTTATTAGTCATTTAAAATTAGAATTTCAAAATAGAGAAACATTAAACAAATGTCTTTTAAACTCATAATTCCAAAAATATATAATAGTATAAATAATTTATGTACACTAAATTATACAAAATTATACAAAATATATAATTGGTGTAACACTTTTGCTTTGGTCCATACTACAATTATAATTTGGTATTAGTTAGTAACAAGAAAAGGTAGAAGATTACAATTCATGCAACATATATATATACAAAGTCTTTTGTACATGCAATCTCATGTGATAAAACATAACATATACTTCTCAGGATCCAATACAATGTTTGTATAAAAATTATATCCTTACCACTTAGTAACCACATAATCAAGCTTTGGCCCAATAAGCAATAATAGGCTAGTAATAAGATTGTAGGCTAGTAATTATATCCTTATTGCTAGTAATAAGCTTATTACAATGTTTGTCCCAATAAGCAATAATAAGCTAGTAATAAGATTGTTTTGGCAAGGACATTCCAAACTAGACTTACCATTAGGAGTTGACCTAAATAAGCAATAATAAGCTAGTAACAAAAAAGAGAAATATATATATATATATATATATATATATGACTAAGCTTAGCAAGATAGAGAGAAGAAATACAAATTAACTTCAAAGATCTCAAATCATAGCTCCTTGTGCATAGAAATCAGAATGACACTGCTGGAATGAGAGAGAGAGAGAGAGAGAGAGAGAGAGTATTAATTGATCAAAACGGTACTGCTGGAAGGAGGTCTTTTATATAACCAAAACCCTAGAATAGCCTTTCTACACGGATTTTTTACTTAAAAATCCGTGTAGCTCTTTCAAGACTTTCTATACTGTTATTTAAATAATAATCCGTGTACAATTTTCACCTTTCTACACGGCTCTTTATTAAACATCCGTGTTGCTCTCTCAATCTTTCTACACTGCTATTTAAACAAACATCTGTGTACAATTCTTACCTTTCTACACGGTTCTTTAATAAATATCCGTGTAGCTCTCTTAAGGCTTTCTACACTGTTATTTAAATAATAATCCGTGTACAGTTCCTAATAAATGTCCGTGTAGCTCTCTCAAGGCTTTCTACACTGATTTTTTAATAAACATCCGTGTAGAGATCCCACGGATATTTCGTACTTTCAAAAAATTATAATTTCTCCACGGTTTTTAGGTAAAATTATCAAATCCGTGTACAATGTGCAGTGTACAATGACCATTTTTGTAGTAGTGAACATTTCTTTTGTTGATGGTAAATTAGAATAAAACATGAGTTATTCAAAAGAAGTTATTTCACCTTAAACTCGGATTAACTTACCTCTGCAATTTAAATTTAAATTCAAGTAGCAACAAAAACATCTCCTTAAAGTCGATCTAAAAAGTTTGTAGAATTCATTTTCTTCTTAAAACACTATCCAATCAGCCCCAACAAGCTAGATCAGACTGGTTTGTCATGAATTTAAAATGAGGTTTTAACTCAGATGCTCTAAATCCAACTCGATCGGCTATAGCTCGATCCAGAATTAACAAGTTGAACTAAGGTCTAGCTCGAACCGAGCTAGCTTGTTACCACTCCTAGTCATGATTGATGATTGATATGAGTGGAGTGGCTAGCTGGCTAGCTCATTAGAAATTTTTTTATAAACCATAAATAAAAAAAAATATATTTTATCAAACCAACTTGCTTGTCTTGATTTTTACAAAAATCATAAGAAATAAGATGCCATTTCGGTCTGAATTTTTTTTTTCAAAATGACATTTTAGTCCAAGGTGTTTTCACAAGTTTCTACATTATTTTTTTTACACAAATATGTGAAAATAACTTAGACTAGAATGACATCTCGGTTCCCAAAAAGAAAAATTTGGACTAAAATAGAATCTCAGTTCTTATGTTTTTGTAAAAACTAAAGCAATCAAGTTGGTTTGATAATTTTTTATTTTTTATTTTTGTTTATGGTTTATAAAAAAAGATTCGGCTCAGTAGTGGCTTGTAATGTTGTGCTGCCTAAGAAATAATTTTATGTTTTATGTTTTAAGGAGCGACAACCACATTCCCTGTGTGCACTCTATATGCATTCATTTTTTTTTTTTGAAGTACTGTGCTTGATTTGAAATTAATAAAAAGAAATATATTTGCTTATTGTACAAAATAATTAACTTGGAACTTTGCATGATCATTAAAAAAAAAAGTGAGTAGAACTAGGGTGCTCTTAAGCTCATCAAAATTTTGGTGAGTTTAACTCTAAAACTCATCAAATCGATTTTAAATGACGAATCCGAACCTTTAAAATCCGCCTACCTTACGTGTGATGCATCTACATGTGAAATTTTTAAACATTCGAATTAATTTAGTATAAAGTCAAGCGGTCAAAAAAGTTCAAAAAATGAATGCACTAAAATTAATTTATTAACCTTCTAATTTTGACCGCTTGACTTTATACTAAATTAATTCGAATATTTAAAAATTTCACATGTAGATGCATCACACGTGAGGTAGACGGGTTTCAACGATTCGGATTCATCATTTGAAATCGATTTGATGAGTTTTAGAGTTAAGCACACCAAAACTTTAGTAAGCTTAAGAACATCCTAGTTCTACTAAAAAAAAGTAGATACTTTATGCATTAAGTATAGATACTTGAGTGGAACTAAGGTGTTCTAAGCTCATCAAGTACTTTGGTGAACATAACTTCAAAATCTATCGGATTCAAACGTTGAAACTGATTTACTTTAAGAGCGATATATTTACTTGCAAAAATTATAAATTTTGAATTAATTCAATATATAAGCAAGCCGTCAAAAAAAGAGAAAAATAAATGCATGCAAATTAACTTACCAATTTTCTTAAGTTATAAATATATAAATTTTAGATATAACACATCGTTAATGAAGTAGATTGATTTTAATAGTTTAAAAAAATTGCCATTTAAAGTTAATATGTTAGATTTTGAAGTTAAACTCACGAAGATATTTAGTAACAGAGGCGTCCCACATAGGTGCAGGGGTGGATAAATTTAGGATTAAAAATAGAATAAATTATTTGAATTATGATGGATAATTAGAATTAGAATTTAGCGCATTGAAAATTATAAGTCGAAATGTTATAAATTATAAGTTATAGTATTTTTTTTTAATCTAGTATTCAATTAAATAATAAGCTTCAAGTCAATTAATTATTTAAATTTAATTCGCTATTTTCTTACTTTCATGACGAAAATCTTAAATCTGCAACTACTTAGTAAGCTTAAAAACACTCTGAGTCTATTATTAAATACTCCAAGAAAAAAAAAAATGAAATAGTGGAATTACAAGTTATGTTTGGTGGTCCCGATTGATATGGCTGGCTGCCTTGTAAGTTGTAATGTTGCGCTGCATAAAGAAATATTTTTCATTTCAGCAGGGACAACCACTTTCCCTGCGCGCGCGCGCTATACGTATTTAGTTCTCAACTACTCTTGTACAGGGGTGTTTACCGGTTCGGTCCGGTTGAAACCGAATTGAACTTGATAAACCAAAGTTATAATTCGGTTTTAAAATAGAACCGAACCGAACCGAACCGAAGTTTTATTTCAGTTTGTTCGATTTATTCAGTTCAAATCGAAATATATTAATTTTCTTATTTAAAACAATTGATTTATAATGAACCGAAGTATATTAAGAAATAAACCGGAGTATTAAGAAATAAACTAAGTATTTAAAGCAATTAATTAAAAAATAAACTGGAGTAGAAATAATTCGGGGCGGTTTGGATCAAATTCATATTATATAAAAGTTCAGTCGATTCGGTTATTTCGATTTTGAAAATTTTCAAATCAAACCGAACCGAAGTTATAATTCAATTTTTAAAAACAAACCGAACCAAACCATTAAACCGAACAAACCGAACTAATTCGGTTCGGTTCAAAATCGAATAAACCGGACCCAATGAACACCCCTACGCTTATATCATACTTGGCAGTTGGCAGTTGGCAGTTGGCACAGTTGCAATGGGGAAAAAAGGATCAATAATTCAATTCCACATTTAAATTAGGATTTTGGGTTGTTACTTCAAAATATCTCGTTGAATATATAGGCAACAATTGGACTAATGTTTTACAAAAAAAATGATACGAAAGAAAAAAAAAATGTGGAACAATTTCATGTAAATAAACGAAACGAACGGTTGTTTTTTTTTTTTTTTTTTTTTTTTGAAAACTTGGTAGTAGTTATCAAGATTTATGAGAAAGAATTGAACTCTTGACCTTTGGGTATAACAACCCTAAGACATTTTTCTAACTAATTATACTACCTCCCTTTCTCAAAATGAACGGTTGTTACCTACAGGTATTTTTAATACAATGACATAACAAAAAAAAAAAACATGCATACTGTATGCGCAGTTGTTTTCTTTCAAATGTAAGCGACAACGTGACACTCCAGCTAATCGATCTTACTGGGATATATATATATATATTTTTTTCTAACACCTTGTTTGGATGGAAAGCGGAGAAAATGAGTGAATGAAAAAAGAAGAATAAAATTTTATATCGAATCGTATTTGGTTGACAAAATTATGTTAGTGGTGAGAGTATAAGAGGTGAAAGGTTTAATTTTATATCATTGTATTTAATATAATCGATTTTTCTTTCAAATTTAAGGTGTAACGGATGAAAAGAAATTTTGTTGCAAATATTTTAAAAAAATAACAAATGTCTAATTCTATAATTTACATGTATAATTCTTATACAAATTTTTTTATCACAATCTTAAAACAATTATCAAATTTCTCATTAACATTCTAAATTTTAATCAACCAAACAAGAAATAAGATGGCAAGAAAAATTAAATTTATTTTCCCTCGTTATTCATTCAAACACAAAAAAAATTAAATATGTTAATCTTCATTTCTATTTCATTCCATTCTCTTCTATTCTTCACCTCCTCTTCCATTCTATCCAAACATGCATGGTGTAAAAGTATCTTACTGTTTATGTTGACTTTCGTTTTTGTTGTTCTCTCTTCAATTAGTTATGATTTACTGGCTGCAATTAGTGTTTTAGAACATGTTTAGTAGTGACTTAAAATTAATAAGGTATTAAATTAATTATTCTAGTATAAATTATTGTTTTTTGAAGACTTAAAATTAAAAACATCTAAGTTAAATATAAAAGGAAAAATATATTAAAAATCTTCTTTTTACTAACAATGGATATCACAAGTACCTTGTTTCATGACCAGTGTTTTAAAATGCGATTGCATGGATCGCATATGTTTTAAAATGAACAGATACAGGAAATGTATGGGACCCGCTGGCCAGATGGCGGATACAACTTGACACAGCCAGCATGAACAATAATATATATATGGAGAAGATCACTGCCATGTCTAGCTCTTTATCTTTTTGGTATGAAACCAAGCAAATGGTTGAATGAGAAGCTACAAATTAATTAATGTGATCACATTATAATATAATACATAAAAAGAAAGGTATTACGTATTAATTAGTGCAGTAACTGGAATCAAATTACCTTCTCTAATTTAGATATACATCTCCTCCACTGGCTCACCTTGAAACTATTCGATTGGTTCAATTTATATCTCTACAAACCGAATAAAAAAATATATTTCAATAAATTTAATTTAATTTGAATCGAACCAATTAATTGGAAACAGCCTCACCTTCGGTCAAAGTGGCTTATGAAAGACCAACATGATATATGGGCTTGAGAATTCTTTCCATCATTCCATCAGCCCATATATCTAATCTAACACATGTCTACCTTGTCAGCCCATATGGTAGCCCAGACGGAGAGGCCTAACCGCACCGAACACGTCTGTCACGCAAAATATGAGATATCGATCTCACGCAGTCGGATTCTTCTGGGTAGACGGGTAGAACTTGAGAAGATCCTGAGGTCTCTCCGTTTTCCCCAAACCCTAGCAACAAAGAGAAGAGATGAAGCTCTCTTTTGCGATCGACTCATCCAAATCCAAACCCCGCCCGAAACCCGCATCCGGCGAGGACCCCGAGACGGCCTCCACCTCAGTTGCCCAATTCGTGACTGAATTCGACCCGACGAAGCCCCTCTCATCCAAACCCGAGAAGGCCGTGATCGCACCCATTCCAAATTCTGATTACATCAGGCGGTTCAAGCCTACGCTTCCCTTGCCCTCTGCGGAGGATGATCCCTCACAGTTCTGTACCGAAGCCAATTTTGTGTTGGATACGAATACTTCTGCAGATCCGTCTGGACTACCATATGGGCTCTCCATCCGATCCGATAAGGAGAACCATAACGGGGATGAAGTAGGGGAAGATGGAAATGGGAGGGCAAGAAAGAGAGAGGAGGGGGCAGAGAATAGAATTCTGAAGAGGTACAAGGAGGATATGCAGAACTTGCCTGATGAAGGAGGCCCGGTAAATAACCTCTCTCTTTTTCTTATTCTAGTATGAAATTTGAGTCAGGAACTGTATTCCCTCTATAATTTAACTAGTATGTACTGTACTGTACTGTACTGTACTGTACTGTTTTCTTTGGTCCCGCACCATTCCTTTATATACCATTAGGAGTTGACAAGGTGAAATCAATGAATGAAATTTTCACTTCCCCTGTAATCCTACTGTTTGTTAAAATTTGATAACAAGAATCTTTAACTATTTGGTTCTTTCACCACCAAACACGTAGAAAATTAATATTATCAATCCCAGGCCATAAATATGTAGAAAGTTTGTCATTTTGCTTGTATTTATATTGTTCCCAATTGTTAACCAAGTTGGCAGGTCAACTCAAGTTGGGCTGTAAAATTGCAGGGTTTTCCATTTGAGAATTATTCTAAAACAAGGTTGAAAAGGAATGATCTTAAATTTGTTATTTGGTCTTTTTGGGCTGGCTTGGATCAGGATGGGTTCAGTCAAATTTAGGTTTCAGTTCATTGACATTAGAGTTGGTTCTGAACAACATCTTTTTCCTGTTATTATCTAGCAGACAGAATTATTTGGAGTTTCTGTCTGGTTTTTGTTCATCAGATCAACTTATTTCCCCAATCTGGTTGGGTTGGGTTTACACATGCCAGCTACTTCACATCTTGTTGCTGTTTATTTTTTCTGACAAGAAGTCTGGTATTTGATTTGCAGGATGAGTTCAAGGGAACTGAGTTAGGTGAACTTGCAGCTGCTCTTCTAAGAGGATACGGATGGACAGAGGGCAAGGTACTCGGTCGCAACAAAAACAGAGAGGATACCAAGATAGTTGATTTTCAAAAACGAAGTGGGAGTTATGGCCTTGGCTTCAACCCCAGCACTGTTGACCCCAAGAAGAGTCGCAGTGGTGATTGGATCTTGCCTGACAGTGGTGCTCAAGAGAGAAGAAAGAAAGATAATGGTAAGGAGAGAGAAGCAGAGAGGAATAGGAGGGAAGAAGATTTGCCGAGAGAAAGGATAGGTAGCAGACAGAGGAAAGTAGAGAATGGTGATGTGAAGGATGAGAGAGTTGGTAGTAGGAGAAAGGATGAGGTGGAGAGAGAAAGGAGTGGTAGTACAAGGAGGAGAGAGAAGGATGAAGAGAGAGATAAGGGAAGTAGCAGAAAGAAAGAGAGAGAAAGCAAGAGGGAAGAACACAAGGAAACAAAGGTAGTTAGGTGGCTGACAAGCCACATCAGGGTTAGAATAATAAGCAAGGATTTCAAGCAGGGGAGATATTACCTAAAAAAGGGAGAGGTGGTGGACGTAGTGGGGCCCACAACCTGCGATATATCCATGGATGGGACACGTGAGCTATTACAGGGTGTAGAACAAGGTATGCTGGAGACGGCACTGCCTAAGAAGGGTGGGGCCATTCTTGTATTATACGGGAAGCACAAGGGCGTTTATGGGAATTTGGTGGAGAAGGATTTGGAAGAGGAGACGGGTGTAATAAGGGATGCCGATAGCCATGAGCTGGTAAATGTGCAGTTGGAACAAATTGCTGAATATTTAGGTGACCCTGCTTATCTCGGCTATTAACCTATAGATTGTATGCTGCAGCTCTTTTAATTTAATGTGAAGAATTTTTGCATTGAAATATTCACGTATTTATGATCTATTATTTTAATCATTTGGCATTTGCTTGGTTGTTTATTGATTTATAAGTTATTTTCTTTTAAATAATGGATGGTTTGTCCATGCATGTCAATTGTACGACTAAATAGATATAATATATTAAGGTAAATAAAGAAAAATAATTTTGATAATTTAAGCTCTACTTGACAAGATCCATCATATTTCGAGATTGTTGAGTCTTCACATTAAGGAGACCATCTAGTAAGGGCACCTCATATAATACTATTGATCTGAATATATTACCTGATAGTCACAAATGATTAAGGTTATTTTATTCTTATAATATTGATTGAAAAAAATATGAGGTAGTTATTTATTCATGGACTTTTCTTTGTAGGTAGTATTAATGGAGAAAACAAATTAATAATGATCTATTATCAACTTGGATGGACTGTTTTTCAATATGCTATTTTAGAATTTCTGAAATATTTTATCAATTTAAGTTTAATGTAAACAATTTATTAATTTTAGCATGATTGATGTAATTTTTTTATTATAGTGTTTTGTTGTACTTTAAAATTTATTATTTTAATCATAAATTGAATGTTAAAATTATTTGTGATAATTTATATTGAATATGTTTTTTTTATATAAGTAATCATGTCAATTTTTTAGTGATTTTTACGTAGAAAAAAGAGAAAATGTTAATTGACAAAACATTTTTTTTAATAGATTGTTAAAAGAAATTGTGAAGTTAGTACAAAATAAATCGATATATACAATGTTGATAGATTTTAATAATATAATAAAATTATTCACTATTGTAATTCTCGTACAAAATCTTAAAGAATAAATGAAAATAAAATAATGAATATTTATTTTGTGAATCTAACTTTTTTAATAAAAAAAATCATATACAAATATATGAGAGAGAAACATAATTTAAACACAATAACATACTTTATAACACAACTTTTAAAGAAAAAAAATTATGTGGTAATATATATAAGAGAATCAGTTTTTAAAAGAAACACTTAATGAAGGGTAAAATAGTCTATATAGTAAAATATTTTGTTAATATTGTGTAAATAAAAATTGAGCTGTTTTAATATCATCAAAGCTCCTTATCTTATTTTCTTTTCAGATTTTTTTTTGACTTGGTTTGAGTTTGTAATTTTGCTCTATTAACACTAACTAGTAATCATACCCGTGCAAAGCAACAAGAGCAAATTATGTAGTAGAAATCATTGAGCTCCTTAATAAGAAGAGATAATTTAAATCAAATTTGTAGAGAAAAATAATTAAATATTATATTTATTTACAAGATAACACATGTGAACTCTAGTGTAGTGATAAGAATTTTGATACCAATAGAATCCAACTAGGTTCAAATCCCGCCTTCAGCAGAAAAAAGAAAAATGGTGCACAGTGCACAAGCTCGGTTCGCTCGGTCCGCAGGTGCCGTGCGTGGTTCAGAGGCGCGTTCCATGGGTGCGACGCATGATCTACGGGCACTGGGATCATATGCAACGCGACCAGTGCATACTTAAGTGTTGAAGTTCATAATTTGAAAAATTCATCTATATGCGATCTAAAAATTCAACGGTTAAGTATTATTCCAAAAAAAAAAAAATCAGTGAATCAAAATCTTTGTAAGATCTAGACATTAAGCTCCTTAATAAGGAGGAGAGATATGACAAAGCAACTTGGCGATTCAAAAAACTGCTGGATACATCAAGAACAGAATGCACAGTAACTAAAAAAAAATATTAACAGGAGGTTATCAAAGAAAATCAAAACTGCCGCACTAATTATCCCTCTACAATTGAAGTTGAATTTACACGGGAGAAATTGATTGCCATATTAGTGTATCTATCTTCGGCTAGACAGGATTGCAATATTAAGGTAAAACCTGAAAAATAAACAAAAACATACTGTAAATGTTCAGAACAAAATATTTACATGCATCAATGAAGATCCCTTTTTAATTTTTTTTTAATGTTCTGTAATTCAAAAATTTACTGAATATACATTTATTTGTTTAAGTTTCATGATACTCACACAAGTCCTACAGGATACACACACAAAAGTGTAGAACTTACTATAGCAATGCCTCTTATGATTATCTGCTGGCATCATGGATTGAAAGAACTTGATCCGCCGATATTTAAAGAAACTAGTACTGCTATGCTTGTTATAGTAGCAAGCCATAATAAAGCTGGATCTACATTAAAACCAACAATGAAAGAGAGATCAACCAAAGGAACAAAGGATGAACATACCAAATTTGTAAAAATACCATACCTGTCATGTCCAATAACTTAGCGTAGACCAGTACATATTGAAATTAGGATAGACAAGGCATATTAAATTTCTCTTTCAAGGACTCATTTAATGTTTCACCAAACAACTAAGCATAGACTAGAGCATATTAAACTTTAGGATACACTAAATCACATAATAAAGGGTCACTAGAGGCAAATTTCCTTAATTGCAAATTAAATCGTAACTGCATCATTAGGAGGTAGAAATCATTATCATGAGGTCAATTAAGAACTGGTGTTTCCACAATCAATTCTGACTCATTTCTACCAAAATGATCAACGGAAGTTGACAAATCTCACCTTTAGAGTCACCAGAAACAACTCCAGAATCAACAACACTGCCACTGCCGATGCCACCATTTCCTCTACTCCCTGTACCAGTCAATTCCGGATCCCGAAAACTTTCTGACGAAACAATCCCCTGAAACTCTTCACTAACAAGCAACGCAGCTAATAGGTCCATGAATGACTCCCTCTCTCTGTCAGTCACTCCCCCTTTGCTATAATCTGACTCTGATATGTCATCATCACTTTCTAAGTATCCTATTTCAGAAGCCGGTACAACTTTTTCTTCCTCTTCGTCTTCAACGTAGGCCTTGTAGGTGAGACGTAGTAGCACCTCCCCTGAAGTACGTTTGCCAAAAACTCCCCACCCGCCCCTTAATGTGACAATTCGATCAGTTGGTACTGTGTCTTGGAGCGATCCTAGCTCTACCTATAGTGATATAATGTAAATGTTTCATTTTGATTTTGTATATGACAAAAATACACCACGTGAAATAAAATGCATAGTAACATATGGCTGTCAAGTAAAAAGTGTAGCAGTATGTGTGCCATGGTACAAAACCCATCAGGTTACTGAGTATTTACAGGAATGCTCAGTACCAGTTAGATCTACTACCATGCATGTAATGAAATTTTACTGGCCATGTTGGTAATAAAAATGATACCTCTCCTGATCCAATTGTTATCTCAGTGAAGCCAAATGAATCTTTCACTTGAAGGTACAATTTCTGCTTCTTGGGGTTAGTTACTAGAAGGTGAAAATCCTGAAAATAAATAAAAAATAAATTATTTGTCACGCATACTCTCTAGAATGTAGAGAATTAGCATAGCAGTAAGCTACAAAAAATAACTGGAATATTTTCAAAGATCATAGATCAGGATATACTTGGTTCCAGATGGGTTCACCAGGAGGGCCAATAACAGTTGTCTGACTATTTTTCTTGCTCTTTATAACTTGATCTCCTAGGCTCATAGTTACATATGGATCAGTTTTCCCTGCCATTTTACATAAAAAATAAAAAAATAAATAAAAAAAAAAACAAGAAGAAGAAGAATTACCTAACAAAATAAAGAAGAAGTATTATAGATAATGATCTTGATTAAACTTCTGGAACCAATTAGTTACTTGGCTAATAAGTATTGTTTGAGGTTTTAGATAAGAAAAATCAATACAGCATAGTGATAATAATTGAACTAGCAATAACTAGTACTTGCAACTAACTATTTGTTTGCAGAAGTGACAACAAGAATGATTCAGATCCTTGTTATACATAAAACGTACTACAACAATGGTGCCCAAAGAATACCTAAGCTACAGGGATCTTAATAAATGATGTTCCCTAAACATTATATCAATGGTCCCCAATTTATGTTGTTAACAATACAACTACAGGGAATCGATGGATATACATTAAACCCATTTGGGTAATCTTCTCTTAAAAAACTCTGATATTGGTTTACTTTGTTTTAACCTTAATCAGATATAGTAGGCACAAAGGTCATAATAACCTCCCTTCTTTATCATAACTAAGTACAATAAAACATTACGAAGTAAATATATGTACCAAATAAGACATAGGCAAGTTTGCGAGCATCAACAATGGTGACAGAGAGCTCTCCGACAAAATCCTTGTTGCCTTCTTGAATAACATCTGTCTTCAGAATCTCTGCCACTGGGCCCAATGCCTGGCCCTTCTGGAAATCAAGCACAATTTTCTTTGGTCGCACAAAGAGAAGCGGCAGGTCTTCAGTCAGAAGCTTTTTCAGAAACCTATTACCCAAAAGCAACAGCATTTCAATGAGGAATCTTTCTGTCTGTCCATCTTTCTCCCACTTCCACCCATATACTCAAATAGATTATATAATGGACCAAATTAGATATGGGCATACTTACATAGAAAGAACAGGAATTGCTGATAGAGAGCACCAATGGCATGCAAAAAGAAGAAGCAAATATGTGTTAATAAAAAAAAAATGGCAATCCAAAGATACTGCGTCAACAACATTTGAAAATTTTCTTGAATATATACAGATGGCAACCCAAAGAAATCTAATGTATCGAAATAACACTTAAGGGACTTGGTCATCAACAAAGAACTACAATTGCAGTTGTACCTTTCTTAACCTGAATAAGGGTTGTCACTAAGGAATTAAATTTAATATCTTTCTTAACCTGAATAATTCTTAGTTTAGCAATCAATAGTTTCACTAAATTATAAAGAATATTGAAACATAGGCCATCAAGTGATACCTCCATTTCTTCTTTTGTTACAGAAAAAAAGTATACTTAACTAGTAGAGGTGCAGTTCCTTAGCAGGAAAGTGCTTTACAGCTCTACTAGTAAACCAACAAGGAAAGAACTAATTTTTTTTTTCAGTACAAAAATATTTTCAGTACCACTATTCAGGTCATTACCAAACACTGGTGCTTGTTTGGTTACCGTTCTGGCTGCCCAACAACTTATTTCGTTTTTTTAAGTTTTTTGTTACATGGTGTTACTTACTGAGAATGAGTTGAGAAGACAGAATTTTGCATTTGAGGGTCAAACTGAGATTGAACTGATGTAAAATCTGATTAAATTGTATGACCAAGCATTACTACATAACAATTAGTCTCATCCACGAAAGTAAATGCACTTACACATAAGATTGAAAAGCCGAAAAGGAGACAGCTCAAACTTAATCTTTGGCAGAGAAACAAAAGCCCAAGAAACAGCACCAACCCATGGCTCAGTTGGTATGAGTCGAAGCTTAACCCAGAGCTCTCCATCAATGTCAAAATCACGCACCCAAACTGGAACGCTTATTGGGATGATACCTAACTTCAGCGAAAGGGACAATTTCATGCGGGCCCCGCCAGTGTAGCGTAGACCTATCTGGTATCTTAATTCCACAGAAAAACACCATACAAGAAATAATCATGCCACTACTCCAATAATAATAATAAAAACAATAATAGAGCTATGAAAGTGACTGTCACAGTTGACAACTGATTGTGGTCATTACCAAGAACATGCACAGAAACAAGTTTACCCCTTTTCTGGATATAATATAATAGTTCCCATAGGTTAATATGACACCATACTTCTTACACAATTTATCATTTTCACACTGTACCATTTTGTATATGCTGCTTACTTTTCTATATAACATACTATTCTGTATCTATTGGTTACCAAGTGATGGTTATACCTTCGAATAATCAGAAGATAAGCTATCAGTGAGTGATATATTTCCCATTTTTCAGGGTACATAAGAAGTTTTCAGGTATTCTGGTGTATCGCCAAAAATAAATTCGCACAAAGAAAGAAGAATTACTTACTGTAAGTCATTAATCCGTCTTGATGTTCTCCTTTCTACATTTCTTACTGATAAAGGTTCGTCTCCAAGGGAGAATTGTTTAATCTCCACTCTTTGCACGTAATCAGGCTTCTGTAGGTCATCAATCACTGGCTGGAGCAACCCAACAATCCAATCCTCAATTCCTGACCGGTACACCTTCCACAACTTTCCCAAAACCATGTTCACCCACTCAACTGATTCCTTCCTCTGTAAGTCCTTTTCCAGGAAAAGCGAAAAACTGGTTGGCACTTGTGGCCAGGTCCCATTTTGCATTTCCCGTTCAGCTTTTCTATTCTTCCGTGAAGTCCAGAGCTTGTCGAAAGCTACACCGACAAAGAAGAAAAAAACGAAAAAACCAAGTACATTTCGGTTGATAGGAGGCGAAGGGATTGGGTGAATTACACCCAATTGAGTTTTCAATTTGTCAACCAAGGGATCTTGTTGGTAGTTCGTGAAGGTGGTAGAGAATTGCAATTGGTCTGACTCTTCATCTGAAAACTCTGATAATCTTCTGGTGACATAGATTTTCTGGGCATCCGTGCTTTCTTTGGTGGAATCCAAAAATTCAGGACTCAAATTGGAATTTCCTGTCCCTGACGGGGTTATAGAGGATCTACAGTAAAATATCCTCCTACATCTTCTACTAGAAAGGAATTTCAAGAAAAGGATGCTCTTTTTGTTACCAGCATCGGCGATTTTGCAGGGACAGATTAACTGTGAGATGCAATGAGGGCCCCGAGATGATGCTGCCATTGAAGAAGCCCAATTGAGAGAAGAAACCATTCACATTGGGTATGCCTTGAAACATAATTGAATTAGCATGAGAAGATACTAGAATCTAGGGTTAGCATATACTGAAATAGGCGGCACGCGCCACCAGAGAGAGAGAGAGAGAGAGAGAGGAGTTGAGGTTGAGGTTGGAAGTTGGAAGTGCAAAAGAGACGAGAGGCAAAGATATGGTGCGAGAGAAGACTGGAGAATTCCAGTTGTACACGTGGGCAGCGGGGAAGAGAGAAAATATGAATGGGCGGCTGTGAGGCGCGCCATGTTATCGGTGGAGGGGCCAAGAATGGTGGAGCGGAATAATCTGATCTCCTGCGTCCATTTCCTGGTTTAATATGTGTAGCTAGACACTGAAACATCGTGGACCACTAGTTATCGAGGTAGCAAATAGGAGGTCCGACTCGTATTGACCTGCTGCATATTTAACTACAACTGATGTCACTTCAGGAGGTATGAACTCGACGCGTGGATGAGGGGGGAGTTGGCGCATGAGATACGAACTTGTCAACTCGAAGTCGACGGACGGTGATTGACAACGGGTTGGTTTTCGCTCGATAGCATATGAACCCGGATCCGATCTATTATTCTTATTCAGCAACTGAGCAAGGCTGCTTGACGGGTTACGGGTTACGATATAGGCCGGCAGCACGAGTTATATAAATAACACGAGTTTTTCATTTATTTGATTCCTCACAGTCATATGCCGGTGTCTCACCGGATTTTCTGTTTCGTTTCTCTGAAGCTGATCCTACGAGAACCTTCATTTTTTTAAATTGTAAAAAGTTACTTTTGTTATCACTTTATCAAATTTAACAATTATTCTTTCATTTAATTTCTTATCATCTCTACGTTTTTCATTTCGATTGCATTCTATAATTTTTTCCAATTTTGAAATTTTACACTGTTGTAATTGTCAATAATAAGCTGATGCACTTGTAGACATATTGCTAAATTAATATTTATCTTACATTTTTAAAAGGGACAGCGAGACGTAACAATGACTGTGCAGAGAAATTGGAGCAGAAAATCCAGATTCAACCGAGAGAATAAGAGAAACCAAATTATACTGCGATACTATGATACTAGCTTCAAATGTCAATAACGTACATCATTACATTGCTTTTAAGAATCTTTGACTAGAGGGAAAGGGAATCATTAAAACATAGCCCCTTTTTCTTGAGAAAGAGATCTCATCTTATCTCATATTTTGCGTAACCGACGTGTCCGGTGCCTATTCACAGCGTAGGGGGGGCCCAATAATTTTTGAGCTTTGAGCTTCGTGCATAACTTATTTGAATGGTTGAGATTTTTCAAAGAGTCACCCAACATATGAGAAATCTCGGAGAATGCGAATTCGTTTTTCTTCCGGTTATATCAACGATTTGAGAGTAGCTATGATGTCCATCGGACCTATTTTGATTCGATGAGTTAAAACACCGTTCGATCTGTTTTAAGATATATATACTCCGCTTTAACGTATACATCTAGTTTCATTTTCGTACACATAGATCTAAAAACAGATCAGACAGCCCTAAAATTCATTGGACTCAAAAATAAATCGAATAAACATTGAACCTACTATGTTCTCTATATCAACGTAACAGAGCAGATGTCACTCCTGTTCTTTTGTATCTTGTCATGCTATCTAATTGCTCGTATTTATACAATTTTATATGATGCACTTTTTAAAAACTAGTTTTTAGTCTAGTGACAAAAACACAGTCTCTATATGAAAAGTCATGAGTTCAAAACCTGGATGAAAAAAAATATTTTGTTATAATAATAAGAGTATTAAAAAGTTGGGTGGCTTGATCTCTTTTACTCAAATTTTTTTTTTTTTTTTTTTTTTTTTTTTGCTAAGAGTACAATTTTGGTACCAGCATTGGAGTCCGTATTCCTCAGTTACTGGACTGAAACTGACAATTCGAATCTCATATTTTGCGTGACCGATGTGTGTGCCTGGTTTCTATTCGGAGATAACATACGAGGACAATAATATTTGAGCTTTCAGATTTGTACAAAACACATTTGAAAGGTTGAGAATTTTCAAAAAGTCACGCAAAATATGAGATATCTGGGAGGATGCGAATACAAATGTAACCAGGGGCTGATGACCGCGTTGGAAAAAGTGTTAACCTCCTCATAAATTCAGAATATGTAATTGTGTTTATTAAATTTCATAAATTTGTAATTCATTCATTTCAATTTTTTGTTGTTGTTCTGTCTATGTATTAATGACAATTTATTTGTAGAAAAAAAAAACAATATAACAAATCCTACTGTTTAACTAGATTTCCAAAAATATCAGGACTGCTGAATATTCAACGGTATGCATGATTTCGATTTTCGACCGTAGAATTATTCAGTACGTGATATTTTTATTTTTTTAAATTGACCCCTCTGTCTCTTGCTTATTAAATGAAGTGGTTCAAAATAACTTTTCAACTTTTCAATAGTCAGACACAAAGTTCCAACTTTACTGTGTCTCTTATATGATAGAAACGAGTTACGGGAGTACTCGGTTTGTATCTCTTACAAGGAAAATTGGTTTTACTGTGTCTCATGTTAAATAATTCAGCAGTCCTGGTATTTACTAAAATATAATTGAAATGGTGGGATTTCTTTAATTTTTTTTTTTCTTTCTTGTAAACAAAAATTTCGGCATGTATGCAGCTTGATTACTTCCATTACAAATTGTGTTCTGGGCCAAGCAAGAGTCGAGGTAAGTGAAGAAGAAAGATAACATTGGGCCAACACAGCGCACTTCATCTAGGCCCAACTTAAAAAATATTGTGTTATGGGCCAAGAAAGAGTCGAGGTAAGTAAAGAAGAAAGATGACATTGGGCCAACCCAGCGCAATTCATCGAGGCCCAACGTAAAAATATTGTGTTCTGGGTTAAGCAGGAGTCGAGGTAAGTAAAGAACAAAGATAATATTGGGCCAACAAGCCCACTTCATCGAGGCCCAACTTAAAAATTCCAGCCCAAAAAATCTCCTCGCTTCCGTAGTCCCTCCCACCTCTCCCCTCCATCTCTTCCGATCATGGCCCCAGTTCCCTTTTCCAAATAGGCAACCAAATAACAAATCAATCACTCTCTGCACTTCTCCATCAATGGAGAAGCAACCTTCCTTCAAGCCTTCTTCTTCCCTCCCCATCCTCTCAGCGCAAGACTTTGAGTCCCTCCTCGACGATTTCTCTTCCGGGGATCCCTCTCGCCGCCGCAAACACCTCTCTCTTCCCCTCCTCGACCTCTCCCTCCATTCCCTCTCCCGCCGTGACCTCCCCTCCAGTTTGAAGCTCAATCTTCTCCATTTCCTCGAGCAACACCTCCCCTTTATTCTCTTCCCCTCCCCTCCCTTTCCCTCCCTTCTCTCTGCGCTCCGCTCCTTCCTCCCCTCCCCTGATCCCTCCCCACTCAAGGAACAACTCTTGATCACCACCACATCTATCTTCATCTCTCTTCTCCAGTCCCCTTCTTCCCCTCATCTCCAGTCACTAACTGAGCTGCTCTTGACACTGATTAACCGGCCCAATCATGGGCCTGATAGACAAACCCGTGGCTTGGCATGCGAATCTCTTCGCGAACTGGAGAGCACATTTCCATGCCTCTTGTCAGAAATTCTCGGTCATGTGTGGCTTCTGGCCCAAGCAGAGAGAACCCATGTGACACAGTCGTATTTCCTCTTACTTGCTCAAGTTTCTCGAAATGTTGTGGTAAATGGTCTACTTTCATCCAGTTCATCAATTCTCTCAACCTCAACCCAGTTAACCCCCTTTACAATACCCCAAATTGCATTATCTGATCAAAGAGTGGTTCTTTCGCCACCGTCAGATGTAAATCTCAGAGAAATCAGACGGGTGCTTGCTTTCCTACTGGACCGCCCGAGAGATTTGACCCCTGGTGCCATATCAGAGCTAACATCAGCTTTAGTTGATATTGCGGATGCACTGGAGGAGTGTGTACCGGCCGTGTCAGCTTTGCTCAAAGTGAACTTCTCCAGCCTTCTCTCCTGTCACAACCTATTACTAGATCACTCCATTCTTTCTCTCTACCACCATTTTTCTGATGCATTTAATGAGGATGCCATTAGCAATGTGGCCCACCGGCTCCAGCTCTTAGCAAGCGATACAGGTCAGAGGTTGATATTTCGCTTGCTAGCACTGCATTGGCTTTTTGGGTCGACTCTCTTAGCCCGCCATGTAATTAGTGCTACTTCACTAGCGGGTTTCTACCCACAAGTGTTCGACCCGCTTGCTGTCAAGGCAAAGAAGCTCGATGCCATTTCTGTTATCGCATCAGAGAGAGATGAGGCGGTGAGTCTGTTAGAAGACGGTTTGGTGTGTGTTTCTTCTTTCAGGTGGTTACCGGGCTGGAGCACAGAAACCGGGGTGGCATTTAGAGCCATGCATAAATTGCTTATTGGTATTATGCCTCATGATGGTTCTGATTACGGGCCGGGTCGTGCAGGGTTGGGTTCTATTATGGAGTCTACAACATTTACAGCTCTTGAGGTAGTAATTTTTTTTTTTGTTGAGTTTGTTCATTTGTATTACAAGTCAATACTTGACGTTCTTACCAGCGTTGGTACCAACTGCCTTATCGCTATATGACCATACTTACCTACATTGGATTTAACTGAATGTCTTTAAATGATCTGTATGGTACCAATGATTAAAGTCTAATCTTATTTGTAGTTGAAATCCATAAATAAAGAAAACAATTTTTTTCAAATGGATGGTACAGGCTGGCTTTTAGTGGTATAGGCCCCTCTTCTACATGATTGAAAAGGCAGAGCCCATGACTTAATATCCTCATGATGTTTAGATTTAGTGTTGCTAAGAAATTTTGGTCTTTGCCAATGTACTGCTGGTACTAGTACAGCTGTACTGGAGCATTGGATATCATACCAACTTAATGTTTCCTCTCTGCCTGTAGAACATGCTCGTGAACCTGGCATTGGAACATCATGTACTGGTTCCAGTAATAGCAACTTTCATCAGCCGCTTATTACAGTGTGAGACCCACTCTGTAATTGGTGACAGATTTCTTCAAACACTTGACAGGCGCTTGACTCCCAATCTCAAACCAGGCCATGGCCTCTCCTTTTATTTTCCCTTGTTAGAGAAAATAGCCGAGAATGAGACAGTGACTCCTAAAGGTGTATTGGAGCTTCTCAAGAGGCATATGCTCTGCCTCACTGATGAGCATGGTCCAGATACGGGGCTCCGGTCGTGGTCCCAAGGGAGCCGGGTTCTCAGCATATGCCGAGTTGTGCTGAATCACCATCATGGGTCCCAGGTTTTCAGTCCTCTTTTGCGACTTCTGGGTTTCACGTGCCAGAACTTTCCTGATTTGGAAATTCGTGACAATGCAAGGTCAGTTAGCGATGCTTTAAATTTTATTCCAATTATTTTTCATATAGTTATTTTCCAGTTTTGTAGTGGTGTATATACTATATACTGGAACAGTCAATAACACCTGCAACAAGAGGGAATAAGTGTATTGGTGTAGTTTGCTAAAATGTGGTATTGTTAACTGTGACCGGTTGTCTGGTACCATGGCTTTTTATTTGTTGGAAGGATGAGAAAGCAAGTACAGTGTAAACATGTATGGAGGAGAGGAATGATGTTTCTCTCAAATCCAGCATATTCTTATCTTTCCCTTTGTCTCTCCTCCACAGGATCTACTTGCGAATGCTTGCATGCATACCGGGCAAGAAGCTAAGGCAAGCCCTATGCACTGGTAAAAAGTCAGGCCTTGCCCCGGCTCCACTTCCGGCCTCTTTGATCAATGTACCGTTGGCCCATCCCTCTCTCGACCAAAAAAAATCAACTGGTATTGCCTCTTACATTCACATAGAACGTGTTACACCTCCACTTGTGAAACAATCCTGGTTTCTCTCAATATCGGGTTCAGTCCGTGCTTTATCCAATGGATCTGGATCTGTTGGAGGGGCCATTATGGATATAGTGGCTTCTGCTGCACCTTTATCAGACCCAGATAAGTCAGATAAGTCAGATGAAGCAGATTTCACTAAAACCATTTACCAGAATGAAGCTTTGAGGGTTGTGGATCCAAAGACTGGGGATCTATTGCGGGTTTTAAGGACCCATTTCGGGTGTATACCAGATTACCGGGTTATGCCTGGTATAAAGATAAGGATACCGTGTACGCTTCGATTTGAATCTGACCCGTTTACCCGTACTTGGGGATCTGAATCTTATGACGAGCAGAGCATACCTGCTTTATATGCTACCAAAATTACCTTCTCATCCTTTTCAAAGTATGGTAAGATCCCACCTTGCCGCGTGCCATTTCTCCTTGGAGAATCACTAAAACCTGACCTTGCCTTAGTCCCTCTAGACCAAGAAAATAATGAGAGTACACACCATAGTGATTTCGCGAAATTTTTTATTGAATTACAACCTGAAGACCCAATGCCTGGGTTGATAGACATCTTGATCAAGGCCAACACGGGTACTGGACAAGTTGTATCTGGTTCCCTGAGACCTGTCACAGTCGGTATAGAGGACATGTTTTTGAAAGCTATCTTGCCAGCTAATGTCTCCGATGAGTGGATCCCGCAATACAATGCTGACCTGTTTGATGCTTTATGGGAAGCCTGTGGCAGTTCGGCAAGTACAGTGAGGGAAACATTTCCTTTAAATGGTGGTAAGGGGGCTGTGGCAATTAAGGGTACACAATCAGTGAAGCTTCTAGAAGTTCCTGAAGATGTGCTTATTAATGCTGTGGAGAGACACCTGGCTGGATTTGTGGTCCGGGTTGCAGGGGGATCGCTTGTTAGGGTGATTCGTCAGAACAGAGTTATAGAAAATGTTGTATGGGATGAGAAAGAAGGAGAAGGTGACATAGATGTTGATGCCTCTAGAAATGAGTTTAGTGCTGAAAAGGCTTTGGTGGCTTATTCAGGGGAGAAATCTGGACTTGAGATCCAATTTGCACAAACTGAAATGGAGAAAAACAACAATTGCAGAAGTTTGGTTTCCACTGGTAAGGGAAAGAACATGGGGACATTTTGTGTTTTGGTATTTTTGCCACCAAGGTACCATCTTCTTTTTATGATGGAGATTGGTTATACTTCTACCATGGTACGGATACGTACCGACCATTGGCCATGCCTCGCTTATGTTGATGAATTCTTGGAGGCTTTGTTGTGAAAACTATTCGTTTTGAAGATTAGGGCAGAACTGTAGATTGGTTAGTCAGTGAGCTTTTTTCTCTCTCTAAAAAATTCTTTTTGATAGCATGGCTACATATTCTTTATTGCCTTTTAAATGGGTTGTAAATTGTTCTTGGAGATGGATTTTTTATTTTTCTCCATCTCATTACTTTTTTTAGTTGAGGGCCAATCAATATTTTTTTTTTTGTATTCCATTTTTAAAATTGTAATTTCTCTGTTCCAGAAGGAATATAGTAGTAATAAGAGTGTTGTACCTCTTTGTTAATTTTCATTTTTCCCAGAGGGCAGAGGTAACAATAATAAGCACAATTACATGCCAGGGAAGGTTGCTGGTTGACTGCGAAATATTGTTTATGTGATTCTCTCACTAGAAGTAATAACGTATATTTGAACTTGGAATTTTTTAATGGGAATAATGTAGAAAATTAAAACAAATGTCACTTCTACCCGAGGTTCTAAATAGCGATTATAGTGCTATAGTTTGAAGGTTTAAAAAAGTTATAGCGTAATTATAGCTACTTATTTAGAATCATTATAAAAGAAAAACGGTTAATAGCGTTATAGCTTTTGAGGTTTGAAAAAGCTATAGCATAGTTATTGTGTAGCTATGGTTGGCTATTTAGAACCTAGCTTAGAAAGAGAAGAAGTTTAATTTTAGTTATAAAGTGCCTCCAATTGTGATTAACTTTGGAAATAACAGTTTAAAAAACATACAATACGTCTCATTATGTACTATGTTTTTTCTCGGATCTCTTATACAATACATTGCGTTGCTTTGCATGTAATAAAACAGCTCAATTCACACAATTATATATATAGGAAATTCTACCAGAAACAGTTGGAGTAACGCAATGCAACTTCCCCCCTATCTTGGCATATTAATGTATACAGTTATATTCAGATAACATGTAAACTTGGAAAAAGGAAAAATAAAATAAAAAAAGTTCTCTTATCTAGAAAGAAAGAAAACCAAACGCCTAACTGAAACTCAGAAACCAACCGACATTCACTCAGTAGCTTCCATCAATTGAATGGCTAGGCCTAAACCCCGTTTTCATGTATAGCGTAAAGTAATAATTAAAGATAAATACATCCAATTGACCAAGATTACCATCTAAATTCTCTATTGGTACTAATCATGGATGAACACGTTAACTCCATCAATGATGCCTACCAAAAGTTCATTGATGCTGCTTCAACAGTGGTGCTAACTGAGTACAACTCTGTCGATTGCGTTCGTACTGAGGCTGCTGCCTTGGCCATGGCAAACCTCAAAGAGCAGCATGAGCACTTGCACTTGGCATGCGACCATGCAGAGGGTTTTGCCGATATGATGACCAAACGGGTCAAGGAGCTGGAGGTGGCCCACCACACCAATGCAATGAACCCAAATGCAGCCAACCTGGTGTCTGTCAGGCCGGCTTATGCTCAACCAGTACTGAAGCGGCAAAGGGAATTGGAGTCTGATGCTCGATATGGTGATGCGGCTGACATGCCAGAGGAGCACGACACAGCGGCATCACAGGCATCAGTTGGGCATAACTTGATCTCAAATTAGCATTTTGAATTAATTTGTTTTGCTCATCTTATAAAAACATGCAAAAATCTGGTTGGTTTTTTTCTTTTCTTTCTTTTCTTGATTTTTGTTTATACATGTATATATTTGTAGAGGAATAAGAGGGATTAAAGTTGCTTGAATCTTGTATTTTTTAAATTTATTTTTTCAAACTGTGGATTAAGCTTTAACAGATTAACTCTGATATGCTGCTGCTTGCAACAAGGAAATAAAGTGCAGTTTATTGATATATATGCTTCTTTTATTTTTAACATCTTTCGTACTTTTTTTTAATATTAATAATCTTCAAGTTATTTTAGAGTGATAGAAAGCTTTTTCGGTAACTTTTAATCTTCAAAAGTTAATCAAAATAAATATCACTTCTATTTCTAGAATTTTGCAGAAATTCAATTAAATTTACAGAAGTGAATTCAATTAGTTGTAAACTTGATTCTTGAGGAAACATATAATCAAAGTATAAGAGAAAGTATATATTGAGAATATGAGTCGGAAAATTCAGATTCGAGGATTAGATAATTTATTGTAGTATGAGTTTATCATATATGAAGACTAAAATATACCGATGCATCTAAAATTTGTAAAGTTAAATGCACAAAATTATATAAAAAAAAAAATTATAGAGGAGGTTAGGCCTTTAAAAAAAATGACGTAACGTGGCTATTTTAATTATGCACTTTGATGAATATATAATTAATATATTCATATATATATCCCAGCGCCACATAAAATTGCAAAATTAAAGAAAATAAAGAAAACTCTTTCCTAAAAGGAAACAAAACAAATCACCTAACATAAACTCAGAAACCTAGCTAGGCCTAAACCCTGTTTCCATACATAGAACACTAGCTATAAACCTATATAAACCCCATCCGATCACTGATCCTTAGCTTGAACCAAAACTACCATCTCGATCTCCTCATACTAATTAATAATTATAACCATGGATGACCTCCTTGCCTCGTTGAATGAAGCCACTGGAGCTTTCAAATCTGCTTTGGAAGCCATGGAGAGCCTCAAGGCCAAGTACACTGCTGACAAACATAAGATTACGGAATACGATTTGCAAGTCATTGAGAACCTCAAATGCACCCGTAAGAACTACGAGTCGGTATCTAATAGAGCAAGGTGGTTCTTCGACATGATGATTGAGGAAATGCTGGAAGCACTGGACCCCACCCCCACTGCATCTGAAGAGACAGCTGAGTCCTCTGGCAATATACATAACCCAACTACACCTGAGACTACCTGGCATAACAATGCCCTTGATCCAAACCAGGTTGATTGAATTGGTAAAAATCTGCTTATATATAGTCTGGTGGTGCAAGAAAGTTCGGAGAAACTTGGTTTTGCGTTTTACATTTCTTGATTGTTCTTTGTTCTTTTTTCTTGGGTTCTGTTCTTATGTGGGATAAGCAATGGGTGACATATTGAGATGAGTTTTGTTTTGTTGATAATATACAAGAATATATTTGTGAGCGTTAAAAGGTTCCTTCTTGAATGGGCTTTGGCAGATTGTCTCTGATTTTGCTACTTGCAACAAAGAAATAAAATGCAGTTTAATTAATACTTTAATTTGTTTCTTTTTCTTATTCCCATAGTAGTAGAGTTCCTACAATAATGCTATTTTAGTCTTCTTGATATATTGCCGAAAATTACCAGCACAGTGATACTTAAAATGTGAAACACTGGCTGGAGCTTTATTTTCCTTCTAGACTTTAGAGCCTAATGTACATTTAAATTGTTTGCATTCTTTTTATTTATTTTGTTTTGGAAGTAGTGGCCCTTTGGCTACTAGAGTAGTAAAGTACATTCAAATTGTTACTGAGTCATATTTTAGAAATGTCATAATCTAGTACTGGTCAGTATATACTGTTACCAGTAGTAAGTAGCACAGTTGGTGAGTTGAGTGTCCAAAGTTACACTATAACCCATGTTAATCAGCAATAAACTGAACTGAACGTCCCAAAATTAAGAAAAGGAAATTTTATTGTAGAGTTGCCAAGTTAAAATAATAAATCCAAATGATTTCATATTAAATTGAATAATGGAAAGGAGAGCTTCTGTAACATAACATGAACATGCACTACATGAAATGAAACAACAGAAGCAAAAAACAACAAGGACCCATAATCTGATCTCTTCTCTTTTCCTCCATAGGCCTAGTAAGTAGTAACCCTGCCTGCACTAATATCCCAAAAAATCCCTCTCTTAAGCATTTCATCAAGCACCTCTTGTGTATCATCAAGTTATGACTACATTGTTTGACATTATATGTAGCTAGATTTGGTAAAATACAGAGCATCAGGTAACACATCCCCGGACCCTAGCTTGCTGTTTGTCATCCCATGAATTAACAAATTCACACACACAATCCTTCCACATTGCCCGTAGAATAGATTAGATATTCACAAACTGATAGAATTAGATCCCCCTGTATTGCATCCGTTCCTATACACAAATCTGAGGCAAACCAAATTGACCTTGCAAAATCACATTGGAATATATAGTACATGATACACATCCTCGGGCTGGAAATCAAATATTGCACATGCTTGGTCTGAAAGTGGTATCCTTGCCCCAATTACTGCACATACTGGTACGCCGCTGTGCACGATCTTCCCATGAAACAATTTTACCCTTGGAGTTGGAGAGCTGTTTTTCCTGAGTAACAGGACCATCTGATATTATGATATATATGCTCTGAAAACCTATTAGCACGGCTGTTGTCAAAGCCCATACAAGGTTGGCGTGCTGATTCGTCACGAGTAATCTGGGCCAAGGTTGGCCCAATTTCCTCCCTGGGTTGGGCCGCATAGCGATTGTAAAGAGTACCAATTGCAATCATCTTTTATTTATTTCAGAGATAAATCAGAGATGACTAATACCGTGGAATTTTCTTTTTCTTTATTTTAATTTTGAATATAATTAGAATGTTCTTAACACTAGGGTTTTTTGTTGTTGTTGTTGAATTCAACTCCAAAATCTATCGAAGTGCCTTCGAACTACGAATTCAAATTATTAAAATCAATTTACATTATCATTTATATGCAAAATTTATAAATTTCCGATTAATTTAGTATAAGTTGAGATGTTAAAAAAATGATGAAAAATAAATAAATTAAAATTAAGTTATATATCTTTTTTTTATTGCTTAACTTTATAGTTTATACTAATTATTCATAGAACAACTAACTTCATATATATGATAAAATTTTAAATAGGCATTTTCAAGTAGCTGGGACTGGTTAATTTTTTGACAATTGGTTTGAGCGATTTATGTGAATTTTTGTTATATGATTATGTAATGATAGTTGACTATTTTTTTTTTTTTATATATATAAATTGTGCTGGATCAAATTTGCAACGAAGTTGTTATATATATATGCTCGATAGTTTTTTGATATATTATGTATTAAAAAAACTTTCAGTTGGCAGTTAACTGTTGTAGGTTTCTTTAAAGAAAATTAAGCTATTCGATCATTTCACACGACTTTGTACAGCTTCTACTTCTGCGGAGATTTAAAAAAAAAAAAAAAAACAAAATTCACCAAAGTAAAGAAAAAGTTAAAGGAATAGATCTAAGAAACAAAATTAATTAATGCCCTTTGCAAAGATGTATAAAATATATTTATATATGGTAGTGCCACATAATAAGATTGATAAAACAGCAAATAAAAAAGCTCTGTCCATGAACGAAACAAATTAAACTAATTAATAGACTAGCAGAAAATCAGAAACCCAGCGGTTCTATCTCTTTTACCTTATAAATTTAGTCTAAGCATGAAACATGTTATTTGCATGTTTAACTTCATCCCTAATCTGGTGTTGAGGTTTGGACAGATTGTTTTTTGCTTAATTTTTTATGTAGATTCATTTTTCTGTGTAAATTTTTCTGGTGTAGAAAATACGTAGTTTTGGTCGCATTATATATATCGCACATATAATTATAGCTTCAGAGAAAGAAATTAAGCAGAATTAATTCACACTCTCCCTTGTTCAAACTAATCTTGTTTTTAGGATATTTATGGTATGTTATGGTTAATCGAGGTTTCTCTGATCTAACCTTTTTTTAACCTTCCGACACTTATATTCTGTTGCTTCCACAATTAAGGTGTAACAGAAGAAAACCAGACTAACCAAAGCAAGAGGGTGCAAAATATGGTAATTAATTAACCATCCTTTTCTTTATTTTCTGTTTACGTCTTCTCTCTAACCTTTTTCTACCTCCATGTCAAGCTATATATTTAAACACAGCAATATTTCCTGAGTCAGTAAACAGTACTTTGTTTTGAGTTCTGGAACTCTATATTGTCATTCCAGGATTTAGTTCGGAACCATGTCGGACCTCCAGACCCCGCTACGCCCAAAGAGGAAGAAGCTGTGGGTTGATTACCTGGTCCAGTTCCGATGGATCATCGTTATCTTCGTGGTGCTTCCCGTCTCCTCCCTCATCTACTTCAAGCTCTTCCTAGGCGACACCTGGTCAGCCATAAAATCTGAGAAGCGCCGTCAAAAGGAACATGATGAAAATGTCAAGAAGGTTGTCAAGCGCCTCAAGGAGCGTGATCCCAAAAAGGATGGTCTCATCTGCACTGCTCGCAAGCCCTGGATCTCTGTTGGTATGAGGAATGTTGACTACAAGCGTGCCCGCCACTTTGAGGTTGACCTCTCTGCCTTCCGGAACATTCTGGAGATTGACAAGGAGAGGATGGTTGCCAGGGTTGAGCCGCTGGTCAACATGGGTCAGATTACCCGCCACACCTGTCCCATGAACCTATCCTTGGCAGTTGTTGCTGAGCTTGATGATCTGACTGTCGGTGGGTTGATTAATGGTTATGGTATTGAAGGCAGTTCGCATCTGTTCGGGCTCTTCGCTGACACAGTTGTTGCCATGGAGGTTGTCTTGGCTGATGGCTGGGTTGTCAGAGCTACCAAGTATAACGAGTACTCAGACCTGTTTTATGCCATCCCTTGGTCTCAAGGCACATTGGGTTTCCTTGTTGCAGCAGAGATTAAGCTGATCAACACCAAGGAATACATGAAGGTGACATACAAACCATGCAGGGGAAACTTGAAAGAGTTGGCCCAGGCTTATGCCGACTCATTTGCGCCCAGAGATGGGGATCTGTCAAAGATCCCTGATTTTGTTGAGACCATGATCTATACCCCGAGCGAAGGTGTTATGATGACCGGTGTCTATGCTTCCAAGGAGGAGGCAAAGAAGAAAGGGAATAAGATCAACAATCAGGGGTGGTGGTTCAAGCCTTGGTTCTACCAGCATGCTCAGTCTGCTCTAAAGAAAGGTAATTTTTACCGACCTGACGATTATGAAGTATTGATAGACTTGCCAGATTTGATAATCAGATTAATTAATTGGTGGTTGCATTGTGGTCATGCAGGTGAATTTGTGGAGTACATACTGACAAGAGATTACTACCACAGGCACACACGGTGTCTGTACTGGGAAGGAAAGCTGATCCTGCCATTCGCCGACCAGTGGTGGTTCAGGTGGTCCCTGGGCTGGTTGATGCCACCGAAGGTTTCACTCCTCAAGGCTACACAGGGTGAATCTGTCAGGAACTACTACCATGACATGCATGTCATCCAGGACATCCTCGTGCCCCTCTACAAGGTCGGTGATGCCATGGAGTTTGTCCACAAGGAGATGGAGGTATGCTCTCTCTCTGATCTCTCTCTCTCTAGCAAGTGTTTTCTTGTTGTGCTTTGCAGTTTTAGAATGTTGTACCAATTTTGAGGGATTGGTAATCTGAAAATTTTGTTGGTTCTTCAATACTTGTGCAATTTTATCCGAAAATGTTTCACCAATTTTATCTGAAAATGTTGTACCAATTTTATGCATGAAGTTTCTATTGACTGCTTTAGCAAGCCAAAAAAAAGTGAATAAAATGAAGATGAGATCTGACTATAATGGAATTTGGTGTCGCGCTTTTTGTACTGAAACTGTAACAGTAATGTAAGTGAATGTACAGCAGGTTTTATTGACCTCTATCATAAAGTTATGATAATCTTGTTGCATTCTGCAACAGTCTACATAACTGTCACAAGAACAGATCAATGTTATTCCATAAAGCATAGTGTTTTTACTTTTTCTCTAATATACCCTTTTTTTACAGGTCTACCCACTCTGGCTGTGCCCGCATCGTCTCTACAAGACACCAATCAAGACCATGATCTACCCAGAGGCCGGGTTTGAGCACCACCACCGCCAAGGTGACACCCCTTACGCGCAGATGTTTACCGATGTTGGTGTCTACTATGCACCAGGCCCTGTGCTGCGTGGCAATGAGTTTAATGGCTCAGATGCTGTACGCAACCTTGAGCAGTGGATGATTGAAAACCACTGCTTCCAGCCCCAGTATGCTGTATCCGAGCTGAATGAGAAGGATTTCTGGCGCATGTTTGATGCCGAGCATTACGAGTACTGCCGCAAGAAGTATGGTGCTGTTGGTACATTCATGAGTGTGTACTACAAATCGAAGAAGGGGCGCAAGACTGAGAAGGAGGTTGCTGAGGCTGAGGCGGCCATCGCTGAGTCAGCATATGCTGAAGAAGTTTAGGGTTTGAAACTTTCGTTTGCATGAATAAGTTGGCTGGCCAAGCAGTGTTGCTCAGAATTTTTAATTGTTAGTCCATCTGAGGGTATAGTTGGAGTAAAACTAGGGTGTGACGTGCTTACTAAGAAGGGTTGGTGAGTACACCTCTAAAAGATTATTGGATTAATTTCAAACTACAAATTCAAACCGTTAAAATTCATATACTTTGTGAGTAATGCATGTACATGTAAATTTTTTAAAGTTTTGAATTTATTTAGCTCATGATCAAGTGTCGGGTATCGGAGAGGAGCTGGTGTTCTCAGTGGAAGCGATGCAAATATCCATCTCAGACATTAGTGCCTATGGATCGGAGGAGGAAAGGATCTAACAACGTCAAATAGGCTCCATGAACGAGTTCTCGAAAGAAGTTTTCTCATAATAGCTCCATGAGAGAGATATTTTTTTAATAAGGGTAAAATTAGTAATTTATTAATTTAAAATATTAATATAGAAGTTAATAAGTTAGATAAATTTATGAGTTTTTAAAAATTTGTAGGGTAAATAAGATATTATGAATTTTAGAGGAGGAAATACATAATTTTAAGGTATTTGAGGGGTATACATAAAATTTTCCCAATTATTTAATACTCTTCAAAAAGATTATTTATGTATGTATGTAGGAAAATTCAAATGTTTCGTTTCTTCATGTCATATTCGTATCTCATGTTCTTATTTTTATTTTTAAAATTCAAATAATTAATTTAAACTGCTCAACATGATCTCTATATTAAAATGTACTTAGAAATCAAATTATATATATATTTTTTGAAATACTTTTACTATTTTTTTTACATAGATACATAATTAATATTTTAGAAATTTTTTGAACCATTCAAAAACAATAAATTTATGCTTATTTAAAAAAGAATAGAAAATAAAAAAAATATAAAATATGGTCTCCAAAAATATTATAATATAAAAATAATGTTAAGCTGTTCGAATATGTTGTTTAGATTTTAAATACAAAGATTAATACACGAAATACGTACATGGCAAGAAAGATACAAGGCATTTGAACCGGGCTCATTTATATATATATATATCCGAGTGAGCATGCCCCACACAAAATTGAAAAAGGAAAATTAAGAAAGCTCTTTCCTTTGACGAAACAAAACTAATAGCCTAACAGGCTAACACAAATTCAGAAACCCAGCGTTTCTCACTCAGTGGCCTAAACCCTGTTTCCATTGAACAGTACAAAACTATAAATATAAACCCATCTGACCACTAATACTTGAAACCAAAACTACCAACTCGATCTCCTCATTCTAATTATAATCATGAATATTGAACTCATTGCTTCGTGGACTGATGCCATTGAAAGTTGTCAAAATTGCGAAGCTGCTTTAGAAGCTGCAATGGCCAAGTACGATGCTGCCGTTCAACATGGGATCTTGAGCTCCAACATGGCCTTGAACTTGGCCATGGAGAACCTCATTCAAGCCCATGACCGCTTCATCCTTACCATGAGCATGCAACTGAAGGAGGCCCTTGATGCCAATGCAGGGACCCCCCCTACAGCTGAGGTGGCGTTTGCCAGGCCGGTTGGTGCTGACATGTCAGAGGAGCACAACACCATTACACCTGAAGAGACAAGGGAGGCTGGAGTATAACATGGCTACAAAGAAGTGACGGTGGTGCCAGAAAGTTCAAGAAAAAATGTTTCTGTTATGTGTTTAAATTTCTTGATTGTTCTTTTTTTCTAGTTTCTCAGTTGCTGTTTCCTTGGGTTCTGTTGTTATGCGGGATAAGTAACAATTAATGGTGATATACTGAGATGAGTTTTTTTTTTGGAATTTGTTCATTGAGTTGATAAATTTCAGAGAAGTTTTTAAATCTTGTTTTCTTGATTCTTTGAACTGTAGAGTTCTTATTAGTAGATTTGTTACAGCAACAATCTCGTGTTATTTTGGAGTGATATAACGCCTATTTTAGATCGAGTTCTTCAGCGTTCGAAAATAAAATAACTGACACCTACCAGTAAATTACTCTGTATTTGCATTTGATGGCATCAGAAGTAAATTTGATGAAAATTTGGAAGCTTTTGTTATTAGAGAAATTTAGATGTATAATATATGCCCATCATAACTTCTTTAATTAGAATTAAGCAGTTCTGACTGTGTTGTGGCATTTATCGTTTGTTGCTATTTTATCTTTCAGTCCAGCTTAGTTTCCTCTGTAATTGCTCGCCTATATAAGTCAGATAAGATGTGATAAATCTGAGCTTTTGATTGATTTTTTTTTTTTTTTTTTTCTAAGGTTGGTTGGCCAACTGGCTACTACCTGATATATTAAAAAAAAAAAAGATTTTTACAGCGTCTATATATTACAAATGGTACAAGAATTGAAAAGTAATATTTACAATTTATCAAACTAACTAAACTAAAGTCTTACTAAGGTAGCATCAAATCGCCACTTCTGCTACAGGTTTTGTAACCACTGTTGTTCCAGTGCACCTGTCTCTTGTACCAGTACCGGTACCGTCTTATCCTCTCGAGAGAATACTCTTTTGCATTAAGCCCGACATATCTACCATGCACAATCCAAACCTCAGAAAATGTTTAATGGGTATGCAACGGTCGGGGATGGTAAATTTTGCAGCTAAGCCCCTCCAAAACTCATGGCGTACCTGCATTTCCAATTTAACATAGAATGTGGTCTGATGTTTCCAGGAAATTTTTACCACACAACACGCAGCCTGGGTCGATTGAATTTGAAAATTACTTGTTCTTTCTTAATTTCCCATTTAAGTCATTTTCTTCCTTTTACCTGATACATCTTACCAGATCATCATAGAAATTCTTAGAAGTTCACAACAATTTTCCAAAAATCACAAGCAACCATCATATCCAAATCAGGATCAAAATTCAAAAATTCAAAAATTGTTTGTCAGTTGCGAGAGTTAAATAAATTATGTTTACTATAAGCATACATCAGAAGCTTATACAAACAGTAGAGAGTTAACCAAGCACTACACAAAATCTGAAATTATGTTTACTATATGCATACATCACAAGAATAAAATTAATATTTTTTGTCAGCTACTATAAGCATCCATCACAAGTATAAAATTCAATATTGCTTGATTCTTGCTCCATGGTAAACATTTTTTTGTGAGAGGAAGAAGAGAGGAGGTAAATCTAGATGGAAGGGCACAATTGTCCTTGAAATATTTTATGAATATTGATATATATTTTTTTGGTGAAAATAAAATAAAAATGGGCATATTAATAAATAGGTTATGTTTAGATAGGGAAATAACTCATTTTTAATTTTGGATGGGGAAATATCTAATTAAAGAAGTTATGATGGGTGTATATCTAAATTTCTCTTGTTATTATATGATTTAATGAATAATCTTTATATGGAACTTGTATTCAGGGGAACTAGAAACTAGAGATCGGAGTGGCTACAAAATTAGACATAGTGTAATTTTATTTTATAAGAGGGACTAAAAGATATTAAAGCATATAAAAATTACAAAATTTAAAGGACTAAAATATGAAGTTTCAATTCCAAATTAATTTGGTCCTGCTTGTGTTTGATAAAAATCCAATTCCAAATTAATTTCATTTAATTAAATTGAAATAATCTCATGTGAGATATTACTCTTGAGGAATATTGTTCAAACAATACAAAATTAAAAAAAAAAATTCGAGTTAGCAACCAAATTAAGCCAAACTAGAGACAGCTAGCACAGTGCTACTTAGAATGTGAAACTGACTGGAGTTTTGTTTCTCCTACAATTTCAAGCCTACTGTACATTTAAATTGTTTGCTTTCTTTTTATTTAAACACATGTTAATCAGGTTCTAAGGCTATTCAAATAATTAAGCCCTCTTATCCCTTAGATTAATAATTAAATACTGGGCCATGAGGGTCAAATTGTAGGATTTATTGCTGTAATACATTAAGTTAGAATATCCTTTAGTTTATTTATATATTCTGTTCTTTCAATGTATTGCAACAGCTCTTTTACAATTTGATTTGATATCAATTGTATCCAATATTAAATTTGGTAACTCTTGCAGTAAAAAGTTTTCTTTTCTTAATTTAGGAATCAACATTGTTTACTTCTATTCAGTGTAAAGGGCAACTTTAGCCAACACCTCACCGACTGCATTACTGGTAACAGTATAGTAGTACTAGGCCATGACAATTCTAAAATGTGGATCAGCAATTATTTGAATATACTTAATTTAGTAGGAAAAAGAAAATAAATAAAAAGAAAAACAACAATTTTAATTTACATGCCTTCAATTCCTGAAGCTAAACAAATATCCAGTCAATGTTTCACTCACATACTAAGTAGCACTGTGCTGAGGAGTTACCAGTGATATATGTATATTTTGTTGTTTGGTTGCTAGCATTATACAGAGTATGATAGGTGTCAGTTAATATTACACCACTACGCTTTCTACAAAAATAAATAAATACATCGCACCAGTATATTAATTCAAATAAAAAAAAATTGAAACAGTATACTAGTACACAATTCCACAAGAGGAATTAGCTTGTTATTATTAACTGTTGGACTCTGTGAATTTCTATAGACTAAATTTTCAGCAATATAGGTTTAGCAATTTTGACTCGGTACTTATTTTACTTTCAAACCTCAAGAAAACTCAAATAGCATTTTTATCATTCTAAAATAACATGAGATATTTGTTACTGATAGAACTCTACTACAAGATGGGAATAAGAAAAAAGAAACAAAATAAACAGCATTTTATTTCCATATTGTTGCAACCAGCATGATCAGAGAGATTTTGCTAAAGCCCATTCCACAGTTCAAAACAATCGAAGACACAAGATTCAAGAAACTTTAAACCTCACAAATCTGTTCTCTGGATATCATCAACTCAAAGAACATATTCCAAAAAAGCTTATCTCAGTTTGTCACTATTGCTTATCCCACATAACAAAAGAACTCAAGAAAAAAGGAACTAAGAAACAAGAAAAAAGAAAGAAAAAGAAATCAGGAAGTGTAAACACAGAACCAGCATTTTCTGGAATAATTCAAGCCTTCCTATTTCGATCAAGGTCAGCCAGATCTGAGCTCTGGCCCAGTGCCTCTAACTAAGTACTATTTATTGAATTACAAAAGCATCAGGTGCCACGTCTTGAGATTCTGGCCTCTCTTCTTCTTCTTCATTTGCCAGCTCCACCACCTGTTGGTGCTCCACGTCCACCTCGGGTTCTTCCATCCGCAATCTCATGAGAAAGAGAATCCCAATTGTGATAAAAAGCAAGACTGTCAACCCTGTTACAATCTGGTCGATTGTAATTGTTGCACTCAAAATGGACCTGCACATGTAACACGTAATGAAAAAGTGCAGAGCCAAGAAATCCACGACAAGCACATCTTTTCGCATCCGTATTGATCCTGCGGCATTATAAACCGCCTCCAGTGCATCAAAGATGGATGAGACTGATGCTCTTAGCGTAAGCAGAAGTGGAGCCATGACAGAGGAAATTAAATTATTCTGATTTTCCAACTCGGGTGGAGTTTCAATTTGAGAAGACAATAGCTTAAATAGCGTAGCCCACGGTCCATGTAAGCCAACAGACTGACATTTTGAACGGTCCATAAGAACCGTTCACATGGATTGGGAAAGATCCATGGGACCCCTTGGTCAGATGTCATGAGACCCAAAACTGACAGCTGTGTTAGCAGATCGATGTTTCTCTTTTTGGGTCAGCCCATGTAGCAGCCCAGCCCACAATTCAGACTATTAATTCTTCTTTTAGCCCAACCAAACACCTCCATTTTATTTCTTCTGTTAATTTCTTCTCCTTTTTATTCCCCAATGGTCATCTCCATTCCCTGGCCCTTTTCTCTTTTCTCATCTATTTCTAAACCCCATGCTTCTTAATTTTATTTATATATTTTTTCTCTTTTTGTTTTCCTTTCGTTCATTCTCCCCATTTTTTTTTCGGTTCAACAGTATACTACAGTAGTGCGTGAAACTTGTCTACATATTTATTCACATTTTTAGGGTTTTGGTTAATGACCTTAATTATTTACTAAATCAAAATAAAACAACATCAAAACAGATGAAAAAAAATCACAGAGGGCATCAAGCCAGTTTCTTGGTACTGCTTATGTGCATAATTATGCAATTTGGTCATTGTCAATTTTTTTTATTTACACATCAATTTATCTCATCATGACAGTAGGCAACGTGGATAAAAATTTATTAATTTACACATGAATTTTGGGATTTTTCTGCGTCTCTCTACGTCTACGGTTATTCAAATGATTTCAAAATCCTCTATTTCTTTATATGCATATAATTAATTGATATAAATACATTAATAATTTAAAATTATTAATTTAACATGAGTATGAATATTTGAATAATTAAGCACCTAAGATAATTAAAATGGATTTCTTCGAATATATACACACAAATATACAGTATAATTAATCATTACACTTTTATGGTGGTATAATTAAGAACATCTACATAAAATGAAACTATATATAACTGTCATAGAAATAATAGAAATTAACCTAGAGCATTTTCATTTTTTAAATTAATTGAAAATTGTCACGGTTAATTAGAAAATAGAATTAGAAATCTAATGTAGAAATAGTAATTAATAATTACCGAATTAGAATTCACAATTTTAAGAATACTAAAAACATCCTGAGAAAGAGAAATGTTCAAATGCTTTCATTTTTTTTGTGTTTTCATCATGCGCCTCTATTTTTAAAACCTTTAATTACTCCAAATTTGAAACATCAGCATTAAAATAAAACCGTTAAATGTGATCTATGTTATTTTTTATGTACTCATAAAAAATTAACATATTTATATTTTGTTTTTATTTGAATCAATAAGTTGAAAAATCAATGTCTATAAATCATCCACAATAGTATATTTTTACAAGCTCTTGATGACAACTAAAACAACGCTGAAATGACTTAATTTTTTACACATGCATAGATAAAATGATGTAGATCGATCATATCTACTGTTTTTATTTTGACTTTTAAGTATTCAATTTTGAGTTATTAAAGTTTTTATAAATGAAGACAGGTTTGAGGTACAAATTAAAATGAAGACAATTGAACCCTAAATATGACAAAGTAGAGAGTAAGAGAGAGGGAGAAATATGAGAGATGCATATATCGTATATATATGATAGACAGATATTAACTGGGTAATAACATTTTATATATAATTAATTCCAACACATAGAAACATAAAAAAAAATAATAATAAAAAAAATAAAATAAGGAGCTACTATACTATAGCTAATATATAACTCCATATATATATGTATGTAAATAATTAAGGAGCTGATCGATGATGATAGTAGCTAGCTAGCAGCAATTAAGTGTTAAGTATGAGTAGCCAAGAAACAAGCACGGTGACCGCTCCCTTTGACATCGTCAACAACAATCGAGCTGGTGTATATTCCTCGATAACAAGTGACCAAACCAAAATACATAAATAGACCAAGATGCCAAAAACAAACGTTGTGGTTGTTACATGATTTAACATCGTTAACAACAATGGGTGTATGAGGGGCCGAACAAAAGCCAGTACACATGCAATAATGGTCATTAGCGTCATGACCATGGCGGCGAACATCATACATGCCTTCAAACATCGATCAATCTCATGGCAATTAGCTCCTTCCATTTGTCTCTCTTTTTGTTGCATATATATAGTAAGCTACAGATTAATTAATGCTAGCTTTATATATGAAATTCTCACAATGAGACAAATTAATTAATTGCGGAATTTATAGGGAATTAATTAAATATTATTTCTAGCTAGGATGGTACCTACGTACATAAAAATAAAATTTTCAATGCAAAACTAGGAGCGCCTATTTTTATATATCCTAATTTAATATGTACTTCTATTTAAATTCTCAATTGGTTCTACCTTCCAATTTTTATGCTCCAAATTAAGGTTTTAACTCAACATGCAATTTAGTCTTCATCTATATATATAAATAGTTAATAATTAAAGAAATAGACAAGTTAAAATAGTAATTGCATAAATATAGATATATTTATTTAACTTATATATATATATAATATAAAATAGTGTTACCGCATATATAACGAAACACATACATTAATTGTCTTAAATTTCGCAATGCAATACCTACTTCTATTCAAATTCTTAATTAATTCGAAGTAAATTTCACCTGTTATATATTAACTGAGTCTATCTAAATCAAGGTTCTACCGTACGTACCTAGGTCAACCATTCACTGGAGGGTTAATTTTACGAAAATTAATAACTGATCAGCATCTGATCCGCACGTCTGATAACCTACTTATTTTAGAAAGGGGTTTATAGTACCACAATCTCTCTTCTCTATCTCCTCTACTTTTCCTCTCCTATTCTCCCTCGGTTTGATCTCGTTTCTATTCCCAATATTTTCAAGTTTACGCTGTTTTTATTTGTGGATTGAACGAGAAAGAAAGAGAGAGGAAAGACTGGTTGTATTAATTTGAGAAATTTTACATTTTAATCCTAAGGCTTTCTCTAATTATTACTTCCTCAATAAAAAAAAGGAAATAAATAATAGGAGGAAAAAAAAAGTGTTCGGGTCCAAATTTCGATCCATATACTTATTTGTTTCAAATCGAGTCAGGTCCGGATCCGGATACCCATCTACCCAAAGATATTTCGGGTCCAGTCTTTGGGTTCCGGGTAGATAGATATCCATAACTTGTTTGTCGATTATCGGGTCCGGTTCAGATACAAGGCGGTTCCGAATCCGGAGCAGGTATATGTCACAACTCCAAAGCATTTGAAAAATCATTTTACATTTAAATATAATAATTTCTTAAACATCTCATATTATAAATCATTATAATATAAGTTAAAAACTACTGCAAAATAAAAATTATACTATTGATCTTATTCGTAAATAATAAAATATATCATGTTACATAACACAATAAAAATAATAACTCTATGGTTGAAGAAGAGATATAATTTTTAGAAAGTAAAATTAGAGTTGCTATCGGGTCGGGTCGGGTCGCGTCGGGTCTGGATGCTATTATATTTGGATCCAGATCCTAAAAGTGTTCGGGTCCGAATTTCGATCCATATACTTATTTGTTTCAAATCGGGTCAGGTCCGGATCTGGATACCTATCTACTCGAAGATATTTCAGGTCGAGTCTTTCAGTTCCGGAAAGATAGATACTCATAACTTGTTTGTAGATTATCGGATCCGGTTTAGATACAGGGCAGTTCCAGATCCGGAGCGAGTATATATCACAGCTCCAAAGCATTTGAAAAATCATTTTACATTTAAATATAATAATTTCTTAAACATCTCATATTATAAATCATTATAATATAAGTTAAAAACTACTGCAAAATAAAAATTATACTATTGATCTTATTCGTAAATAATAAAATATATCATGTTACATAACACAATAAAAATAATAACTCTATGGTTGAAGAAGAGATATAATTTTTAGAAAGTAAAATTAGAGTTGCTATCGGGTCGGGTCGGGTCGGGTCGGGTCGGGTCCGGATGCTATTATATTTGGATCCAGATCCTAAAAGTGTTCGGGTCCGAATTTCGATCCATATACTTATTTGTTTCAAATCGGGTCAGGTCCGGATCTGGATACCTATCTACCCGAAGATATTTCAGGTCGAGTCTTTTAGTTCCGGAAAGATAGATGCTCATAACTTGTTTGTAGATTATCGGATCCAGTTTAGATACGGGGCAGTTCCAGATCCGGAGCGAGTATATATCACAACTCCAAAGCATTTGAAAAATCATTTACATTTAAATATAATAATTTCTTAAACATCTCATATCATAAATCATTATAGTATAAATTAAAAACTACTGCAAAATAAAATTATACTATTGATCTTGTTCATAAATAATAAAAAATATCATGTTACATAACACAATAAAAATAATAACTCTATGGTTGAAGAAGAGATATAATATTTAGAAAGTAATATATTGGAGATGACGATTGTATTTTTCATGATACAAAAAATCTATGAATAGAATACTAATAATTTATAAAAATGACATATTAATGAGAGCAATAAATTTTCATTATTATTGTTTCAACGATGTTTGTCACTTGGCTTTAATTTGTAACTGATGTTATCACTTCTGAAATATTGTTGATTTGTTGCTCATAAGGTTTCTGTCTTTCGTTGGAAATTTCAGGTTAATTTCATATTTTATTTCCATGTCAGGTGTAAGCACACCTGGAGACCTAATTCTACCCCAGTACTTGTCATGTTGTTATATATCACTAGATTCTGGTTACAAGTAAAATATAAAATTGACATTTGATAAGTTTTCTTAAGCAAATTGAGCACTTTTTGGACTACACCGTAGTACTTTATTTGGGATTAAAAATTGTGTATTTAGAATGTTAAATTTAGTTTGGACCGGTAGATATAACATCAATCATTTTGTGATCCTGGTACGAGACTGGTATTTTTATGATCACTATGCTGATTCTGGTACAGTTCAGGCTTTTGACCGGTATTTTTGCTAGTTTGGCATTTAATCTAGTCTTTAATATAAATCATTCACAGATGTCAACCATCCAGTATTGTAGAAGTAGATGTAAAATAATCTATGTGATGAAATGGCAAAATAACCATGATCAAAAGATAAAAAAATCAACGTTAGTACGTACCAGAGAAGAACAACATTATTAAGGGAAAATGGTTTTCCACTTTTCCTCACCACTGTGTATTGCTGATTACACCAAAGAATTTAGAAACAGAGATGAAATTTAATGTCAAAGTTTGACAACCAAACGACAAGAGAAGGATAAATACTTTCACTTGACAACCACCAAAAACTGCTTAAATATGAAAGTACCAGATTTTGAAGAAACAGGAGACGAACCAAGTTACAGACAATCAGAGCAAAGATAGAGTTAGCATGGCACTACTGAACAACCAAATTATATAATTCACAAGTAAAAATTAATTTTTTAATTTTTTTATTTCAAAGCCTTTGGGTAATTACATCAAGTAACCTCACATTATCAAATCCATAATAGATACGTTCTAACATCTCCATATAGCTACTGGAACTACAAACCAATCAGGTCCTAAAAACTGGAAAAGTAAAACCTTTACAATCCCAAACCCTGCACTTTAGCTAATTTAGCAAGCTGGTCGGCCAAATCATTTTGATCTCTAGAGATATAATTGCAGGTCTCAAAACATTCACTATGCGCTCTCCAATCAATATCCAGGGGCGGTTGCATGTGCAGCAGTTGCATGCAACCACTACCAATTGGGAGGAGTCAGAGAGAAAATTACACATAGCCCACCCCCCTCGCCCCCGACATTTGAATTTCCAACAGAGCCTCTTTCATTGCTATTGCTTCAGCCTACAAAGGTGAACAAGTAAAAATTAAAACTAATGGAAGTCTAAATAACTTTACTATTTTTAAATGGATACATAGGTTTGCCCGTACAGACACTATTGTGGCGATGGCTGCAGTTAGAGAAGTAGGGATAAAAATGAGAAGCATGAAGAGAGCGCAACCGGCGAGTTTGACAACGGCGGTGGCATGGATGCCTTCAACCTTCTTCATTGGTTCTGTAGCGAGTAGGAGAGAAATCGACAAAGACGGAGAGACGAGGAAGTAACGATAGCGGGTTTAATTGGAGTTTGATTCAACGATTCATTAATTCAGTCATCTGTTAAAAGAGCAAGGGTAAATTTGATATTTAGAAACAAATTATTCTCTCAGCTCTCAAAACTTGAATTGTTGCCCTCAGTATAGCACTCCCCTATAAATTTAGGCAACTTAGTTATTGTTCTTTCTCAATCTGTACTTATCTTCCTACTACTAATTGATTTACTTTCATGTGTGAAGAACAAAAGTGACAGGGGCAGGAGGATCGTTCCCATTAACAAGTACCTGTACAAATTAGGTTCAGGTGGTTACGAAGGTAAGTCAGAAGAATGGACGAAAGTACTAGAGAAAAATAGAGATTCTGACTCACCTGTGGTTAGGATGCACAATCCTAGAAGCCAAGATTGGATCATGGGAAGATTCGAGTTAACCACTGACGAGATGATAGTACTCCCTGAAAAATTGCAACCCGTGGCTCTGAAAATGATAAGAGTATTTTGTTATAACTTTGTGTCATTCAAATAAAATTATAACTTTATGTAAATTACTAATTAGTTTTTTGTTATAACTATTTTTTTATTAATAGTTGGAGGTGGAGGAGATCAGTTCGGGTGCCTGGACCGTCGATAGACAAGAAGATTTCTTGTCTGCAGCGCTCGAAAATCCAAAACACATAGGTCGAGTTAGGGGTGTAGGGGCTGGAAGGAGGTGTTCAATGGACCAAAACCTCGAAGAAGATCTCGTGCCAAAATTAGCAAAGACGAGATAGTTGCGCAAGTACGCCAAGAGGTGCAAAAGGAGTACGACGCAAAGTTTGCTGAGATGGAATCAAGATTGTTTGTATGTTTAGATATTGTGAGATGCTTAGATGCAATGCACCATGGGATCTTGTAATGCACCAAGATATTGTGGAAGCAGTGTGATGCTTAGAATGCAATGCACCAAGGGATCAATACATTGCAAATTTGCAATGTATGGTAGCCCCCATCTCATTGCAATGTATTGATCCCTTGATGCATAATAATGCATTCTAAGCAGTCGGATTTGCTTTTAGATTCGTGCGGATCAGATGCTGATCAGTTATTAATTTTCGTAAAATTAACCCTCCAGTGAATGGTTGACCTAGGTACGTACGGTAGAACCTTGATTTAGATAGACTCAGTTAATATATAACAGGTGAAATTTACTTCGAATTAATTAAGAATTTGAATAGAAGTAGGTATTGCATTGCGAAATTTAAGACAATTAATGTATGTGTTTCGTTATATATGCGGTAACACTATTTTATATTATATATATATATAAGTTAAATAAATATATCTATATTTATGCAATTACTATTTTAACTTGTCTATTTCTTTAATTATTAACTATTTATATATATAGATGAAGACTAAATTGCATGTTGAGTTAAAACCTTAATTTGGAGCATAAAAATTGGAAGGTAGAACCAATTGAGAATTTAAATAGAAGTACATATTAAATTAGGATATATAAAAATAGGCGCTCCTAGTTTTGCATTGAAAATTTTATTTTTATGTACGTAGGTACCATCCTAGCTAGAAATAATATTTAATTAATTCCCTATAAATTCCGCAATTAATTAATTTGTCTCATTGTGAGAATTTCATATATAAAGCTAGCATTAATTAATCTGTAGCTTACTATATATATGCAACAAAAAGAGAGACAAATGGAAGGAGCTAATTGCCATGAGATTGATCGATGTTTGAAGGCATGTATGATGTTCGCCGCCATGGTCATGACGCTAATGACCATTATTGCATGTGTACTGGCTTTTGTTCGGCCCCTCATACACCCATTGTTGTTAACGATGTTAAATCATGTAACAACCACAACGTTTGTTTTTGGCATCTTGGTCTATTTATGTATTTTGGTTTGGTCACTTGTTATCGAGGAATATACACCAGCTCGATTGTTGTTGACGATGTCAAAGGGAGCGGTCACCGTGCTTGTTTCTTGGCTACTCATACTTAACACTTAATTGCTGCTAGCTAGCTACTATCATCATCGATCAGCTCCTTAATTATTTACATACATATATATATGGAGTTATATATTAGCTATAGTATAGTAGCTCCTTATTTTATTTTTTTTATTATTATTTTTTTTTATGTTTCTATGTGTTGGAATTAATTATATATAAAATGTTATTACCCAGTTAATATCTGTCTATCATATATATACGATATATGCATCTCTCATATTTCTCCCTCTCTCTTACTCTCTACTTTGTCATATTTAGGGTTCAATTGTCTTCATTTTAATTTGTACCTCAAACCTGTCTTCATTTATAAAAACTTTAATAACTCAAAATTGAATACTTAAAAGTCAAAATAAAAACAGTAGATATGATCGATCTACATCATTTTATCTATGCATGTGTAAAAAATTAAGTCATTTCAGCGTTGTTTTAGTTGTCATCAAGAGCTTGTAAAAATATACTATTGTGGATGATTTATAGACATTGATTTTTCAACTTATTGATTCAAATAAAAACAAAATATAAATATGTTAATTTTTTATGAGTACATAAAAAATAACATAGATCACATTTAACGGTTTTATTTTAATGCTGATGTTTCAAATTTGGAGTAATTAAAGGTTTTAAAAATAGAGGCGCATGATGAAAACACAAAAAAAATGAAAGCATTTGAACATTTCTCTTTCTCAGGATGTTTTTAGTATTCTTAAAATTGTGAATTCTAATTCGGTAATTATTAATTACTATTTCTACATTAGATTTCTAATTCTATTTTCTAATTAACCGTGACAATTTTCAATTAATTTAAAAAATGAAAATGCTCTAGGTTAATTTCTATTATTTCTATGACAGTTATATATAGTTTCATTTTATGTAGATGTTCTTAATTATACCACCATAAAAGTGTAATGATTAATTATACTGTATATTTGTGTGTATATATTCGAAGAAATCCATTTTAATTATCTTAGGTGCTTAATTATTCAAATATTCATACTCATGTTAAATTAATAATTTTAAATTATTAATGTATTTATATCAATTAATTATATGCATATAAAGAAATAGAGGATTTTGAAATCATTTGAATAACCGTAGACGTAGAGAGACGCAGAAAAATCCCAAAATTCATGTGTAAATTAATAAATTTTTATCCACGTTGCCTACTGTCATGATGAGATAAATTGATGTGTAAATAAAAAAAATTGACAATGACCAAATTGCATAATTATGCACATAAGCAGTACCAAGAAACTGGCTTGATGCCCTCTGTGATTTTTTTTCATCTGTTTTGATGTTGTTTTATTTTGATTTAGTAAATAATTAAGGTCATTAACCAAAACCCTAAAAATGTGAATAAATATGTAGACAAGTTTCACGCACTACTGTAGTATACTGTTGAACCGAAAAAAAAATGGGGAGAATGAACGAAAGGAAAACAAAAAGAGAAAAAATATATAAATAAAATTAAGAAGCATGGGGTTTAGAAATAGATGAGAAAAGAGAAAAGGGCCAGGGAATGGAGATGACCATTGGGGAATAAAAAGGAGAAGAAATTAACAGAAGAAATAAAATGGAGGTGTTTGGTTGGGCTAAAAGAAGAATTAATAGTCTGAATTGTGGGCTGGGCTGCTACATGGGCTGACCCAAAAAGAGAAACATCGATCTGCTAACACAGCTGTCAGTTTTGGGTCTCATGACATCTGACCAAGGGGTCCCATGGATCTTTCCCAATCCATGTGAACGGTTCTTATGGACCGTTCAAAATGTCAGTCTGTTGGCTTACATGGACCGTGGGCTACGCTATTTAAGCTATTGTCTTCTCAAATTGAAACTCCACCCGAGTTGGAAAATCAGAATAATTTAATTTCCTCTGTCATGGCTCCACTTCTGCTTACGCTAAGAGCATCAGTCTCATCCATCTTTGATGCACTGGAGGCGGTTTATAATGCCGCAGGATCAATACGGATGCGAAAAGATGTGCTTGTCGTGGATTTCTTGGCTCTGCACTTTTTCATTACGTGTTACATGTGCAGGTCCATTTTGAGTGCAACAATTACAATCGACCAGATTGTAACAGGGTTGACAGTCTTGCTTTTTATCACAATTGGGATTCTCTTTCTCATGAGATTGCGGATGGAAGAACCCGAGGTGGACGTGGAGCACCAACAGGTGGTGGAGCTGGCAAATGAAGAAGAAGAAGAGAGGCCAGAATCTCAAGACGTGGCACCTGATGCTTTTGTAATTCAATAAATAGTACTTAGTTAGAGGCACTGGGCCAGAGCTCAGATCTGGCTGACCTTGATCGAAATAGGAAGGCTTGAATTATTCCAGAAAATGCTGGTTCTGTGTTTACACTTCCTGATTTCTTTTTCTTTCTTTTTTCTTGTTTCTTAGTTCCTTTTTTCTTGAGTTCTTTTGTTATGTGGGATAAGCAATAGTGACAAACTGAGATAAGCTTTTTTGGAATATGTTCTTTGAGTTGATGATATCCAGAGAACAGATTTGTGAGGTTTAAAGTTTCTTGAATCTTGTGTCTTCGATTGTTTTGAACTGTGGAATGGGCTTTAGCAAAATCTCTCTGATCATGCTGGTTGCAACAATATGGAAATAAAATGCTGTTTATTTTGTTTCTTTTTTCTTATTCCCATCTTGTAGTAGAGTTCTATCAGTAACAAATATCTCATGTTATTTTAGAATGATAAAAATGCTATTTGAGTTTTCTTGAGGTTTGAAAGTAAAATAAGTACCGAGTCAAAATTGCTAAACCTATATTGCTGAAAATTTAGTCTATAGAAATTCACAGAGTCCAACAGTTAATAATAACAAGCTAATTCCTCTTGTGGAATTGTGTACTAGTATACTGTTTCAATTTTTTTTTATTTGAATTAATATACTGGTGCGATGTATTTATTTATTTTTGTAGAAAGCGTAGTGGTGTAATATTAACTGACACCTATCATACTCTGTATAATGCTAGCAACCAAACAACAAAATATACATATATCACTGGTAACTCCTCAGCACAGTGCTACTTAGTATGTGAGTGAAACATTGACTGGATATTTGTTTAGCTTCAGGAATTGAAGGCATGTAAATTAAAATTGTTGTTTTTCTTTTTATTTATTTTCTTTTTCCTACTAAATTAAGTATATTCAAATAATTGCTGATCCACATTTTAGAATTGTCATGGCCTAGTACTACTATACTGTTACCAGTAATGCAGTCGGTGAGGTGTTGGCTAAAGTTGCCCTTTACACTGAATAGAAGTAAACAATGTTGATTCCTAAATTAAGAAAAGAAAACTTTTTACTGCAAGAGTTACCAAATTTAATATTGGATACAATTGATATCAAATCAAATTGTAAAAGAGCTGTTGCAATACATTGAAAGAACAGAATATATAAATAAACTAAAGGATATTCTAACTTAATGTATTACAGCAATAAATCCTACAATTTGACCCTCATGGCCCAGTATTTAATTATTAATCTAAGGGATAAGAGGGCTTAATTATTTGAATAGCCTTAGAACCTGATTAACATGTGTTTAAATAAAAAGAAAGCAAACAATTTAAATGTACAGTAGGCTTGAAATTGTAGGAGAAACAAAACTCCAGTCAGTTTCACATTCTAAGTAGCACTGTGCTAGCTGTCTCTAGTTTCACATTCAAAAAATTATTCTTGTGATGTATATTTATAGTAAACATAATTTCAGATTTTGTGTAGTGCTTGGTTAACTCTCGATAGTTTGTATAAGCTTCTGATGTATGCTTATAGTAAACATAATTTAGTTAACTCTCGTAGCTGACAAACAATTTTTGAATTTTGGTCGACCAACACATGGCGATCCTGATTTGGATATGCTGGCTGCTTGTGATTTTTGGAAAATTGTTGTGAACTTCTAAGAATTTCTATGATGATCTGGTAAGATGTATCAGGTAAAAGGAAGAAAATGACTTAAATGGGAAAGTAAGAAAGAACAAGTAATTTTCAAATTCAATCGACCCAGGATGCGTGTTGTGTGGTAAAAATTTTCTGGAAACATCGGACCACATTCTATGTTAAATTGGAAATGCAGGTACACGGTATGCCATGAGTTTCTGGAGGAGCCATCTTCACACCGTTGCACACCTATTAAACATTTCTGGAGCTTTGGATTGAGCATGGAAGATATGTCGGGCTTAAAGCAAAAGAGTATTCTCTCAACAGAATAAGCCGGTACCAGTACTGGTACAAGAGACAGGTACACTGGAACAACAGTGGTTACAAAACCTGTAACGGAAGTGGCGATTTGATGCTACCTCAGTAAGACTTTAGTTTAGTTAGTTTGATAAATTGTAAATATTATTTTTCAATTCTTGTACTATTTGTAATATATAGACGCTGTAAAAAATCTTCTTTTTTTAATATATCACGTAGTAGCCAGTTGGCCAACCAACCTTAAAAAAAAAAATTCAATCAAAAGCTCAGATTTATCACATCTTATCAGACTTATATAGGCAAGCAATGACAGAGGAAACTAAGCTGGACTGAAAGATAAAATAACAACAAACGATAAATGCCGCAACACAGGCAGAACTGCTTAATTCTATACGAACTAAAATTATGCGAGGAGGAGATGAGAGAGCAGTGAAGGATACTGGTAGGTAGCAGAGAGGGAGAAGCAGCGGTCAAATTGACAAATAATCATTTAAAGGAGACAGTGATTCTGAAGGGTAAAATTGTCCTTGAAATATAATATGAATGTTGATATATATTTTTTGGTGAAAAAAATAAAAAATGGGTATATTAATAAATAAGTTATGTTTAGACGGGAAAATAACTAATTTTTAATTTTGAATGAAAAAATATCTAATAAAAGAAATTATGATGGGCATATATGATACATCTAAATTTCTCTAATAACAAAAGCTTCAAAATTTTCATCAAATTTACTTCTGATATCATCAAATGCAAACATAGAGTAATTTACTGGTAGGTGTCTGTATATATTACACAAGCGCACTTTTAGAGAAAAAAAACATTACACCAGTACATTAATAAAACACACAAAAAAACAGTATACTGGTAGATGCCACCAAAGTGACATTAGCTTGTTATTGACTAATGGACTATGTAAATTAACTACAATATTTTTTGGAGGTTAACTGCTGACATTTTGAAATGCTAAATATTCAGATTATTTTTATCCACTTATTTTATTTTCGAACACTCAAGAACTCGATCTAAAATAGGCGTTATATCACTCCAAAATAACACGAGATTGTTGCCGTAACAAATCTACTAATAAGAACTCGACAGTTCAAAGAATCAAGAAAACAAGATTTAAGAAACTTCTCTGAAATTTATCAACTCAACGAACAAATTCCGAAAAAAAAACTCATCTCAGTATATCACCATTAATTGGTACTTAACTACTTATCCCACATAACAACAGAACCCAAGGAAACATCAACTAAGAAACTAGAAAAAAGAACAGTCAAGAAATGTAAACACAGAACAGAACCCATCTCAGTATGTCACTTTTTTGTAGTCATTATGCTCCCTCCTTGTCTCTTCAGGTGTAATGGTGTTGTGCTCTTCTGACATGTCAGCCCCAACCGGCCCAGCGAGCACCGTCTCAGCTGCAGGGGGGTTCCCTGCATTGGCCTCAAGGGCCTCCATCAGTTGCATGCTCATGGTAAGGATGAAGTGGTCATGCACTTGAATGAGGTTCTCCATGGCAGCATTGTACTTGGCCATTGCGGCTTCTAAAGCAGCTTCGCAATTTTCACAACTTTCAATGGCCTCAGTCCACCAAGCAATGAGTTCAATATTCATGATTATAATTAATTAGTAGGCAAAAGAAAATAAATAAAAGGAAAAACAACAACTTTAATTTACATTAGGCCTTCAATTCCTGGAGCTAAACAAATATCCAGTCAATGTAGCACTGTGCTGAGTTAACCAGTCAGTTAATATTACAAATACTACGCTTTCTACAAAAATGAATAAGTGCATTGCACCAGTATATTAATTCAAATAAAAAAAATGAAACAGTATACTTTCGAACCTCAAGAAAACTCAAATATCATTTTATCACTCTAAAATAACATGAGATATTTGTTACTGATAGAACTCTACTACAAGATGGGAATAAGAAAAATAAACAAAAAATAAACTGCATTTTGCATTTTATTTCCATATTGGTGCAAGCAGCAAGATCAGAGAGATTTTGCTAAATCCCATTCCACAGTTCAAAACAATCAAAGAAACAAGATTCAAGAAACTTTAACCCTCACAAATCTGTTCTCTGGATACTATCAACTCAAAGACCATATTACAAAAAAACTAATCTCAGTTTGTCACTATTGTTTATCCCACATAACAAAAGAACGCAAGAATAAAAAAAAAAAAAAATCAAGAAATGTAAGCACACAACCAGCCTTAATTATCTGAACTTTCTTTCACCGCCAGGCTTCTTTCAAGATTTGTTAATTCAAGCCTTCCTATTTGGATCAAGGTCAGGCGGATCTCAGTTCTGGCCCCAACCGGGTGCAGCTGGGTTGTACTCCTCTGGCACATCAGCCACAACCGGCCTGGCAGGTACCGGCTCAGCTACCATGCGGTGCACTGCAATAACTGGCCTGACATCAGCCACAACCTGCCTTACGGGCTCAGGCTCAGCTACAGTGGAGCGCTGGATTGATGGGTCCTGTCTCACTCTCGTCCAATTGTTTCTGACGCAAGACATTGCAATCTCGTGTACACAGCAGAAGTGGCGATACGCGCAGTTCCAGTTCTCTACGGCTGATTTCAAGGCCAAGTCGGAGCCCACGATCCGTTGTTGGACAGCGTTTTGTGCAGCCTCCACGGCTGCGAAAGCCGAATAGCAACTTTCTTTAGCTTCATTCCACAAGGCAATGTGACTATCGATTGCCATTATAATTCGTATGAGGAGAGATGGTAGTTTTGGTTTCAAGGATCAGTTGTTGGATGGGTTTATATTTATAGGTTTAGGGGGAATTTTTTTTTTTTTTTTTTTCAGTGGCACTCGGATATACAAGAATATAATATTATGTTATTTATCTTTGCGAAGGTATATTGAAATTTAAAGTGTTATTCCTGTTACAGGTTATGGACCATATTTTTACGTTTGTGTGAATTAATTGAGCATGCCTATCATTTATGACAACAATTTGTCAAAAGTGTTTGTTTTTTGAAAGCTTGATAGTGACTATCAAAAATACAATTTGTCAAAAGAATAAACTAAAATAAAATACTTAAGCAAACAATTTGAGAAAAAAAAATGAGATTTTCGAAAAAAATAAAATTTTGATTTTGATTTTTTTAACAAGTTTACAGCAGTGTTGTAAATAACGGTATGTGGTTGTCGGACGGACAAGGTACCACTAAGTGATTAATTGAGAATAATCGGTCATATTCAGAAATAATTGTCCAATTAGTCAGAAAAATTCATTACGGTTTGATCACCGCCAACTACTAATCGGCCGATTAATTGGCCTAAACGGACGTTCTTTAAAACACTGATTTACAGTATTCAAAGAAACAATTTTATATAGTTATGATTTAAAAAAATTCAAAGAGACAGTTACAGAGTTTAAAGTGATTCTGAATTAGTTTCTAGTTTTGCAAAGTTATTAGAAAATTCTAGAAGTAGTCCCAGTGGTCTTGATCAAAGTGATTAGTTGCTACTTGTAGTTTTGACCAGGACCACATGATAATATATAAAACTCGTTTTTATATATAGCATTTGCTGAACTATTTACAATATTATGTATTGAAGTTTACAAAATTCTAATAAGAGATTTTTGTATGTTTTTAAAGGATCATGATAATTGTTCCTACATCTTTATCTCTCTATTTCTCTCTGTACTTAACTTCCATAACTTTCTTGGAGATCACAAAAGTTTCAACACTGATTTTTTTTTCTAAAATATTAATCTCTATGCACATAAGTATCTATATCTAAGAACGAAAATATTTATACTTATAAGGTGAATAATTTTTACATAATTAAATAATTGTCTCTCCAATCAAATATCAAATTATTTGGGGGATCATACACGTTTTTAGAGATAGGTTTTTATTTCTTTATTCAATCTCGTCCACATATTTACAATATTATTTATTGAAGTTTATAAAATTCTAATAAGAGATTTTCAAAATATGAATTTACATTGCAACAATTAAGTTAATTAGGGGCGTAGCCCCCAATGATGCTTTCATGTATAAAAAAGTATGAATTTACATTGCAACAATTAAGTTGTATTCCAGTCCCCTGACAGGTTCCAATCCTTTAATTAAATATTTGCAAAGTTATAGAAAAAGGGTCCCCCGTCTAACTACTTCAGCCTATGCCTATCCTGTCCATGTTGGCGATTGCAAAAAGCCATCCACATGCACCTCGTAATTGATAGTATCGCTTATTAGCAATGGCACAATTTTTATTTTTTGGGAGAAGGTTCTTCTATTCCTTTCTCCCTCGCTGCCCAAATCACATCCTATCTCGTTTTTGCTTCTCCTATTAATGTGGCCCTTCGTTCTTCCCAGTTAAAGTCCATCGTCGCTATATTGAGGCTCGGTAATAGCCCTCTCCAAATAAATAATCTTGCAAATGCACATCCCACAAAAGATGGTCCCTTGTTTTCTGTGCATGGTAATAGCCCTCTCCAAATAAATAATCTTGCAAATGCACATCCCACAAAAGATGGTCCCTTGTTTTCTGTGCACCCTGCCCATGCACAGAGTTCACAGCTGATGTTCTCTATGGCGCAGCCCCTTGATTCTAGTACCTCGTGGGTCATAATATTATTAAGCAGAAGCAACCAGAGAAAGATCTTTACCTTAGTGGGTACCTTCATTTTTCATAGCGTCCTCTGATAAGGGCATCTCACTCAGCGATCATGCATGCCCCTGTAGGCTGTTACACATGTGGAGCACTTCTCATTTCCTTTCCATAACAAGTTCCTTCTCATCATGTCAATGTGTTTTATAGCCCATTTCGAGATCTTATATACCTGCATATAGTGTAACGGAATTGCTAATAGAACTGCTTTAACTAATGTTATTCTGCCCCCATATGAAGCACCCCTTCCATTCTCTGTTGTACCGCCTTAATCATTGGTTGATAGTCCGATCGCTGAGGCTTCCTTACGGTTAATGGTAATCAGATTATTTTCCATCTATGTTACTCCAATATTTCATACATGATATTGTATTTGAGGAGGAATCCATGTACTTGCATTTTTTTTGTGACACTAAATTACACACTACATTTTCAAAGTTTTTAAAGTTTAAAAAGTCAATCCAAATTATTCAACATGATGGATATATTAAAATATTCTTGTAGATCAAATTTTACATTTTTTTTTAATTCCTTTACTTTTTATTAAGTATTTTACAAAATCATTGTTTTTAGACTATTGAATTTTTATACCCATCTTAATAAATAGTAAACAAATTTAAAAAAATATATATAAATTTTGATCTACAAATACATTTTAATATATCCATCATGTTCAATGGTTTGAATCGACTGTTTGTACTTTGAAAATATAGAGTGTAATCCGGTGTCATCAAAAAAGGGTGTAAGTGGAGCCCTCCTCCTTGTATTTTTATCTGATGCCTATTATATTGTCGTATTGTTTTACACGGTATCCATATCATATTGATAATTTATGTAATATCGTATCCCCTATCATATTCGATACGATATCCGTACCCATATTCATGCAACTAGTTTAATTTCAATGTAATTTATAGTAGTTGAGTTATAACTTACAACCAATGTTATCAGAATCCAACTAGACATCGATCCGATAAAACTTTGGATCAACAGTTCACTAGTCAGAGCAGTGGATCAACTGGTTCAACTGCAGTTTATTTTTAAATATTCATGTATTTAGTAATTATTTATTAGATATCGAAGCTTCATATGAAAATAATTAAATTGTCAAGTACTTTTGATGAAAATATATTGATTATTATAATTGCTGGATAACTGATTTTATATATAATAGAAAATAAAAGAAAGAAATAAGAAACACGTGGAACCCAATATAACTGAATTTATATATAATATAAAACAAAAGAAATAGAGAAAAAAAATAACAAATTTCTAGTTTCCGGTAACAAAATAAAACTGGTTAAGAGGAAAAAAAAATGCATTCCAAGATATCACAATAGTCATATATACTATGTAAAACATCATACTTTCATGTAAGAATTTGTGAATATTTGTGAATGAATATTGCCAATATGATGTATTACAATATCAAATTTATAAATAAATATAGAAATTTAATAACCGAGTGAATTTAAGCTACAACTTGTAAAATTTTCTACACCGGTTGAAATTGCATAATGATGAAAAATCTAATTAAATCCTCAAGCTAAACTTAAGTACCATCATATATATTAGAGGTAAAATTCAAAATAAATTAAATAAATGTGTAAAGCAAGATTTGATGCAGTTGAAGTACATTCCTTGCTACTATGAGCTTGGTTTGTGCTGTTGTGTTGCTTATTAATTACTTGATTAGTTTTTATTTGAGCATTTCAATTGTTGCATATATACTCCAAAATTATATACTAGTTAAATCAAGTTCCAAGTGCTACATACAAACACAAATCACCGATCAATGAGATTACCGACAACCTTATCCATTTAATGAATTTTACTCCAAAATTATGCACTTGGATTTTTTTTAGATTTATGAAAACATAAATTTTATCAAACCAATTTGATTGTTTTTTTTTCCCCTCAAAACCATAAGAATAGAGATGTCATTTCGGTCCCTTTTTTTTGGGACCGAAATGACATTTTGGTACCAGTCTTTTTTATAGATTTCGAAAAAAAATATATTGAAAAATGATAAAAACATTTAGGACCAAATTGCCATTTCGGTCCAAAAAAAAAAATATAAATATGTAATTTCACTCCTTTTGAGTGGTATATATGAAATTCTCCCTTAATAATTCGGCTCTTTGAGCGTTTTCATGATCATGACAGGTGGGCCCCACCAGATTGGTTTTGTAAATAGGAAATGCATGTCGTTGCCGGCGACTCGAGCAATGAGGGAACAACGGTCAACGGATCCTGGTTCGTGAACTGGGTTGGTTTTTTGAAATTTGAAGTACCACTTGTCCTCTCCAAAGTAGAATTTAAAATTAAAGAAAAAACGGTCCCCGACACGAAGCGGCGACTTGATTTGATTTGGGGCTGAGAGCCTGAGACTCTGAGAGAGAGAGAGAGAGCGCGATTTCTCCTCCTTCCGAGTTACGATGGTTGGATCAAGCCACCTCCCGGTAAGTAACCCTTAATTTCTTCTCTCAATCAATTTTTTTGTTTTCTTCTTTCTATTCATTCCCTTTGTTTGTTAATTCAAACCCTTGGTAGGCTACCAAGTACGACAAATCGGAGAATGGCAATGGCACGGATAGTGGAGCTGGGCTGACCTTCTCCAGCGACTGGGCTAACCTTCCTGAGGGATTAGTTGCACAGATTGGCGATATCTTACTGGCCCAGGATCTGCTCCCCTACATCTCTCTGCGTGGCGTGTGCCGCCATTGGAGGCAAACCACAGATTATCCGGTAAACACCAACAGACGTTTCCGTCCTCACAACTGGATTTTGATCAATCCAGTCACCAATTTGTGCCAATCTGATTGCGCACTTGCTAAACCCTTGCTCTACTCTCAAACTCGATGCCACTTCCTCAATTTCCTTACCGGCAACCGCATCCGGGTTGACATCCCTGCATTGCACAACCACAGCATCCGTGCTTGTGTCGATGGCCTTCTTCTTGTAACTCAGATTGCTATTGTTGACACTCCAGCCCGGCTTTTGAATCCATTCACCGGTGCCATGACAGATTACCCGGCCTTGTACCAGCTTTGCTGTCTGCACTCTAAGTTACGCTGGTGGCCTCTCATGCCACTTTCCATACGCTTTGCTTCCTCTACCACATTAACTCTTGTGGTTCTCACCCGGAGTGATGTGGCGTTTGCGGTTTCCGGGTCGACAGAGTGGAAACTTATTCCCAACCGCAACCCTCTTGGTGCTGTCCACATGGCACATGCTTACTTTGAAAGTTACACCTATGTCTTTTCTGTTGCAAAAAGTGGAAGTGTTAGTGAACTTCGTCTGACACGATTTAAGGTGGAGGAAGCAAATCCTGGTCAGGTTGATTTGCGGATGGAGGGCCTAGAGATTGCCCAGCAGAAAGATGATCTGGCACCGCATTTCTGGGACGTAGCATCTCTGGTGGAGTCTGATGGGGAGCTGCTATTGCTCAGTCGGTCGCATGGTGACGGGAATATTGACTTGTCATTCTTTCGGGTATTTAAAGTTGTGATTGAGGAAGGTGTCGGTGGAGAGGGGAAGGTGGCTCGCTTGGTTCCCTTAAACAACATCAGTAATCGTGCTATATTAATTAATAAAGTGTATGGAAGCATCTCCGTCTCTACAGATATCTTCCCTTGCATCAAGCCAAACTCAATATTTTACTACCAGGCTTATTCATTGAATGTTTACCATCCAGGAGGTCTTTGCTGGGCATCCCTGAACCCAAACGTTGCTCCACCTGGTTACTGCTTTTGGCCAGATGATAATATCCAATTCATCACCGAATCCATTTCTATCTTTCCGGCCTTTCAATCTTCAAGGGGTAGCCGTCACATCACGTACTGATAGGTATGCTTATTTTGATTCTAATTTTCTTACTAAATCTCCTGTGCACTTGTCTTGATTTTTCAGTTTCACCTATACGTAGCCTTGTATTTGTTCTTCTTTGCTAATTCACACGTTTGCATTGGCAGGAGGGGTGCTGACTGAACCTTGCTTTTTCTTGCATGCACTCTGGTTTATTCGCTGTGTCTGAGAAAACTGTGGCTTTGCTTTAGTTAGTCGGGCGACTGGATATGCTGGTTATGCATATTTTTAATCTATCTTAGACATTAGATTTGTTATCCAACTTGAGTTACTTATTTGGAATTATTTTATCTGTTGTCTATATTTTTTGTATGTTTGTCTTTCTTGCATGTGTACAACCCTCCTACACTCTTTGCATATGTGCCAGTATAGTATACAGGTAAACCTTGGCCTTGCTTTTGTCTTCCTTATGCCTCTGGATATGCTTAGTTTATATTATTTCTTTCTGAATTGCATATCTATGATCTGCTTTTCTTTGAGTGTTTCTTCATTGTTTGTCAGATATGTTCACTAATTATGACAACTTTTGCCACACCAAAAGTTGTATCAGTACAAAAGAACTGAAATCTGCCCCTTTAGTAGCCCGTACCAGAAGGAATATACGCCTACCCAGGAAGAAAATTGTTCATACCCTTATGAGTTAACACCTGGTGATATTTTTAGTATCTTATCTAAAGTTGAACATGTTTGAGAAAAATATCATTTGTGAATTGCTCATCTTCAATCTTTTGATGGATGTTTCTCTTTCTTGCATTTGTGCTTATTAATTTTATTTGTGCTAGTATCCAAGAAACTGTCTTTGCTTTTATGTCTTGTATATTTTGTTGTTTGGTTGATTGCATTATACAGAGTATGGTAGGTGTCAGCTTATATTACACCACTTACACTTTCTTTTGAAAAAATAAATACATTACACCAGTATATTAGTTCAAAAAAAAATGAAACAGTATACTAGTACACAATTACACAAGAGGAATTAGCTTGTTACTATCTATTGAACTCTGACTAAATTTTCAGCAATATTGATACAGTACTTATTTTACTTTCGAGCCTCAAGAAAACTCAGAAAGAATTATATCTTTCTAAAATACAATGAGACATTTGTTACTGATAGATCTCTACTACAAGATGGGAATAAGAAAAAGAAACAAAATAAACTGCATTTTATTTCCATATTGGTGCAAGCATCAAGACCAGAGATTTTATTAAAGCCCATTCCACAGTTCAAAACAATCAAAGAAACAAGATTCAAGAAACTTTAACCCTCACAAATCTCTTCTCTGGATATTATCAACTCAAAGAACATATTCCAAAAAAACTTATCTCAGTTTGTCACTATTGCTTATCCCACATAACAGAAGAACTCAAGAAAAATAAAGAAAAAGAAATCAAGAAGTGTAAACACAGAACTAGCATTTTCTGGAATAATTCAAGCCTTCCTATTTGAATCAAGGTCAGCCAGATCTGAGCACTGGCCCAGTCTCCTCGGGTGCTGGCTCAGCCAATGTGCGGTGTGCTGCAACCGGCCTGACTTCATCCACAGCTGGTCTGTCAGCTACAGTCGGGTGCTGGTTCAACCAATCCTGTCTCATTCTTATACCTCTGATTTCACACCTTACATTATTGTTTACTAAGTTGAAGTCGTCAAATGCACGCATGAGGCTCTCCACGGCCAAGTAGAAGGCCAAGTCGGAGTCCACGACTCCTTGTTGGACATCATTGTAAGCAGCCTCCACCGCTGCAGAAGCCCATTTGCACCTTTCAAGGGCATCATTCACCAAGGCAAGGAGACTATCTACTTCCATTAATTATAATTAGTATGAGGAGAGATGGTAATTTTAATTTAAAGAATTAGTTGTCGGATGGGTTTATATTTATAGTTTTATAATGTTCTATGGAAAAGGGGTTTTGGGCTTTTGATCCGGGTTCAACTAATGGGGAGCCACAGTGAGTAAGAACCTGGATTTTGTTCTATCAAAGTACTTAGCAAACTTATAAACACTCTAACTTTACTCTTTATAAAGTTAGAGTGTTTATAAGTTAGCTAAGTACTTCGTTGAGTTTGACTCTAAAATTTATTGGATAAGTTTTAAGTGATGAATTTAAATTGTCAAAATTAATCAATCTAGAGTGAGTTAAAAAATTTCAAACTGGCGGTTAAAAAGAATGAAAATTTAATATATTAAAATATTTATAATTTTTCTCACCCCTAGTTATCTTGGTTTGTTCAATTTGTTGGAGAGGGGAACGATGGATCATCTGTAGTTTATAGAATGAATGTCAGCAGAAAAAGAAAAGAATGGGTAACGAATATTCATCAGATCATTTTTCAGGGTCTGACGAATTGTGTCAGAATCCTCTCCACTCCCATTCAATGGTACATAAGTCATACCCATCTGGCTGTTAAAGGATGCATCTCCAAATGAAATGAATCCTCTCCTCCCATACAATGGTAAAAAATCACTACTTTTGAATGGTCTATAATCTTTAGATCAAGTAGTTTTCTACCTATCTAAAAGATAGTAAAATAATTTTAAAAAATGTAAAATTTGATCTACAAGTACATTTTCATATGGAGATTATGCTGGATGGTTCAGATCCATTGTTTAGGCTTTGAAAATAAAAATATTGATCCATAGTACGGACCAATATGCGCTGTGCATAGTTTTGTACCCTTGCTCTTATTCCAAAATATATCATTATAAATATCAGTGGATTAAAAAATTGATAAGGATGATGAGCGCATGGCAACAGAACAATAACAAAAAAACGAATCATAGAAATAAAATTTAATCTGTCCAAAAAAAAAAAACAAAATCCTTATAACACTAAGTGTAAGAAATAATGAAAATATTTATTAATACAAGAATAACAAATGTCTTGCTTAAAACCAACCTCTTCTCACTTCTAGTTTTTAAGTAATTTAGGTGGTGTCTAGTTTAGACTTGAACCGTCCCTGTGATCGATACCCAATAATATACTACTCGATAGGATTGTACACTTGCAGTATGAACTGAAAGTGCGTTTAAGGTTAAAAAAGGTAGCTTGTTGTACTGAAATTTTGTGCATACGCTTTTGTGGGAACATGACGTTTAACTTTTGGCGGGCGCAAGCCCCTATCGTTAATTACATCAGATGATCTTTCAGGTCAGTACTGAGTACCTTGTTCATTTTGGAATTTACGTCTATTTTGGTGTAAACTGAGTAGTGAGCTAAGGGAAGGCTCATGTAATGTTCATTTGGTTGTTTGGTAGGTTTTCGTTTGATTTGTAGATGGTTTGGACATCTGTTTGAGACATCTGTGCATATGCATATGCTTATCATGACATGGACTTGTGTTTTAAACATATAGAATACATCAAATACGTCAATGATATGGTATGATTTGTACTTGAAAAAATACATTTAAACATTGTTTCTATAATTTATTTATAAAATAAGTCAATAGAGGGGTATTTTGGTCATTGTAGGTTTTGGCTGAAGCTTGGATATGGTCAATTACTACTTGAAATTTCAGATAATTGAATTTGGATTCATTTGGAACTAGTTTGAGTTGATTTGGACTTGAAACGAAGAAGTTATGATCAGAAAGGACTTGAAAGGGCTTTCCTGTGAAGTTTTTGTACTTCCAAGGTCCCTTTTGTAAATTTTTAGGGATCTGAGAATGTAATTTGGACTTTCAACAGGGTCTGGGATATTATTTGGACTTCCAAGGGCCTATTTGAAGAAGATTTATGCTACTAAGGGCCTTTTTATAAATTTCCAAGGGCTTCTCTGCAGATTTCACATATTCAGAGGGGTTTATATGCAAAAAGGGTATTATTTAAACATTTATGGGCTTTGAGATTTGAGCTTGATGCATTAAGATGTGGACTGGGCCTTTAACCAGTGTGTAAGGCCTTTGGATTTCATCAAATGGGCTTTAGGATTCGTGCCAGATATTTTAATTAATCTGAACGGTTGACAGATGGGGTCCAATCAATAGTCAACGGTTAGTTGAATTTGAATTTTGGTCATTTGATTAAAGGAATGCATCAAAATTATAGGTTATTAGGGTTCTTCTCTAACAAGCCGAGGGAAGACCGTTCCGGCTGACTCCAGCCACGACGGAACCGATCAAGGGCACTATTGGCATCGTCTCACGATCAGGATTATCAATAGTCAACTGTATTTTTTTTTAGTGCTACAATAGCGTATTGTATTTTAACTTTTTAACTGATTACTCTCGAAAAACAATCAATGTTAACTATAATCGTCGACTGTTTTTAGAAAACAGAACACTGACTGTTTTTTTTTATATTCGGAGCTGTTAGTTTGTAATAATCTAGAAGTCAATAATACGATAAATTATCATAAAACTTTGTTCATGAATTGAATGTTTATATCATTTTATTGTCTTGAGTATTATTACATTTATGGATCATTTCGAGTTCATGACTGAAATTGTGAAACTCCATAATATAGATGATATATACTCTTAATCTTAAAAGATCAATGACCAAGGTAATTAGCAAGAACACTAATTACCGCTATAAGGTTAGTATGTGGATTAAAAGATGGTTAAGTTTTACAAACCACCTGACATGAGATGTCATTTTTGTTACGTTACGAAATTTTAAATAATTAAAGTCAAAGGATTTAAAATTAGAATCGAAAATTGTGCTAATAAAATGGAAGTTTAAACCTTAATTAAGGTTCCTCTAAATAAGTAAATTAAATATGAATCGAAACCGCGTTGAAATTTTGAGATTTTGAGACTTTATAGGCTGAGTGCGGGTTGGTTAACCCGCACTACGGGTTGGTGCATCCGCACTAATGCAATTCTGTGTTGGTCTGAATTTTTCTAAGTCCTCAGTGCGGATTGGTTAACCCGCACTCATGAAATCACGTGTTGAACTGAATTTTCTGAAAATTTGCTAAGTATTGAGTGCGGATTGGTTAACCCGCACTGCGGGTAGGATTTTGATAGGCCTAAATTATATACATATTCGATCTGATTTTTATCACGAAATAACACCAAATATCTTGTATTTTGAATATAAAGTGAATAGATTACACCTAGGATCAAGTTACTGCGTTTGCTTGGTTTTAACTTACAGGAAATGAAGAAAAATGAAGAAAAACCGTGCAAAACCGAAGAAAAATGCCCACTGCGAACACATGGTTTGAAATATGGTCAAAATAAGTACTTAAATAGATTTCTGGACGCGCGCCAATTTTAAAAATGTATAATAAGCTATACATCAAAATCCGTGCAAAACCGAAGAAAAATGCCCACTGCGAGCACACGGTTTGGAATATGGCCAAAATAAGTACTTAGATGGATTTCTGGACGCGCGCCAATTTTAAAAAGGTATAATAAGCTATACATCAAAATCCGTGCGGATGCACGAATCTCGATGCAGCTGCACTCTGGTCGCACAGGAAAAGTCCGAGCCTAGTGCGGATCTCGATGCATCTGCAGTGCGGATTGTGAGGACGCAGTGCGGATGATACTGTAGCAGTGCGGATTGCAGTGCGGACGCACTGTAGCAGTCAGCCAAAAATAGAGTCTGAACTTAAAATGGTCATAACTTTTGACTCGTAACTCCGAGTAAGGCTTATGACCACTTTTTGGAAAGCTAGCGAGAATATCTACAACATGAGAAACTAAAAACTAAAATTTTTATCAGTGCGGATCAGCCCATCCGCAGTGCGGTCCGGAGCACCCGCACTGGACCCGCAGAAAGCCAAAATTGCACGTTTTTGACAGTTTTTCTATTTTTGGTGCATCATGGACGCGTTTTGACAGCCACATGTGAACAAGACAATCCTGAAAAACAATCCAAATATAACACCCACTAACTCCACTTTCTAGGCTCTTAATTGGACATGATCCTTGACTATAAAAGATCTCATCTCATCTCTATTCATCATCCCTCATATTTTCAATCTCTCTCCCTCCACACACACAATACTTAGCGATAAATTCTGAAGGAAGGAAAGCTTTCAAGCAAGGAGAAGAAGGGTTTCCTGAGCAAGAAGTCGGCAAAATTGAAGGCTTTGATCAAATAAAGGGTGTAATCATTTCTTTATTTCATTTCTTCTTACTTTTGCCAATTTTTGTAATGGATCTCTCCATGAGGGAGTAGTTCTCTCTCTAGGGGTTTAGGTCAATGCATGAACTTGTTTAATTCTATTTTATTCGGTTATTTATTTTTATTATGATTGTTTTATGAGATTTGATGTTAATTTCTGTGATTTAATAATTTGTGTTAATTATATAATTAGTACTTGAATTGTAGTATCCCGTTTTGAATTCGAAAGAACCAAAATTGACTGTGATCAATAGGATAGTACCAAATTATGAATGCAAATACCTTAGGTTTAGGTTAAGATTGTAACCAATTTAATCTAAGCCGGAAATATAGAAATTAAGGTTAGGAATTTGGTGAAGAACCTAATCGTGAAGTCAAACCCTAATTAGGACATCTCAATTCAAATCGGGTATTGGTATGATGGACTTAATTGCGAAGTACCAATATTTGAGGAGAGGAGAGACTAACAAGAGCTTATAGGTCTAGGTAACTAGGGTGGGGAACTTCATTGAGAAGTTCGAGTTACCTAGGCACGTTATTAATTTACGAAAGTAACCCTTAATAACATATTAGGTTAGAAACCTCGTCAAATCATACATGAATTCAAACAAATACCGAATTAATAGAGTTAGCAAGGGATTGTAGACCAAAGACCCCTAGATCTCTCAATCTTGAAAGCAAACCAATTTCTTTCTTTTACTTTTATTTACAATTATTATTTCAAACTCCTTTCTCTTGGGTATTGAACCCAACCTTAGGAATTGTTAGAACAAACTCCCCAATTTACTTTTATTGCACTTTACTTTATTTTATTTTCTGAAATTTATTACTAAAGTTTGAACTAAGTTTTTATCGTACTCTCTGTGAATTGATACCTAAAATACTACTTTGATAGAATTGTGCACTTGCAATTTAACTCAAACGCGTGTTAAAGGTTTAAAAGGTACATCTTATTGTACTGAAACTTTGTGCATACGCTTTTGCGCGCATCAGATTTATCCGCACTACGCTCGAATTTTTCCGAATTTCTATTGAAGTTTTTCTAAGTCCCGACTGCGGGTTAAGTGACCCGCACTACGGGTTAGGTAACCCGCACTGCGGATTATTTCTGAAATTATGTCAAAAATCTACTAAGTTCCCACTGCGGGTTGTTTCTGTGTTAAAATTCATGTTATGAAAACTGACTAAGTGCTGAGTGCGGGTTAGGTAACCCGCAGTGCGGATTGGTTGACCCTCAGTGCGGATTGGTTAACTCGCAGTGCGGATTGGTTAACCCGCAGTGCGGATTGGTTAATCCGCACTCAGGGTGATTTTTGCCCTAAAACTCAAATCAAACCTCCTCTCTCTCCCACTTCGTTATTTTCACCATTTTTAAGTGATTTTCGCCAAGAGAGAAGAAAAAAGAGCGTGTGAGTTTCCGTTTCTTTCAGACTTCTGATTGTTGCGAAAAATCGAGTTTGGAACTGAGTGAGTAGCTGAGGATCTCTCCGAACTCTCCTATTTGGTATTTCTTTCTCTCTTTCTTTCTTTTGAAACCTCAAATTTTCTCGATTTCTTAGATTCTCGTCTTAAACTCGAGATTTGTGTTCGAATTGCTCGAGGACTAGTTCCTCTACACTCCTTGCTTATTTATTTGCCAATCTTTTCCCGATTTCCTTCCGATTTGTGAAATTTGATTTCTAGGGTTTCGTGCCAAAATTGAAAGTTGGCATAATCGTGATTTGATTTGTTTAACCCGACCAATTAGACTTGTAGTCAGTAGGGTTGCTTCCTGATCTTGAATTTTTAGAACGTTTAACGATTAAATTGAGGTTTTGACCAAATTAGGGTTTAACCAATCGGTAAATTGAATTGATCCGAGAACCAAAGTAGTGAAACGGTGATTGATGGTTACCAAAATGAAATGGTATATGGCTAGAGGGCCTAGATGCAATTGTGCACGTTATATGAGATTTTTAATAAGAAAGAAAGAACCGAAAAGAATCGATACCAAAACATAAGAATTGATTTAGGACTGTACAAATCCTAAGTAAACGTATAGACCACTAAACCCGAATTAAACCAAGTAAACGTATAATATAGGTGTAGGCTCGGTTGAGCAAGACTTACCAAGGCAGTTCGAGACACCCGATCCGTAGCTAAGCGGTACACTCGTCTTAAACAGGTGCAGGATTCTTGGACTTGTTTGATACTTTATTTTCAGGAATTAAACTGTGTATTCGTTTGTCATGTTGAATATCATTGATTGCATAATCAAATTGTGTAAAACATTTGCATAGCCCAATCAAATTAAACTCGAATTGATGTGACTTGAGTGATTTGCATGCTGGTATGGTTGTAGGTTGTGTCGATCTATTATGATCTGATTTGATATGATCTGATTTGATTGAAAGTCACCACGATTGGATTTGGATATATATGTGAATGGATTTACGAAGTTAAGCACTTGGATCCAATTAATTTGCCAAGTCGGGCTGTATGCTGACTTGGATTTCCAGGATCCTAAATGGCCTTAGGTGAACGGCCCTCGATATTCCCAGTACCGGTTGGGACGAGGGATGGTGATTATGTTATGAGATGTGTGAATTGAGATCGAGGGAAGGTGATTTTTTTTAATTCGGATTTATTTTTAATAGGTTAGAAAAGATGTTAGATTTTTTTTTAAAATTTGTGAAGTAATTAGATTTATTTTTTGAATATGTTAGTTTTTTTTTTTGAAATTCGGATTTATTTTTAATAGGTTAGAAAAGATGTTAGATTTTTTTTAAAAATTTGTGAAGTAATTAGATTTGTTTTTTGAATATGTTAGATTTTTTTTTGAAATTCGGATTTATTTTTAATAGGTTAGAAAAGATGTTAGATTTTTTTTAAAATTTGTGACGTAATTAGATTTGTTTTTTGAATATGTTAGATTTTTTTATTTTATTTGTGAAGTAATTAGATTTGTTTTTTGAATATGTTAGATTTTTTTTTGAAATTCGGATTTATTTTTAATAGGTTAGAAAAGATGTTAGATTTTTTTTTTAAATTTGTGAAGTAATTAGATTTGTTTTTTGAATATGTTAGATTTTTTTTTTTGAAATTCGGATTTATTTTTAATTGGTTAGAAAAGATGTTAGATTTTTTTTTTAAATTTGTGAAGTAATTAGATTTGTTTTTTTGAATATGTTAGATTTTTTTTTTTGAAATTCTGATTTATTTTTAATAGGTTAGAAAAGATGTTAGATTTTTTTTAAAAATTTGTGAAGTAATTAGATTTGTTTTTTAAATATGTTAGATTTTTTTTTGAAATTCGGATTTATTTTTAATAGGTTAGAAAAGATGTTAGATTTTTTTTAAATAGATTAGATTTATTTTTCTGTTTTTTACTTTATGTTTTTAATTTCTGTTTTTAATTTCTATTTTTTAATTTCTGTTTTTAATTTCTGTTTTTTAATTTGTGTTTTTAATTTCTGTTTTTAATTTCTGTTTTTTACTTTCTGTTATTAATTTCTGTTTTTAATTTCTGTTTTTTAATTTCTGTTTTTAATTTCTGTTTTTAATTTCTGTTTTTAATTTCTGGTTTTAATTTCTGTTTTTAATTTCTGTTTTTAATTTCCGTTTTTAATTTCCGTTTTTAATTTCTGTTTTTAATTTCTATTTTTAATTTATGTTTTTAATTTATGTTTTTAATTTATGTTTTTAATTTATGTTTTTAATTTCCGTTTTTAATTTCTGTTTTTTAATTTCTGTTTTTTAATTTCTGTTTTTAATTTCTATTTTTAATTTTTGTTTTTAATTTCGGTTTTTGATTTCTGTTTTTGATTTCTGTTTTTAATTTCCGTTTTTAATTTCCATTTTTAATTTTTGTTTTTTATTTCCGTTTTTAATTTCTGTTTTTAATTTCTGTTTTTTAATTTCTGTTTTTAATTTTTGTTTTTAATTAGGTTAAAAAATGACATCTCCTCATCACAAATCGGTGGAAGAAACATTTGAAGCGAGAATGTCGGCTTCTATTTTTGGCCCCGATATGCCACCACCTAATTATCTTGATAGTTCCTCCCAAATGCCACTACTTAATTATCCACCTAACTATCCACACAATTATCAAAGAAGGGACCAAATCCTAAATTTAAATTATCAACAACCCCCACAAATGCATGCACCGTATTATACTTCAAACGATCCAAATGCCTGCATTCCACAAGAAACATTTCAACCGACACCATCGTATGCATATGGAGGCACTTCTTCTGTAGCATCGAGTCAATTTACTCCCATTATAGAAGGTACTCCTTCGAGAAGTGCCCCTGAAATTCAGGAAGAAGCTGTCCCTCCTTCGACAAGTGCCCCCCCGCAACAACCAGTGGTAAAGAAGGCTAGAAGACCTTCGGAATACAATCAGCCGTGGAAGAGATTTTATGAGATTACAAAAGATGCTGATGGCTTTATGGAAACCCTTGAATGTAAGGTACCCAATTGCAAGAAACCTTTTTTTGTGTATAAGCAAAGTAGTGGTATGAGTAGCTTTAAAAGACATGCCGAAATGTATGAAAAAAAGGGTGAGGAACCAAGCAAAAATGTACCAACGAGACAAATCCAAACCCTTATTAATGCGGATGGTACCAGAACCAACCCAAAATTTGATGAAAAAAAAATGCTTAGTGAATTGGCCCGGTACATAACCCACAAAGAACAACCAATCAGTATGGGTGGTTGCACAGCCTTTTCCCGGTTGGTCATTCGGGGGTGTGCTCAACCAATGTACAAGAGGATGCATCATAGAAAGTTGGTTGGTGAAGTAAAAAAACAGTTGACAACCATAAAAGATGACCTCAAAGGTACATTTGCATATCAATCCAATAAGGTCTCAATTACCTCCGATATATGGACTGCTGGTAAACATGGCCTTGGGTACTCTTGTGTTACTGGGCATTGGATCGATGATCAGTGGGTATTACAAAAGAGGATATTAAGTTTTCGAGTGTTAGATTCCCCGCACACCGCAAATATAATTTTCAAATCTATTATTGAGGTTTTACAAGAGTATAACCTTAAGAGTGATATGGCTAACAAGGTTTTTTTCATATCTTTCGATAATGCTAGCAATAACATTGCTTCCATTGAAATTTTTAAACGGTCACTAAACCCGATTATGAATGGTGAAATGTTTCACCAAAAGTGTGCTTGTCATATACTTAACCTCGTCGTGAAGGCGGGACTTAAAACAGAAGCTATAAAATTATTGATAGTTAAATTTAAGGATGCCCTCAACCACATTGTTTCAAACCATGAAAGAAGACAAGAGTTTGCAAAGTTGTGCGTAACCTATCGACTAAGCAAGTTGAAAGTACCTTGGGATATAGATACCCGTTGGAACTCAACCTATAAGATGTTGAACCGATGCCTTCCTTACAAAGCTGTCATAGGGGAGTTTTTGAGGGGATCCACCCCTGAGGGAATGCAATTGGAACCCACCGGCGGGGAATGGGACCAACTAGAAAGGCTTTCAACATTCCTAGGAACCTTTTTTGAAGCAACCGTCAAACTATCCTGCTCGTATTCTCTGACGGCATTTGAGTTGTTGGGGAAAATCTACCAAATTTCCAAGGTGTATCGTAATTTGGAACAAACAGAAACACACGATAAATCTCTCACACCGATCGTAGATGCCATGAAACTAAAATTTCTAAAATATTGAGAAGATGTACCCCTCCTGGCCATTATCGCAAGCTGCCTTAACCCGGCATACAAGAAATATTACACGATCAAATTAGTTGAAGCGTACAAAGGTAATCTACATTTAGACGCAACCGGGGTTGAGGCATACGTGGATGCGAAGTTCGCTGAGATGTTTAACATATACAACTCAAGAATTAGTGGCAACCAAAACCTCTCTTCGTCCCGGACTGGTCCTAGGTATGAATAAATATACATTATGATTTTAATCTTTATTATTTATAATATCTGCATTATTTGTCCACTAATTATTTATTTATTTTTTAATAGTTCCAATTTCATGAGCACTAGCAGTAGTGGATTGTTAGCAGATTTTCAGTTAGATAGCGAACCGCACGTATCCACAAACGAGTTAGTGAGCTATTTAAATATGTGCAACGAAAATGAAAACGTTGACATCATGACGTGGTGGAAGAGGAATCAAAGGTCTTATCCAACACTGGCGATGATGGCCCGCGAAGTCTTTGCCGTACCCGTGTCAACCGTCCCTTCAGAAAGTTGTTTTAGTTCGGCGAACAGGATCCTCTCCGACAAACGCAGTAAATTGGGTCCACATGTTTTTGAGAGACTTGTGTGCTTGAAAGATTGGATTAAGGCTGACGAGCGCAACCAACATCAAGATCAAGAATCATCATCCGCAGCTGATACTGAAGAAAGTGTTACCGAGCCGCAGCCCCAAGCTAATTCAGATTCAGACGGTGCGAAAGAAAGCGAACAATGGTATATGAATCCAAACTACTAGATAGGTAGTGTCGGCATAATTTTCTAACCTCTTAATATTTATGGTTATTTTTAAAATTATAATTTCTAAACATTTCAATTAGTTTTTAAATTATTCATTTTAAAGAATAATTACTAATAAAAAAAAAGTTAGAACTCCGTCTATGTTATTTTACATAGCCGGTCCCAAGTCCGGAATAAAGGAGGAGGGTAACTTTTATTTTTTAATCTATTATTTTTAAATTATTCATAATTATTTTTAATGTAATAAATTAATTTAAGATATTTTTATTTATATTTTATTGTTTTAATTAGAATGAGAATTTGAAAATAAAATAAAATTACTTGCTTAAAGAAATAAATAAATATATTTGTACTTAGCCGTATAAATATACAAATTTTCGCACGAATAATTTTTATATATAAGGTACAAATTTTATTCATTTATAAATTATAAAGTTGCGACTTGATAATTTCATGTTTATATATACTCTATTTGATATCGAACTATTCATATTATAAAAATCGAATTATAAACATGTAATAATATTCGTACGACACTGTAAAAGAAACAAAAAAAAGAAAAAAAAACATTAAACAAAACAAAAAAAAATTTAAAAAAAAACGGAAAAACAAAACAGAAAAAAAACTAAAAAAACAGAAAAAAAAACATTAAATAAAACAGAAAAAAAATAAAAAAAACGGAAAAACGAAACAGAAAAAAAACTAAAAAAACAGAAAAAAAACATTAAACAAAACAGAAAAAAAATAAAAAAAAGGAAAAACAAAACAGAAAAAAAACTAAAAAAACAGAAAAAAAAAAACATTAAACAAAACAGAAAAAAAAATGGAAAAACAAAACAGAAAAAAAATCCTAAAAAAAAAAAAAACAGAAGAAAAAAAGAGAAAAAAAAACCGAAAGAAAAACAGAAAGAAAAGAAAAAAAAAATACCCGTACCCGCCTACCTGACTACCCGCCCTACCCGACTACCCGCCCTACCTGTACCCGAGGTACCCGTACCCTATCCGAATTCAATCCACTAACCGCGGGCAAGGGTATAGGACGGGCAAGGCACGATTTTTGGAAAAAAAAACCCGAGGATGCTCGGTCCGTGATACCCATCTACCCGAGATACCCGTACCCGAGCCTTGCCTGTGCCCGTGCCCGTGCCCGGGTATGCCCGGTCCATCCGGCCTGGCCCGATAATTAATACACTAGCTGCAGTAAATAGCTTTCATAATTTGATTTCAGTTCCTTTGCATTAGATATGTGAAACAAAAATTGATTATTATTACCTTAGCTGACAACTAGTTGTGTTGTAAGCTCAACCAATTAGGAAGTGGTATCATTTGCTACCCAATGGTATGGTACGTTCCTTTACTGTAACACTTCATCCCATAAACTTTTAATTATCACCATGCTTCAACCAGAACCCTCATCCTTACACTGTGATCGGAACCCTTAGATGGTGGAGTTCAATTGATTTCAATTCAATGGTATTCAATAGAAATGATTTCCAATTGAATTTTGTTGATCGGAATAAAAATAAAAAAGAATTGAATTCATTTCTAGTTTTTGATTGGAAAGTCTAATATGATAGAAAGAAATGATTTCATTTAAATGAAAATGACACTTTTATCCTTATTCTTGCTTGAGTGTTCCCTTTGTTGAAATAATTTTTAAGTTCAATTAAATATGATCATAAAGCTCTTATTCTATCTAATAATATTCAGATCATTCCTTTTTTTTCAATTTTTTGACATGGATCAATTGTCCACGACTCTGACACAAAATGTGCCTTTATTTGTTTTTTTTTTTTAAATTACACAAAAGAAACAAAAAAAGACAGAACAGCAAACTACCTAGAATTAAAGTTGTATTGTCATAAAGTACAAAATAAAAAATAAAGAAACTGCAAGCAAATTATCTCGAATTAAAGTCACTCAATTTTTAAAAAATGAAGACTTCTACCCACCCACCATGTTTTATTTGCAAAAGAAAAAGTTTGGAAAACTCATCTGTAACTTTTCTTTTTCTTTTGACAGCTCCTTCTCATGTTACCAGTATATGTGAAGTTCCCCTTTTCCATCATTTTGAGCTAGATTTTGTATCAGTAAAAGCGAAGACAACTCTATATGATAGGCCATAAGAGATGCTATGCTGAATTTAGAGGGGATGACCATTTAGTGTTTCTGCTTCTTAAAATTAGGCACACATCAATATGTACCAGAAATTACAGGAGCTACATTACAATACTGCTAGAAAAATTAATTAATACATGAAATTGTTAGTAAGTTTTTTATTTCCAGAGTAATTCACTTCATTAAGCCAAAGTTTGATCTTCCATTTGAGAGAGTAAGAATTGAGAAAATAAGAAGAGATAATCTTACTTGGAACTGCATCAGAATTGCACAACTGCTTAGAAGGATCTCACGTGAGCTCGTGTTCTAAACTGTAAATTAAGAAGAATTGGAGGGCTCCTTTGCAAACTTAATTTTCTTCTCTGACAGCTTCCTTCCACATTTACTAGTAATAGAAGAGCAAACTACAATCTAAAAAATTGAATAATAGAGGAGCAAACTATAGCAAGCACAAACTACAAATCATTGTCAAACTGAAATAAATAAAAATATAGTGCCATCAAAAGTACTAAGGAGCATGCATTATCAAATTGATTCATACATAATACCAGTAACTAGCATCCATATTGCATTAACAAAATATAATACTCAAAAGTATTTAAGGAGTTCACTAGTGTTTAATTAAGTCATCTATATATTAACAAAAAGATGACACCACCATCCAAAAAAGTACTATTCGTCTCCTACAAAAGTATCACTTAACCTTTTTGTCAAACCAAAAACCCATTACTTTCTAGCCACTGTCGCTTCAATCTGTCTGGACAACCAAAGAAGGTGTCAGCCTCTTCATTGTTAGCTTTAAGAAATTTTGCGGCATCAAGTAACTTCTCATCAGGAACCCCATGTTTCTCAAGTTCAGCAAAAATTTCAATGGCCGAATAAATCCTCGTATGTGTCGCATGTAGAGCTCGTGCAATTTCAGCCATGGATTCATTCACATTCTTCAATCCCTCTTGAATTGCATCTGAGTTCTTACCTTTCGCATCTTCAAATTTTCTGTCGTCAAGTTTTCTCTTAGCATTTATTTTGGATGGAGCCTTCTTCACTGTTTTGTTAGAAAATGATGCACCACTGGAATTTTCTAGTTGAGGAGAAGTATGTGGATCTTCCAAATTTTTTAAAATCACCACATTTTCAGCTTGAAGCTGGTCCACCTCATCAATTGTGTTAGCCTCCTCCCATTGATGGAGTCTCTCTTTTGCTGTCCTTGCCTTCATCCCGGTTGCTCGATCTTTTTCATAAATGTCACGAAGAAGCTCTAAATTAGGAATTTCCTTGTCCCGGACACGCTTCATTTTTGGTTTTGCCTAAGCCCAAAGAAACAAAATGTCACGAAGAAGCTATAAAATGCTGATTTTGTACATTTTTTTGATCTGGTACAGCTTCAAATTTTTATAAAAACATAAAAGATATATGATATGCCAATGCCCAAAGAAAACATATCTTTATAAAATTCTGATCTGGTACAGTTTTCTGGTTTGGTACAGCTTCATATTTTTATAAAAACATAAAAGATACATGATAAAACATATTTTCTGGTCTGGTACAGCTTCATTTTTGGTGCCAGCACAATTCCAAAGAAACAAAATGTCAAGAAGAAGCTATAAAATGCTGATCTGGTACAGTTTTTTGGTCTGGTACAACTTCATATTTTTATACTATGTTATACCTTAATGAGCTCATTCCAAACCTCGGGTCCTGCTTCTATTTTCTTTGTGGTATCATTCCATGATATGCCACTCTTTTTAAGTGCATCCAAAGCAAGATTCATTATTTCTTTCAAAGTCTTCAAACGATTTATAATTTTCTCTTTTGTGACATTGCACTTAAATTCCTTGTTAATGGCATCAATGGCGACCCTATAAGCCTCTCCTTGAAAGTTCCTGTCATCTTTTAAACCCTTTATCTTCTGCTCCCGCAAAACCTCAAGAAGAAGAGTGTCCATTTGTCTTGGCCATGTAAAATATCCACCTTCTAATTGTCTCTCACCATGCTCAACTCCGTCAAATATCTTCTCATTGCTTCCTTGGTTTTCCTCGAACAAACCATCAATCTCCATTATAATCTGCAAGTAGAGACCAAAAAATTACAACTTTTAATTGAAGAACCATATAATATACAAGGGCTGTTAACAATCTAAAAAATTTAAGTACTTCAGAATAGCATTTGCAATGGAGATTAAATTGTTCTAGAGCAAAATATTCATGAAAATTAGTTTTACATAATGATTACAACAACAAAATAACAATAATATTTCTAGTCATCACACATGCAACTAATGACTTGCACAAATATAATCCCGCCACATCATCATAGCAATAGAATCTCTAATCCTTTCACCACTCCTATGCTCATCATTTCTAGAGGTAGTTGGCGGTGTCTCATTTTCAACTTCACTACGCATAAGCTCATTGTCTACTTCAGAAATTAGTTCTTCATCAGGATCAACACCCATTAGAAAATTATGAATAATGCAACAAGCAATAACCAAGTCAGCCATGGTCTCCTCATCATAATGTGGCTCAGTTCCACTAGCTATAATTGGAAATCGTTTCTTCAGAACACCAATACATCTTTCTACTGCATTTCGTAGGGAGGAGTGTCTAAGATTGAACAATTCCCTTGAATTTTGTGGAGCATGATTTGTGTACTCTTTCAGATGATATCTTGTACCACGGTAAGGAGTAATAAAAGAGGGCGTTAACATATATCCAGCATCAGCTAGATAGTATCTACCTGCACACGAGGAAAAAACAGAAAAGTGATATTTAGTACTCTTATGCTAAGTAACTATGTCAAGCTGGAATTTATTATTACAAAAATCATTACCTCGAGGTATCTTTAATCTGTCTACTCGATTTAAGGCATCCTCAAGTATCCTTGAGTCATGTGCTGAACCCTCCCAGCCCGCTAAAACATATGTAAATTTTAAATCAAAAGTACACACTACTAAAACGTTTTGTGTAGGAAACTGCTTTCTACTTCTATATGTCCTTGCACTATCACCGCTAACTTTTACACGCATGTGAGTTCCATCAATTGCTCCAACACATTTCTGAAAAACATATATATGCACATATAACCTAATCAATATATGATAACAAATATATTAATTTTGTATAAAAAAGAAAATATAATGTTCATACCTCAAAATATGGGCAAAATTTTCCTTCTTTGATCAAAATCTCATTTGGGATTGGACAATCATCTGTCGGCTGAACTAAAAATTTATCTTCAAGTGATATTAATGCCCTAAGTACATTGTGGAAATGGCAACTAATGGTTCCAAGCGATCGTCGAAAGAAAAATCTAATTGTGCGATTCCTTACATTTTGAGACAAAACATGCAAAAATTTTGCCACTTGTTCCTCGACACAACTGTATTGATTATCTCTCAAACGACCAGTACCTCGAAGAATAAAACACAACCTCTGAAAAGCATGCGGTCTCATGCGTATGATATCACGTGAATCTTCAAGGTTGTTTATGTCTTTCATCAACTGATCACGTATTGTTTTCCGTTCAAAATTAGCCTCAACTTTGGCTTCTAAAATCTGATTCTTGTAATACTCAACAAGAATCAAAATATTCAAATATGCGACATATGCTGTGAAAGCCGCTATAAGAATAGTTTTATCTTCGAAATCATTCATCTTTTTTTTCCTAAAATCAGAACAATCATACATGGTAACATTGATTAAGTGGTAGTTTCTTAAATATAGCTAATTTAACTACGGACTTATCAGCAAATTATTAACAATTAGATAGAAACAAGAAAAAAAATATATTAAAGCAGATCGAAAAGAGAATGGGGTTATTTTGCTTGGCAATGGAGATAATCAATCTAGTAAAATAACCTCATTTAGTGACACACTGTGAAATTTTTAATGAAAGTACAGTTTTTAATAAAATCTCACCCAAATTGCTGAAATTTTCTTCAATAGAAGCTTGCCTCTTGGTATCCTAATCAATTGGAATCAATGAAGCCACTGCATATGCTGGAACTTGTCTCCAACTGGAATCAATGAATCGCCCAACTTTGGCTTCAATTTTTGGTATCGCTAATCAATCTGATTTCTACAAAGCGAAGAGATACTAGGGCTCGCTGAAACTTGACTCCTCTTTGCTTCGTAGAGTTGCAGAGACCATGGATTGGAAGTGGAATATAAAGAGGAAGAGGAAGGGTATCGCTGGAAATAAAATACTGCTAAAATTTTGGCAAATGAACTCCCGCCGAATCTCTTGGTTTTTCACGGGAAAATTTTTGGCAGAAAATTTCCCTCCAATTCGCGTTAAAAGAAATCATTTCTCGTCGCTCAGAGTTTTCCGATCTGAAAATTTTGAAATACGTCAATTCTATTTCTCATTTAATGAGAAAGTTGTGGTTCCGATCACAGTGTTAGTCTTGCACAAACTAGGATTTACTAGGGGGAAGAAGGAGACATGAGACAGCTGTAACATTATTCCCTTCTAATGATCAATTAGAAATTTACAGCTAGATTAGTTAAGTGGTCTTATGCAACCAGTGGCTGATTTTGAAATCATATTCTTCAGGTATAATGAGCACGGCCAGCCTATTTGCAAAGTGTTCAATATTACATTAAAATCAGATTCTATCTGGCCGGCATACCAAGTTTCTCGTAAGCATCATGTGGTACTATGTTTGTACAATGTGACATCTGACTATATTTATTTTTCAAATAGTATACCCCAATTCCCATTGACCAATCAAAGAACAAATCAAATATTTCTCACAGGCTATTGGAAATCTAAAAGCAGCTGCTGCTGAAGCAAAGAAGGGTAAAAGTGTAAACCATGAACAACAGTCAAATATTCCTCAGAAATCACAAGTGGCTTCTACTCTACCAGCGAGCTTTTTTGACAGCAAGCAGGCAAACAAACAACTGAATGGTAGGGACAATTTTGATATTTAAGTGATACACATTTTTTCTTGATTCTTATACTTACAATTAACACTGACATTTTTCGAGACATTTTGCACACACCCAACTGTTTAATACGTGCAATGGAAATTGGAGAAGGTATATTTTGGTGAATATTGGCAAATTTGCTGTGCCTTAACTAAAATTTCTTTGTATCTTCAGTCAATCTGAAGTGAATTCTACATAACCAAATTTGAATGTCGGTGTGGAATTCGCATATGTTTGTTCTGGGCCAATTTAGAGCTGAATTAGTCGTTAGTTTTGAATACAAAAGGCTTGAGGTTTGGTAATTACCATAGAATATTGGGTTGTTTGTCCCTAACCAAAAACATAATATTTCCACTGCACATGACCTAATTAAAATCAATATTTTTTCTTTCACATTTGTTCTGTAGATATCAATGGTGAATCTGTGAATTCTTCACATTCTATTGATGAGCCAATGCAAGTATCGGTCCCAGCGTCTTCCAACAATAAAATAGATAAAAAGGCTGAAAATTCAGAATTTAAGGTACCATAGAGCATTTTACCAGCTAAGAGAGCTCTACCGGATAGCTTTTTTGACGATACCCAGGAAGAAGCCAAATTGACTGAGTCAAACAGGGTTGACCAACCAGTCGAACCCAAAAAGGGTGCATTTCTAGGTTCAATTTCTCTGTCTCACCTATGTTCGATTTCTCCGTCTCCTCACCTAGAAAAATCCTTAGCCGCATCTACCTTCTCTCGCCGAGCCCAGCCTACCCCTTTCTCTCTGTTCTTTTTTTTCGGTCCGATTTCACTTCCTCCTCCCTGCTCGGCTGCCTTTTGAAATCTGGCCTGGTTAATTGCTTGGTAAAATTCATGATTATGTAATTGCTTGGTTAAGTGTAAGTAGGTAATCCCACACTTTCTCGATCTTATTGGATATTTCACTTTCTATAACTCAGATTGGTATAACATCAATATTCCCACAAGATGCAAGTGGGGGAACTTGTATCTCTGAAGAAGCATCTTCAATTTGGCAAGAAGTGTAATTGGGTGTTATATTTACAGGTTATACAATTTTACTTTTATTCTTTCAGCTATTATTTATTAATTAAGTCGTGATACCCATTGTCTGCTCCATAAGATTTGTGCTTATGTTTTGCTACTGTCATTGTTGTATCTAATATAGCTACATACCTTTGGCTACCTATATCTGTGTGTCAAGTAGATAAACAGTATTGGTAAAATATGCAGGGGCGGACCCAGTTAAGCCCAGGGGGGTCAGCTGCCCCCCCTGGATTTTCAAATTTAGTTGTAAAATCAAATTTAGTTGTAAAATCTGAAGCTTTAGTCCAGTTTAAAAAGAATAACAGGCTTTAGCTTTAAGAAAAATGACGGATCCAGTTCGCTTCAACCATTCAGCATTGCTTTGTTTTATAAAAATGAACGGGCTAAGGTCCAAAACATGTAGCTGGCTGTGCAAAGAGACGAAATCCTTCCGATACTGCAAAACAAAATTAAGAAATAGATACTTTGGTATAGCGTTACTTGTCCTCCGTATTTTCAACCCAAACTAAAAATTAAATTTTCTTCTCAGAATCTGAAGGATTTGTTTTTCTTATAGCTCAAAAAGCTTTTATAAAGATATATGTGACTGTTTTGGTTTCTCTAACACCATATAAAGTTAATCAAACAATTATACTGTTTTTCTTTTTAAATGATATTTTATGATGTTGATTGTTATTTATATAATACCCGACTAGCTAATGGGTTTCAATCCGATAAGCTTTTTGAACCCGATTTTTGCCCCTGACTGAAATCCTGCGTCCGCCCCTGAAAATATGTACTGTTTTACTAGTGCCCAGTACCTGTATGGGTAGGTACTCGTCAGGTCCAGCAAAATTATGTACACTAAGTTTCCATTATTATCTTCTTGTAATTTTGTAAACAAAGCTATTATTTTTAATTTTTAAATTAAGAGCACTAGAGAGCTTATATTAAAATACTCTTTTCAGGGAGGACTTCAGCCGTAGGAAATTAAATCTAAGTCTCCAGATATCTTCGTAAACAGTGAGGTATTATGATTAAGAATCTGAAAAACGGGGGTTGTCAATGTGATTTGATATAAATTTTTGGTTTCAAAACCAACACCGTGATCTTACAATTTGGTACTAAATTTATAAGGTATTGTACCAATGCTCTAATGCTCCTATTCGATTCTTGACACTGTTACCACAACTTGGTGTCCTGCAGAAAACTGGTACCAGTCGGTTTTGTAATTTCAATCTACTGTCTTGACGCTAAAGAGGAAAGATGTCTTAATAAGTTGTATATTCATCTCTGTGTAGGATTTATTTTTTCGATTTCATAGTTCTAACAACTGATTTCTTCCTATTTGCAAAAATTAAGATTTTTAAACTTCCTTCATTACTAGGTACTGCTATATGACAACTAAAGGTGTCATGAATGTTGATTCTGAATCTCGAGTGAATGAAGATCTCACTAGCAACCTACAATCCAATATTGTTGAGCCATCGGTCAAATGCAATGTTGTTAATTTCAAATGCATATTTTGTTACTATGCGTTTTGTAAATTTTGCTATGGTGTGGTTTTTTGTAAATGAATATGTTATGTTATTAAATTGCGTTGTCTTTTGTTTATGTTATCTACGTTATTTGCATGATATTTTATTTAAGGAAAAATTGTCAAAATGTCACTCCAAAACCTTCAAATTGTCAAAATGCCACTCTAAATTTTAAAATTGTAAAAATGTCACTCCAAACTTCATTAATTTATAATTTTGCCATTTATACTCAATTCTTATACTATTTTTATTAAAAATTAACTGAAAAAAATACTATTTTGAAATACGTATTTCAGAATTGCACAACCCGGTACAGAAATACGTATTTCAAAACAGTATTTTTTTCAATTAATTTTTAATAAAAATAGTATAAGAATTGAGTATAAATGGCAAAATTACAAATTAATGAAGTTTGGAGTGACATTTTTACAATTTCAAAGTTTAGAGTGACATTTTGACAATTTGAAGATTTTGAAGTCACATTTTGACAATTTTCCCTATATTTTATTATAACAAAAATTATTGAGTTCAAATATGCAACCATGTCAAATGAATTTTAATTTACATGAATTTAGATTTATAATTTATTGGTTTACAAAGAAAAAAAAAACAAAAAAAACAGAAAAAAAAAACCGGACCGGACTGCCTTGTCCCCGAATCCGAGACGGGCACAGATTTGAAACGGGCAGGGCAGGGTTTTTGAAAAAAAAAACCGTGATACCCGAATCGTTGTGCCCGTGATGTCCGTGCCCGGGTTTTGCCCGGACCGTCCGGACCGGCCCGTTTGCAAATGTCTAATGTATATGTTGTGCTTATGAGTAAATCTAACTAAAACTGATAAATTTAATTCTTTCAAAAAATGCTCCGTTAATCAAATCATAGAGTGATTGATGAAATTAGACGGTGGATGTGTCCATCAAATCTAAAATTAGATGGTGGATGTGAATAAATTAGTTTTGTATTCAAGACACTACTCAGGTACTAGTACCACTTGATTTCTGAACTCTCATTCTTCTCTTTCTTTTCTGGTATATACTTCCCGAAAGGAGTATTATACTGGTACCAATTATATCCAAAAGTACTTCCTGTTACTGATTACTGCCATTACTATTTCATATTCTACTCAACCTTGTGATATTGCAGGAGACAACTAATAAGGGAGAATTAAAAATATACTGCAAAATCATCGGTGAAGCTTTAAAATGTTACAGTTATTTTAGCGTGATTAATTAATTCCTCTATTTGTTTCCAGATCCACACTTGCATGTGCTACTCAAACTTCAATGGCATCATTCAATCGATCATTGACATGGATGCTGATGTGATAACATTTGAGAACTCGCGATCTGATGAGAAATTGCTTTCTGTGTTCCGTGACGGTTTCAAGTATGGTGCAGGCATCAGTCCAGGTGTGTACGACATTCACTCTCGCCGTATTACCTCAACTGACGAAATTGCCGACCGCATCAACAAAATGCTTGTTGTGCTTGACTAGTCTGTGCAGCTAAGCTTATTTGTGCCCAGCTTGCTGCCAAATGAAGTTCTTCGCTTCTTTCAACAATTTTGCAGAATTTTCTTCCTTTTTTGATTGTTAGTTTTGTTTTTATCGGGTTGTGTCGAGAGGTGTCTATGTTTTTTCATTAATTAGTACTTTTTTTACAGTTTTGTTTTGATGTTGTTTGTACATTATTTCTTTGTACTCTGGTCAGCTCGGAAGGCTCAATAAAGTAATATTGATCCAGGATTTTTATTTGAAAAGCTTGGTTTCTTCTTATATATTGTTTATGTGCAAAACTAAAGTTGTTATGCATGCTTAATCTGGTGATACCATTACGTCTTTGTAGTACTAATAAAGAAGGGAAATATTTATTATGTTTATAGTACATTATGACTTTGCAATGTATGTATACTTTTGGTTAGTGTATGTTTATGGTACTAGTAAAAGATAAGAAAAAAAATTACATCTATGCAAAGCTTCACTATATCTGTAACAGTAAAAAATAAAGAAAAATGAGCGAGTCTATGGTAATATACATATCACGGGTTCTTACCGTGTTACGGCTCTATATTAGAGTTTTCAAATTCTAACGGTCGATCCGAACCGTTCATCTTGTTCTCCATATTAATATGTGTTTGGAGATCAAATTTTACATTTTTTTAGATATTTAGAAAATCACTTGATCTGAAAATTCTGGACCATCCAAAAATAGTGATTTTTAATAAATCTATAAAAATAGTAAAAATTTTCAAAAAATATAAAATTTGGTCTCCAAATACATATTAATATGGAGAACAAGATGAATGGTTCGAATCAACTGTTAGGATTTGAAAACTCGAATATAAAGCCATAGCACGATGTCAAATCGTAATATGCATATTACCATAGCCCGTCGTCGTATGATGATACTACTGGCAGGGGTTTTGAGGATCCGACTGGAGCGGATCCCTCATCTCAAGCCGATTTTCCAGATGGTGCGCATGATCCTGACACATTTAGTCCTCTTCTATTGACCAATCATGTTAAGCACCGCGTCTCATTGGCATCTCTTGAGGTACGTGAATTTTATACTTAAAAAAATGACATTCTGTTGAGTTATTAAAAAAATTGCACGATTTGAGTCTGATAAATTGATAATAAATACAGGACGATGTCATGCTTACGATGAGGCACCGCAGGTCTGAGATTCTGTTCGTTCCCCATAAAGAAATACAGCGATACATCTTGAACCTCGGGTTGTATCATCTTGCCACCATGCCGCAGAGTAAGATCGATGTGTCTCTGATGCATGGTCTAGCGGAGAGATGGCAACTTGAGACTCATACATTTCATCTCCCGGTCGGGGAGATGACAGTCACCCTTGGCGATGTGAGCGCCTTATGGGGTTTACGTATCGATGGCGACCCCATAGGTGGCATCTCAGACCATCCAGAGCTGCAGAGGATGATACCGGAGCTGTTAGGGTGTGATCCGAAGACTCTGCAGAAGAAATACAAGAAGAAAAAGGGACAGGAGGAGGAGTTCCACTATTCCGGGTACTGTATTTCTCTAAAGGCACTCCGGTCTCACTTCTTCCAGAATCAGATATTTCCTGAGACTGATGACATTGAGGCGGTCAGGATGTACTATTACACTCTTTAAATTAACTTAGTAGTTCGTCAACAATCTCAATTATTTATATTGACTATTTTATATTGCAGGTATACCAGGGCGTATGTGCTGGATTTGTACGGTGCCGTCATGTTCGAGGATTCCAGCGGTGACGCGGTTCCGATGATGTATCTCTCCCTGCTGAGGGACCTGAAGAAAGAATCGAGATGGAACTGGGGTGGAGCTGTCCTCGCCCACTTATACAGAGGCCTGTGTCATGCTCCAGCATTGGTCGTGGTCACATCTGCCCATAAATCGGCCAGTCATACCACTGCCGTATCCCCAGTGCGGAGGCCCTGACCCAGACAGATGCCCCGCGTACGCCGCCATATGGGGTAGTCATCATGATCATGAAGAGAGGGGCAAGGGGATATCTTATGTCCGGGGTCAGCTCCAGATGCTCCGAGATGGAAATATCGATTGGTTTCCGTATCGTGCATGGTATCGGCGTAGATGGCTGAGCCCCCTGACATTAGAGCAAACACGGCTGTGGTATTATCGGGGACCGGTCATCTGTTTCTGGATAGTGGAGTATCACTACCTCAATCGGGTATCTCGACAGTTTGGCTTGGATGCTTTCATCCCGAAGTTTTCGCTGATGGGTAAGGCTGATACCGACAAGTTCCACAAGTAAGTACCATCTACTTAATTTCATTATCACTTTAATATTGCCACTGTTTCTTTCTTTTCTAATTAATTGTACTTGCAGTACGACGCACACTAAGTCTAAAGTCGACTGGAGCCAGCATTTCGTCATGCAGTACAATTGGGCTCAACATCCAGAGCAACACTTATGGAGCCCGCCATCTACTGCATCATTGGGTGGTGGTCCCGGAGATCTGAGATATGCCATATGGTACCAGAGATGGGGCATGCCGTCAGTCTACCTGACGGGCCATTATGGAGAGACCCTTCGACGTAGACTGATGGATTCATCCGGCAATTATATTCCTTGGAGTCCGATCAATGCTCGCGCGGTAAGTACAACTGAAACATACTTTAATTTAAAATTGTAAATTTTAATTTCTTACTGTTGCCATAATCATGTTGTGTGCAGCTGTTGACCGCCATGAGAGGAGTTGGACACAGTTTGGTGTGCATGGCGAGGGATGCTTGGCGATATATAGGATGCCAGATGCTCGAGCACACTGCACCAGTCATGGAGACAGACGGTTTTGAAGGCCTCCTCGTTGGAATGCTGTGCGATGCTGGGGAGAACATCAATTGGCGGGAGATAAAGTCTATACCGTGAAATCCGGATTATCAACCAGAGGTCATCTATGCTCATGAGATGCCGCCACCTCCTGGAGGTAATTACAAGTTAATATTAAAAGTACGACACACAATATTCTTATTTTCGTTGAATTGTTTGTTCTAACTCAGTTAACTTCCAATTATACAGTTGATGACTCAGGTTGGGCATTCCACCACTGGGTGTTGAATACCCAAGGATGGGATGCTTACATAAATAAATACGGAGTTCCGGTAGAGCTTGGCATGGTCAGTCACCGCTTTATATTATTTATCGCAGAGTTCTTTCTATGTGGCAAAACTAACATTATTTTAATCTAGGATGGAGCACCTCGTTGGAATGCCAATCCCAATTTTACCGTGGATGAGCTGGCCCCTTTCGATACAGATGCAGAGGCGTATGGCTCCCATGGACCACGATATGGAGTGGAGATGGAGCACGACTTTGAGGCTGGTGAGAGTTCATCTCAGACTGCAGATGGCTTTGCCTCTGCATTATTTGGTGCACTGCCTCCTTCCACGTATGCTGCAAGCTGGGAGCAAGATCCATGGGAGTTGCGTACATAGCCCGCCAATGCAGGGTCAGCTGCTGGATTTGATCCATGGGCAGCCAGTACAGGTGCGCAGCACATGTATACGGGGGACGAGGATGAGGATATGGGAGACGATGAGGAGGCGTTACGAGATGTGAGTCCGCAGAGGCGCGTACAGCCACACAGGCATGGCAAGGGCGTAGCGGCTCCTAGGTTGTCTCTATCCGGAAGGAGACGAAGATGATGATTGTAGAGTTTTTGTTTATTTCTGACTGTAGTATTTTGACTATGGAACTGATGTATTATACATTTCTGATTATGTTGGTGCGCATTATGTTGACATTATGTTTTTTTATTTTATATTCATGTTGGTATTATGTTGTTTGCACTTTACATTTGTTTAATATAACACAGTTTAATAATATATTTAAAGTTCAACAATATAATTAAAAACGTAACTGTACACATCAAGTAATTGACACATTGAAACTAAGAAATTATATTGAAACCGTAATTTTTATTTGCGACCCACACTCCCAGTAGACCGCCTGTGGCAGGGGCGGTCTGCTAGGATCCTGACCGCCTGGCTCACGGGCGGTCCACTAGGGATGCCTATTTATTCGTTTTTTCTCTCTCTCTCTCTCTTCTCATTCCAACATCAGTCTATCTCCCACCTCAAAGGCAAAGAGAAGGGAGAAAGAACTGAAGGCAATTTCGGGTAATTTTCTGGGCAACTACAGCTACAGGTAATTGAAATATATTTTTTAATTATTTTTTAATAAAATTAAATATTTTCTAATTAGTCGTTGATTACAGTACAATTAGTCTTTAATTACGCACATAATTAGCTTTCCTAATCAATTGCTGTCATTTGAAACCTTAGTTATAATGGCACCCAAAGTTAGAAAAAATAGAGAAAGAACTGAAACCGAACGCGAAGCAAAAAGAGCACTTATTAATAATTTTTGGACGGCTGAAGCCTACGCGATAAGGAATGTGGAAATAATGTTTTCACCCAAAAATAATGAAGAATTTTTTAGCACTCTTGATCCATCAATTAGAAAAATGCTGATGGAAGGCTGGGTAGACAGGGTCCCTCCACCTGGATGGGGACAGTGCTGCCTATGTGAGCTGAAGGGAGATATGGTGGATATGTTCTTCTATTATAAATGTGGCAAAGCTGTTCACCCCAATTGCATGGACCCGTGTGCAGATCTGCTGAATGACGCTCGTCTCACTACGTGGGAGTGTCCTGCGTGCGTCTGTCGGGCTGAGGAAAAGAAGGGAGCAAGCTCCTCAGCTCTTAAGGCTTAGACCCCAATTGTATGTTTGAACTGTAACGGTTTGTATAATTGCGTAGTTTGAATTGGTTGTTGTTGTATGAATTTTATGTTACTGTATTTTATGGACTCGACGGTATTGTATTATTTAGTAATGTATCTGGATCTTATGAATTTTTTGTTGTAGTATTAATGTTGAACATGAGCTGAGCTGCATTATTTTTTAATATGCTAGAAATAAGTATAGTTCTAAAATAGTCTAACATAGTTCAACAATACAAAGTTGAACAATACAATCAAAAGCGCAATTAAAGTTCATAACTTAGTTCAAACCAAACAAATAAGTTCACACAAGCAAAATAGTAAGTTTATCTGCCCCTGCCACGATGTCTCAATAAACCTAATAAACGACTAGTTGTACTGGTACGAGCTGCAGGTGCGGCATTACTTGTAGAGGTTTGGCTACTAGATGATTGGCTTACAGGAGGAGGGGGTTGTGTTCTACCAGTTGCTTCACCAACAACTCTAGCATTTTCTCTTTCGTTGTGTTCGTTTATGGCATCTGAATATAACAACGCAATTCAGTTAGTAATATAATAAAAGCATAAATAAATTTGGTACAATGCTACATACCTGCTCTGCGCTTGTAGGAAACAGAACGGCGAGCCTGATTTCCCGACGGTCACCTACCACCCATCTCGTCCATGGTCATTACAATACGCTTGTGTCTCCTACTCCCCTTTCTTATCCATCCTTCTGAAGGGAGTATTCTATCACCGACATATGCAGGCCACTCATGCTGATCGGGATAAGAATGAAAAGATCCACCCCAAGTGGAAGCAAGGTAATCGGTACGGTACATGTCAGAAACATAGTGATTCTCGCAGTAGTTCCTCACTCGGCATACCGCCATCACGTGACTGCAGGGTATGTTACTTAGTTGGGGTCCTTGGCATGTACAAGTTACCGCCCTGGCATCTCCGAATTTAACCACGTACTTGCAAGCCCTCTTGACAAACGCCATAGTGCCATCTGGTCTACGGCTAGTAGGAACGTACTCATTTGGATTTTTCATTTCGAATTCTGTTCCATCATTACCCATCGGGATCACGGTCATAGTTGCACCTTTTTCCCTGTGTCGTCTTAGTTTCTACTCTACCCTTGTTGAAAATGACTGGTTCCTCCTTATTAATTATGCGGCCTTAGTACGCCATTCTTGAAACCAGGCATTTAACTTATAGAATGTGTCCTCTACAACTACAGCCACAGGCAACATCCGGCTCTGCTTGAATACTGCATTCAGCGACTTGGACCCGTTAGTGGTCATAATTCCCCAACGCCAACCTCCATCACGAGATTGATATATTTTCTCATATGCTGGATCTTTGTTGACATCTCGAAGATTATTTTTGCCCACCTTCATTAGGTAGAGATTTGCCTTTGGCATATACTACACAAAAAATAAGGAAATAGAATATTGTAAGTAAACAATTGTACTGAAAAAAAACGTTTTCTTAAAATACAATAATATATGTAAACAATTGAAATACATGTACCTTTGCAAAACTGCTAGTCATCTCTACCACCCTTCTCGGCTTTTTCTTTCTGCAATTCCATCTAAATGTTCGTTCAACCCACTCGTCGCCCCCGGTTGCCTTAGAAAGGTTCTCCGCAACGTGTTGCATACACAACCTGTGCACACACTGGCCAGTACGTGTTGACTAACCGTAATCTTCACGATCAAAAACATATTTGATTCCTTTGTGCTGGTCTGATATCACGTAGAAAAACCTCCCTTCTCCAATTACCCGTCTTCTTAAGAACTGCATAAAGAATCCCCAGTTCTCACCATCCTCTTTCTGAACAATTGCAAATGCCAAAGGCAACAGCTGGTTCTCAGCATCATATGCACATTCTATTAGTAGCCTCCCCTCGTAACGGCCAAACATGAAGCATGCATCAATGCTGATAACGGGTCTGATGTATGGCACAGCTTGGATACAAGCACCAAAAGCCCATGCTATGCCCTTGAATTGTTGAACTCTCTCTATTAGTACTCCGTCTTTATCAAAAAAAGGGCCATGCCATCGCTCATATACGGTACCGACATTTGTACTTGCCATGGCCTGGACCAATGGTGCCAGATAGCCATATGAATCCTTCCAACTACCGAATATCCTACAAATGGCAAGTTCACGAGCTCTCCACAACCTGTTGTATTTTGGGATTACATATTTGTATTTGTGTCTGACGGTCATAGCCACCGCCTTGATGCTCATCAATGGATCTAACTTAATGTTCTCCTTAATTGCATCGGCAATTAGTGATGCCGTCAGCTGCGCATGGTTTGTCCTTGTAAACGCAGACTTTCATGTGTGAGGTAGTTCACACTTCTTAATTATCCATGCTTCCCCTGAACCTGTAGGGGTTGCAAAAAGGCGGAACTCACAGCGCAGGTGAGTTTTACACAACACAACTAACCTTGTTCGGTCCCTTTTGTGTATTATACATTCCCAGTTGCCGTGAACATGAGTCTCATTGATTTTATTTACAAGTCCATCTATGTTGGTATGAAGTTGCCCTGCGACAAGTTCGTCATTGTATACAACACGAGGACCAAAGAAACTAATGTCTGCCTCTTCGAAAGCTGTGGTGTCGTTGAATGTGGCAACTGGATGCTTACTTCCCAACCTCTAATCGGGAATTTTTCTGACCTGGATAAACCTGGTACATTTGCATCACCATCTAATAAGTCATTAGATTCCCAAACCCCTTGGTATTCATCCCCCGTTTCCATTTCCCTTTATGGTATGGCATCAATAACATCAACATCAATATCAATATCATTTCGATTAACGAGCATCGGTCCTGACTCTGGCATAGTTGGAAATCTAGGGATTATAGGTGTCTGTCTGGGTGGTGGTGGTAACTCTTCAGTATTTTCTGGGGAGTTGTGGTAACCCTGGTTGTCATAACCGGGGCTGTGGTACCTTTGGTTGTCATAAGGGGGGTGCTGGTGATATCCCTGGTTATCATAAGGGGATTGCTGATGGTACTCCTGGTGGTCATAAGGGGAGTGCTGGTGGTACCCTTGGTTGTCATAAGGGGAGTGCTGCTGGTACCCCTAGTTGTCATAAGGGGAGTGCTGCTGGTACCCCTGGTTGTCATAACCCGAATTATCATAACCTGAAGGTCCAGCCCCAGCCGAACTTGAAGGTCCAGCCCTCGTCCGGGAAACCTTCTTTGAATATATGTCAATTACCGGGACCCCACAAGCCACAAATTGAGTATACACAACTCTCCACAAATTGGCATCTGTTATTGAAAACCTAACAAAGTAAGGTCTACCCCCTATATGAGTTGTCAATCCGTGTAGCCAACTCTATTTCATACCTATTGGGGTTTACAGTTGTCCTTTCGTATATTAGCTACTTCAGTTCCTGAAATGTGGTTGATATCTCCATATTATATCTAATTTACAGCCCTGATTTACATTGAAACCTGCGCTTTAAGGCCTATAAATGTGGACTTTTACTATGAAATGTGGTACTGCTATGCTTTGTTTGGTATTTTGCAGGAAAAATGGCGAAAAACTGAATCTGACAACTTTTCATACGGCCCGTACGACATTCTGTGCGGGCCGTACAAGATCTGCCCAACCACACAGAAGATTCCACAACAGAGGTAGAAATTCTCCAAGACAAAGCACAGGCATACGGCCCGTATGGGGTCCCCTACGGCCCGTAGGGCGCTAATTCGGAAAATCCAGCTGGAATCTGAAATGAGCATAATTTAAGGAGGCCGAAAAGGAAACCTCTGGAGGGCGATCTGGGGCATTAAAGGAGATATTCCTCACCAAAAAAAGGGGATTCACCACTGGGACTTGGACAACCTTTCTTGGAGCAAAAGACAAGAGGAAAAGAGGAAGAGAAGTGAAAAACGCGAGTTTGCAACGGATCTTCAGATTTTTCCACTGTTTTGTCATGAACTCTTTTATTTTCTGTTATTTGTGTTATTTCATGAACATGAGTAGCTAATTTACTTTGTTTCTAGGGCTAAGATGTAGTTTCTAGTTTGGTTTTGTTGCATGCTATTTGGATTTTGTGTTGAATGCTTTGTTTTTACTTTGTTGAGTAGTATTTCGATTGCTTTATTTGTGCTTGCTTGAATTGATTAGTCATCCCTCTAGATGAATGCGCACATCTATGTGTTAGGAGCCAAGTCTATGACATTTAATCCAACCGAATAAAGTATATGAAGTAGGGTAAAACCAAGGAGTACCCGAAAGGCGAAACTTTCCTTGAGGCGAAAGTCCTTGGATACTTTTAGTAAACCAACAAGTAACTTAGATAAATTAGGCCAAAATGCGAAAGTTGAGTTTTAACGCATCTAAGAGGGAAGTATTTGAGTCCGGTAATCGGGTGCTAAGCCAAAATGCGAAAGTTGAGGTTAGGTATCTAGATCTGGTCGATAGAAACCCTAAACATTAGCACCAACACAGAAAACAATAGCTGCTGCATTAACTCGGAGTTCCATACGGACCGTACGGGAAACCCTACGAGCCGTATGCCTCGGGACTGAACAGAAATGAAATCTGAACCCTGGAAATGCCTTTTTATTAATTGAAAACAACTTTAATTCTTTTTATTGTCTTTTAGACTTGTCATAATTCAGTAGAATTGTTAGAATCAAACCAAATCAATCTCTCTCACTTCTAGAATCTCAAGTAATTTTAGGATAAGTCCGGTCTTTTTCTTCCGTTCCCTTGGATCGATACCTTAACATACTCATCGATAGGATAGTTCACTTGCTATCTGATTTGACAGAGTGTAACAAAGGTTTAAAAGGTATAGCTTGCTATACTGAAACTTTGTAGCATATATTATGTGCGAACAGTGGTATTTTCATTAATCTCGAAGCCAAATGCGGCTTCTTTCGTGTAATGCACACTATCTTCACCCCTTTCTAACTTGCCGCCGACATACAGTGCAACTAACATCTCTTCTTTAACAAACTACATTTAAAAAAAACATTTACAAGTATTACATGACATAATAACGGGTACACTAATAAATAACTAATTGGAAAATAATTAAAAATAAATTAAAAAAATTACCATTTTGCTACAGTAGGTGTACAGCAATTGTATCTTGCTACAGTAAATATACGGTACGATACAGTACGTGCAACGGTAAATGTACAGCACGTTACAGTACGTGCAACAGTAAATGTACAGCACGCTACAGTACGTGCAACAGTAATGACTAATTATTATAATTAAAATGTAATGACTAATTATTATAATTAAAAAAAATACCTCACTCAGCTCCTCGCCTCGAGAGAAGTTCTCAAATCAGGAATAATTGACTGAGGCAAAAAAAGGGTTAAATTAGATCACATATGGGGCGCCTGGAGGGGTGGTGCCTTACTTGGCTTGTGGGCCGCCCCAGGGTCTGGCGCCTCACTTGCCTTATGGGCCGCGCCAGGGTCTGGCGCTCCGTGGGAATTTTGGGCCGCCCGAAACCCAGGCGGTCAGGGCATATTTAAAAAAAAATATTATACAGGATTATTGTTACGTTACAAAATTTTTACAATTAAATTCAAATGAATTAAAAGCAAGAATCGAAAATTGTGCTAACAAAATAGGAGTTTAAAACCTTAATTAATGTTCATCTAAGTAAGTAGGTTAAGTGTAAATCGAAACCGCGTCGAAATTTCGAAGTTCTGAACCTTTTTAGGTCCAGTGCGTCCGCACTGGTGGTGAGTGCGGGTGACTGACCCGCACTGGCTTCTATTTTCCTTAGCAATTCTTTTGAAATTTCGGTGAGACCGGATGGGTTGACCCGCACTGGATCTCAGTGCGTTCGCACTCATGATTTTCTGGGTTGATCTGAATGTTCTGAAATCTGCTAAGTGCTGAGTGCGGATGGGTTGACCCGCACTGCGGGTGGGTGCATCCGCACTCATGAATTTCTGTATAGATCTGAAAATCGACTAAGTGCTGGGTGCGGATGGGCTGACCCGCACTGGAGTCTTAGTGCGTCCGCACTAGGCTCGAACTTTGCCCAAATTTTGCTGAAAAATAACACTAAGTACTCAGTGCGTCCGCACTGAAGGTGAGTGCGGATGGGTGACCCGCACCGACATCCGTTTTTGCGCTGGAAAGTGCTGGAAGGACCTACAAACTGCTGAGTGCGTCTGCACTCAGACCCAGTGCGGGTCAGTGATCCGCACTGGATGAATCTGAGGGTTTATTTGCATAATTCATGTTCTCTCTCTCTCCCACTTCATTCTTTTCCCCATTTTAAGTGAAATTTCACCCGAGAGAGAGAAAAAGAGCGAGAGAGTTTCCCGTTCCTCTCAAACCCCTGATTGTTGCGAGAAATCAAAACTGGAACCGAGTAAGTGCCCGTGAATCTCTCCTAACTCTCTGAATCAGTATTCTTTTCTCTCATTTTCTCTTTCTAAACCTCGAATTTTCTCGATTTCTCATATTTTCATTTTAAACTTGAGATTTGTGTTCGAATTGCTCGAGGATTAGTTCCTCTACACTCCTTGCTTGTTTATTTGTCAATCTTTTTCCTGATTTCTTCCGATTTGTTGATTTTGGATTTCTAGGGTTTCGTGCCAAAAATTGAAACTGGGCATAATCGTGAATTGATTTGCTTAACCCAACCAATTAGACTTGTAATCGGTAGGGTTGCCTCCTGATCTTGAATTTCTAGAACATTTAACGACTAATTTGAGGTTTTGACCAAATTAGGGTTTAACCCATCGGTAAATCGAATTGTTATGAGAACCAAATTGATGAACTAGTAAGTGACTGGTTACCCAATTGAGAGTTTGCATGGTCCCCAGGACCTAGATGAGATTGTGTGAAGTTTTAGAGGATTTTGGTAAGAAATAATGAACCGAACAAATTGATACCAAAGGCATAGGAATTGATTTAAAGAAGGTATAAGCCCTAGAAGTAACTCGAGTAAACCTCTCGATCGTGAACCAAGTTTAAACCTAGTATACGTGTAATATAGGTGTAGGCTCGGTCGAGCAAGACATTGCGAGGCAATACAAGACGTCCGATCCTTAATTTAAGCGGTACGCTCGTCATAATCAGGTGCGGAATTCTTGGACTTGTTTGATACTTTATTTTCAGGAATTAAACTGTGTATTTGTTTGTCATGTTGAATATCATTGATTGCATTATTGAATTGTGTAAAGCATTTGCATAGCCCAATCAAATTAAACTCGAATTGATGTGACTTGAGTGATTTGCATGCTGGTATGGTTGTCGATTGTGTCAATCTATTATGATCTGATTTTGATTGAAAGTCACCACGAACTAAATGATTTTGATTGTGAATGGATTTACGAAGTTAAGCACTTGGATCCAATGAATTTGCCAAGTCGTGCTGTATGCTGGCTTGGATTCCTAGGATCCTAATGGCCTTAGGTGAACGGCCCTCGATGTTTCCCAGTACCGGTTGGGACGAGGGAGGGTGATTATGTTATGATATGTAATTTGAGATCGTGGGTGACATGTGTAACGTTTATGGCTCGGTGGCATTCTCCTACGTGTTAATGCATTTGAAAAGTCAATTGAATATTGTGAATATTGGAAACGACATCTAAAGATAATTTTCTTTATGTGACTTGAACCAAACCATAATAATTGTTAACCCAAGCGATTACAGATGGGTATCAGATAAAGGGTCCAGCTCGGTTGGCCATCTGTAGGTGTTAGTAACCCTACAGATGTGGATTTGATAAAGGGTCCAGCTCGAAAGAACATCTGTAATTGCTACAAGCCCTAATAAATAGAGTTAAGCCAAAATATATGTTGTGTTTGAAATTCGTCTTGGAAATTCCGTGAACTGTGTTTCAGGTTGATTAATTATTGTCGAGCATTGGCATTGTGTTATTTATGATTATATATATATCTGTTTGAATTGTTATTGTTTGGGTTTCATTTTTGAATAATAGAGTTTGATTGCAAGTCCAATAGTCTAAACTGTGGCAAAAATTCACCCTGAGAATTTATTCTCACCCCCTCCATCCGGATTATTTTACAGGTATGGGTGCGACTGATTCCGGAGAGGCACGCGAGTAGTAGGCCTTAGTAGTTTACCATTATATGACCCTAGATGTATTTTGTTGTATAGATTTAGGGTAGGCCTCATGGTTGGTATCCAGATGTGATACTTTTGTTGTATTATTTACTGTCCAGACTGTATACTCTAATTTTATATTAGAAATTTGTTTCTATTGCTTGTTGTTGTGTTTGAACTGTGTAATAGCCTTGTAAGCATACACGGCGTTGTATGCTAACAGCGGGGGACTGTTACGACCCATGGCCGCGGGGTGGGACAATTATTTTTAAAATTTTCAGTTTTTTTAGGGATATTAATCAAAATGGCCGGTAATCTCACAATTTCAAGGTTTTGTAGTGGCAATCTCATAATTTTTTCTAAAATATAAATCAAAATTACTAATTATTTTAAAACAATAAAATATAAATAAAAAATTTCTTAAATCAATTACTTTAAAAATAATTATGAATTATTTTAAAGCAATAGATTAAAAAATAAAAGTTACCCTCCTCCTTTATTCCGGGTTTGCGACCAGCTATGTAAAATAATATAGGCCGAGTTCTAACTTTTTTTTTGTTAATAATTCTTCTTTAAAATGAATAATTTAAAAACTAATTGAAATGTTTATTATTTTTTCTATATCTAGTAGTTCTGATTCATAAACCATTGTTCGCTCTCTTCTGCACCGTCTGAATCTAAATTATCCTCCGGCGTTGTAAGCATAAACCACTTTCTTCAGTGTCGACTTCGGATGATGATGGTTGATCTCGATGTTGCTTGTGATTTTCAGCATCAATTCAATCTTTCAAGCGCACAAGTCTTTCAAAAACATGTGCACCTAACTTACTGCATTTATCAGAGAGGATCTTGTTCATTGAACTAAAACAACTTTCAGAAGGGACGGTTGACACGGGCACGACAAATACATCACGGGCTATCATCGCCAGCGTTGGATAGGCAAATACGTCACGGGCTATCCTAGAAGTGAAACTATTAAAAATAAAAAAATAGTGGACAAATAATGTAGATATTATAAATAATAAAGATTGAAAATACATGTATATTTATATTCATACCTAGCGGCGACAAGGGACGAAGACTGGTTTTGGTTGTCACCCATTCTTGAGTTGTATATGTTAAACATCTCATCGAACTTCAAATTCACGAATGCCTCCACCCCGGTTTTGTCTAAATGTAGATTATCTTTGTATGTTTCAACTATTTTGACCGTGTAAAGCTTCTTGTATGCCGGGTTGAGGCAGCTTGTGTTAATGGCCAGGAGGGGTACATCATCCCAATATTTTAGAAATTTTTGTTTCATGGCATCTACGATCGGTGTGAGAGTGGAGTAGTTGCTTTCAGCTTGTTCCAACTCACGATACACCTTGGAGATGTTATATAGATGTTTGATCAACTCAAATGTCGTCGGTGAGTACGAGCATGATAGTTGGACAGTTGCATTAAAAAAGGTTCCTAGGAAATTACTAAGGCTTTGTAGTTTCTCCTATTCTCAGTCGGTGGGAACCAATGCCATTCCCTCGGGGGTGGAGCCTCTCAAAAACTCTCCTATGACAGCTTTATAAGGAAGGCATCAGTTCAACATCCTATAGGTTGAGTTCCAACGGGTATCTATATCCCAAGGTACTATCGATTTGCTGAATCAATAGTGTGTTGTTCGTACAATAATCTTTTACGTCTATTTGACTAATTTGCAAAAACATACAATTATTGAATTTTATGATTTCTTCTATTTTGAGATGATGTAGGTCCAAGAAGAGTAAGAACTACAGTATAATATGCTTGGACTAAAGAAATCACGAAGACTTTTATCAAGAATGTAAATTGTAAAATCTAAACTTGGTAAAGTGTTTTTGATGTCGTTTAAACAGGATAAAAACGTTGGTAACGTTTGTAAAACATTATAACAATTATACCTTAAGAAAACGCTGTGAAACAACTTGATCAAAGGCAAAGGAATCAAAAAATATGCTGTAACATTTTAAAAAGTTACAACGTTTTCTGTAACGTTTTATAAATTGTGCTGTAACGTTTTAAAAAGTTATAACGTTTTCTGTAACGTTTTAATTAAATTCAGCCTTCAAACAATTCCTATTTTTGATCAAGATTTTACAGAACAAAACGTTATGTAACGTTTTGGATCGATTAGCTGAGCTGTCAGAAAATTAAAAATCTAAAATCACATTATAAGATAAAACATTGTAACGTTTTAGCTCAATTTGCTCTTTCTGGAGCTGTCTCTATAAATAGAGCAGTGGGGTCTCTTCCCCACTCAACCTAGCCGTCCCTAAACTTTAAAAGAGGAGATTTTATGAGAGCTTGGTTCCACCATTGTTGATTGAGCTTAAAACTTCAATATCTCTCAATCAATCTCAAACAACCTCAAATCCACTTCACTAATCTCTAATTAGATTAGGTTAGAGTGATCTATTGAGTGTTTCTCTTGTTCTTGAGTAGCTTATGTGACTTCCCTTATTTGTAAGGGCTCGCCGGCTCAAACCTCGAGTTGCTCGTGTGACTTCCCTTGGTTGTAAGGGCTCACCGGCGCTCATCTCTCGTTGGCCGTGACTTCCCATTTTGTAAGGGCTCACGATTCACAATTGTAATCCTTTCATATTGGGTAATAGAAAAGCGCACCTAGAAAGAGGTTGCGACGCCCCGGAGACGTAGGCCATTGTTTTGTCGAACTCCGTTACCATCCCGAGTGTCAATTTCTCTAAACTCATCTATTTACTTTCAATTGCAATTTATTTTCAGTTTTTGTTCAATTAGAGGTGCATTTAGTACAACATAGTGGACACACATAAATGCAAACCGTTGTTTTCTTTCTTGGTTTGAAACAATGTGGTTAAGAGCATTTTTAAATTTAATTATCAATAGATTTATGGCTTCTGTTTTAAGACCCGCCTTCATGACGGGGTTCAGTATGTGGCAAGCACACTTTTGGTGAAACATTGCACCATTTATAATTGGGTTTAGTGACCGTTTAAAAATCTCAATGGAAGCAATGTTGTTGCTAGAATTATCGAAAAATATAGAAAAAATCTTTTTATCCATATCTCTCTTAAGATTATACTCTTGTAAAATCTCAATAATTGATTTGAAAATTACAGATGCAGTGTGTGGGGAATCCAACACTCGAAAACTTAATATCATTTTTTGTAATACCCAATGATCATCGATCCAATGTCCGGTAATACAAGAGTACCCGAGTCCATGTTTACCGGTAGTCCATATATCAGAGGTAATTGAGACCATATTGTTTTGATATGCAAACATAGCTTGAAGCTCGTTTTTTGTAATGGTTGATATCTCCATATTATGTCTAGTTTACAGCCCTAATTCGCACTAAAACCTGTGTTTTAAAGCCTATAGATGTGGACTTTATACTTGTATTTCGATGAAATGTGGTACTGCTATGTTTTGTTTGGTATTTTGCAGGAAAAATGGCGAAAAACTGGTTCTGACTACTTTTCATACGGCCCGTATGACATACCGTGCAGGCCGTACAAGATCTGCCCCCACCACACAGAAGGTTCCATAGCAGAGGCATCAAGTCTCCAAGACAAAACACAGTCATACGGCCCGTATGGGGTTCCCTACGGGCCGTAGGACGCTAAATGAGAAAATCCAGCTGGAATCTGAAATCAGCTTAATTCAAGGAGGCCGAAAAGGAAACCTCTGAAGGCAATCTGGGGGCATTAAACGAGATATTCCTCACCAAAAAAAGGGGATGCTGGATTGGAACTCAATCATTCTTGCTTGGAGCAAAAGACAAGAGGAGGAAAAGAGGAAGAGAAGGGAAAAACGCGAGTTTTGCCACGGATCTTCGGATTTTCCACTGTTTTGTCATGAACTCTTTTATCTCTTGTTATTTGTGTTATCTTGTGAACATGAGTAGCTAATTTACTTTGTTTCTAGGGGTAAGATGTAGTTTCTAGTTTGGTTTTGTTGCATGCTACTTGGATTTTGTGTTGAATGCTTTGTTTTTACTTTGTTGAGTAGTATTTCGATTGCTTTATTTGTGCTTGCTTGAATCGATTAGTCATCCCTCTAGATGAATGCGCACATCTATGTGTTAGGAGCCAAGTCTATGACATTTAATCCAACCGAATAAAGTATATGAAGTAGGGTGAAACCAAGGAGTACCCGAAAGGCGAAACTTTCCTTGAGGCGAAAGTCCTTGGATACTTTTAGTAAACCAACAAGTGACTTAGATAAATTAGGCCAAAATGCGAAAGTTGAGGTTTAACGCATCTAAGAGGGAAGTATTTGAGTCCGGTAATCGGGTGCTAAGCCAAAATGCGAAAGTTGAGGTTAGGTATCTAGATCTGGTCGATAGAAACCCTAAATGTCAGTATCAGCACAGAAAACAGTAGCTGCAGCATTAACTCGGGGTCCCATACGGACCGTACGGGAATCTGTACGGGCTGTATGCCCTGGGGCTGAACAGAAATGAAATCTGAACCCTGGAAACGCCTTCTTATTAATTGAAAACAACTTTAATTCTCTTTTATTGTTTTTAAACTTGTTATAAACCAGTAGAATTGTTAGAACTAAACCAAATCAATTTCTCTTACTTCTAGAATCTCAAGTAATTTTAGGACAAGTCCGGTTATTTTCTTCCGTCCCTGTGGATCGATACCTGAGAATACTCATCGATAGGATAGTACACTTGCTATCTGATTTGACAGAGTATAACAAAGGTTTAAAAGGTATAGCTTGCTATACTGAAACTTTGTAGCATATATTCTGTGCGAACAATGGTAAACTGGTTTTTTATTTTACCCACCATCTTTCTATGATGGAACCTCTTGTAAATTGGTTGACCACACCCCCGAATGACTAACAGGGCAAAACTCATGCAACCACCCATACTTATTGGTTGTTCTTTGTGGGTAATGTACCGGGCCAATTTACTAAGCATTTTTTATTCATCGTATTTTGGGGGGTTTTAGTACCATCCGGGTTCACAAGAGTTTGGATTTGTCTTAGTTCAGCATTTTCACTTGGAACCTCACTCTTTTTTTTTGTGCATTTCGACATGTCTCTTAAAGCTAGTCATATCAATATATTTTTTATACTTAAAAACCTTGCTCTTGCAATTTTTTACCTCACATTGTAGATATTGCATAGTGCCATCATCATCCTTGGTCACCTTATAATAGCTCACCCACCACTGATTGTATTCGGGAGCTCTTTTAGCCTTCTTTTATGCTAGTTCTTGTGGGGAGGCACTTGTCGAAGGAGGGACGTCAACCTCTTGAATTTCAGGGATACTTGCAGAAGGAGTACTTTCTATAGTGGATGTAAATTGACTCGATGCTACAGAAGAAGTGCCTCCATATGCATACGGTGGTGTCGATTGATGAGTTTCTTGTGGAATTAACATGTTTGGATAGTTTGAAATATAATACGGTGCACTCATTTGGGGGGTTGTTGATAATTTGTTTGCAACATTTGGTCCCTTCTTTGATAATTTTGTGGATAATTAGGTGGTGGCATTTGGGAGGAACTATCAAGATAATTATGTGGATAATTTTGTCGATAATTAGGTGGTGGCATATTGATATCGGGGCCAAAAAATTGGCCGAAAATCTCGCGATGTCTTCTTCCACCGATTCACAATGACTTGTCATTTTTTAAACCTATTAAAAAAAATAAATGTAAATTACTTAACATATGAAAAAATAAATCTGAATTAAAAAAAATAAAATATAACCTATTCAAAACAAATCTAATTACTTTACATATTCAAAAAAAAAAATCTAACATTTTTTTTTGACCTATTAAAAAAAATCTGAATTTCAAAAATAAAATCTAACCTATTCAAAACAAATCTAATTACTTCACATATTCAAAAAAAAAATCTAACATTTTTTTTGACCTATTAAAAATAAATTCGAATTTCAAAAATAAAATCTAACCTATTCAAAACAAATCTAATTACTTCATATATTCGAAAAAAATAAATCTAACATATTTTTTTAACCTATTAAAAATAAATCCGAATTAAAAAAATAAAATCTAATATATTCAAAACAAATCTAATTATTTCGCATATTCAAAAAAATAAATCTAGCATATTTTTCTAACCTCTTAAAAATAAATCTGAATTAAAAAAATAAAATCTAACATATTCAAAACAAATATAATTACTTCACATATTCATAAAAATAAATCTAACATATTTTTTTAACCTATTAAAAATAAATCCGAATTTCAAAAATAAAATCTAACATATTCAAAACAAATCTAATTACTTCACATATTCAAAAAATTAAATCTAACATATTTTTTTAACCTATTAAAAATAAATCCGAATTTCAAAAATAAAATGTAACATATTCAAAACAAATCTAATTACTTCACATATTCAAAAAAATAAATCTAACATATTTTTTTAACCTATTAAAAATAAATCCGAATTAAAAAAAATAAAATCTAACCTATTCAAAATAAATCTAACATAAACTAAATAAATCTAACATATTCAATAAATCTAACAAATCTAACATAAAATAAATCTAACAAATCTAATTACTTAACAAATTTAGCAAATCTAACATAAAATAAATCTAATTAATTAGCATTCAATAAATCTACCATAAACTAAATCTGACATTCAATTTAAATTCTAAATTTCTCTACAAAAATAAATATAATATCAAATTTAAATTTTAAATTACTCTACAAAAATAAATCTAACATTTAATATTTCAATCTAACAAAATTTAATCTAGCAAAATTTAATCTAACAAAATTTAATATAGCAAAATTTAATATAAAAAAATTTAATGTAACATGAAATAAATGTAACCTTTAATCTCGCGGGAAAATCTTCGACAATACCTTCGTAATTCCGTTTGCGTTTGCGAATTTGTAAAATGAATTAAATTAACAACTATATTTTTTTAACAACAAAATTAAAATTGGAGAATAATGAAAATATTGAGATTGAGAATGAGAGAATGAGAGTTGAAAATATTGAGATAGAGATGTGAAATTTGTGAGGGATGGAGATTTATTTATAGAATTTTGTTTGGAGGGATTGAAATTTGAATTAAAAAAAAAAACTGAAAAAGGGTCAAATCCGGGTATGGTACAGGTCAAATCCTTGTTTGGGAGAGAATCCGGGTATGAATAGTGGTTTCAAACTTTGAATTTGAATTTTAAAAAATATATATGGTCACGGGCACGGACACGGGTTCACGGTCCGATCCGGGCGGGCACGGGCACGGTTCAGTCCGGGTTTCCACAGGTTTTTGCCCAAAAAACTGGGCCCGACCCATTTCAAACCCGTACCCGTGCATACCCGGAACACGGGCGCACGAGCCGATCAGGACATGGGCACAAGAGGACTGGACCGGGTTTAGCCCGCCCGGGTTTTTTCAAATGTCTAATATACATAGATACAGAGACTAAAGTACAGCATATGTAGCATGATATTAGAATTCCAATTTCGTTTAAAATTTTATTAGAACCAACTGAGTTTGTAAAAATCATAAATTATATGATGAAGACAAATTTTATAAGAGCCCTTACAGATAAGCAACAAAGTGGTAAATTTCAGATATTCTGAAAATGTGCACCTGCACGATTTCAGTGAGGTCATCTTCTCTTTGTAAAGCCTCACGAGCCTTTGTTCTGATGTCAATGAAATCTGAATCTGAGCAAGCTTCTTCTCTAGACTCCAAAACACCTAAGAATATAAATTGAGGATGGATTAAAAAGTCTTTAGTGGTGATATGTGTTGGGGTTTTGACAGTTCAAATCCATTGATTTAGCTTAACAGCAAAAGTGTGTAAAATAAAATTTTTACGGTTAAGTTAAGCTAAGAATTAAACAAGGTATGTCAGGAAACTTTCCAAGCCGGTCCACCTTCAGTATTCCTTTGACATCAAAACCTCATTTAATTTATTTACAGATCTATTCCATAATTGATTTTCTAAAGCATTAAATCTATTTACCAATTAAATAGATTAATATAACATGTTTATACCTTGTTTCCAAATTTCAGTTGGAATGCAGATTAAGCGAGAAGAACTACACCAAGGAAGGAATCGACTTGGAGTATCACACGTGTGATACCTCTATTGGTTATCCACCAGGACTAACCGGAGAGCGGTTTATTTCTTTTGCCAGAAATACCGTAAACCGCGGAATTATGCAAAAACACTATTCACCGAAAAAGGGACTAAATAAATACATTTATGACTCAAAGTTATTCCGTTTCACTTAAAAGAAAAACAAGAAATACCGCAGAGTTTACAAAAATATATCATTTTCGAATCTCGTAATAACCGAAATCGGGAAAGAGAGAAATTCCGATTAACGAAGTAATCAGATTAACACGTGAATTAGTAAGTTTTTCTCTCTACCCTCACCCCTCTATTTATAGTGTTTTGAGGAGGTTCGCAAAAGACCGAAATACCCCTCAAAACAAATCTATTTACCAAAAACCCTTGACACCTCATCCTTTAATATGTGAAAAGACCAAAATATCCCTTCCACACTCTTCTCCTACTTCTATATCCTAAGGTGTCATGCAAGGTGGCATAGGTGTGAAATGACCATTTTGCCCTTGGCCCATTAAGGCATGAATAGTAAAAGGCTTTGATTTTGGGCTTTGACTTTGGGCTTTTAATTTTAATTAAGATTTTGATTATTTTGGACTTTTAAACCCATAATTCAAATCCATAATTAACAAATTAAAATCCAAATCAAATATATATAATTATCATATACAATTATATTTCTTTTCGGTTGTTGTTCGGTAACTTTTATACAACGTAACGTGTACGTTTATAAATTAACCGTTGTTTCTGCTTGTCATTCTAAATGACATTTATAATTTAATTATATCACGTATAATTAATTATAACCATCTTTATATTAATTATAATCAATTTATAATTAATCAGTCAGATTCTCTGAATAGCTCCTATATGGTGTGACCCAATAAGATCTGTGTTATGTTGGTAAATAGAGTTAAAACTGTTTTAACTTCTATAATCATGAGCGGCATCTGGCAACACATCATGACCATCCAATTACACAGATGATGCTGTACTGTACAATATCACGATCCAGTAAACTATTTACTTGTGTCTGTTCTTCTGTCTCATAGCTATCAAATCAGTTTCAAGGTAGATGCGTGTCATCCTTGCTAACTGAATCTTTTTTTGATCTTAAGTAGACTATCAAATATAATTACTCTTGTAATTATACCGCATGCAGATAATCTAACTCTACCAAGGGGCCCAATGATGCTATAGCTCGTATAAAATACGAGGGACAAAATAGTACTTTTGGTAGACTATCACTTCCTCATCTAAGCTATACATATGAGAATGCTACCATTATGACTGCTTTTTACGGATAGCGGTAGATAACAATCACACGTACATATTTCTCAGTGGGAATGATAAATACCTCATACTGTAGAACGTGACACTGAATGAAAACATAAATGACACAAACGCAATTCTATTTAATGTCTCATTCGGGGTCTGTCAAATACCATGTTCCTAGAACATGTATCTATGTGATTAAAATGACATCTCGTGTCAAGTGGTTTGTAAAACTTAACCATCTTTTAATCCACATACTAACCTTATAGCGGTAATTAGTGTTCCTGCTAATTACCTTGGTCAGTGACCTTTTAAAAGTATGTATCATCTATATTATGGAGTTTCACAATTTCAGTCATGAACTCGAAATGATCCATAAATGCAATAATACTTAAGGCAACAAAATGATATATAAATAAACATTCAATTCATGAAAAAAGCCTTATGATAAATTATCATATTATTGACTTCTAGATTATTACAAACTAACAATATGCACATACAACTAACTCAGTTCAGTCAATTAAATATCACACTGATTACTTTGATAAAATATTGAACGTACCTGGACAATACCAAGGGTTGCGGTGGTGACGGGATTAGAGAAATCACTGCTAGGAGGAGATACAGCACCAACAATGGTGACACTACCAGTTCTGTCTGGGCCACCAAGGCACTTCATCTTACTAGCCCAGCGAGAGGTGGAGTCACGCAAAGCCTAACCCATGTAACAAATTCGGAGAAGCTGCGGTAGGCGTGATGGAGAGCTGGCGCGAGAGAGAGATTCTATCAGAGGGTGCTAAGAGAGAGACTCTGGTGAGGAGAGAAGATTACCGATGGAAGAGACGATTCCCCTTTTCTCGCATGAAAGAGAAGAGAGGAGGCAGAGAGGGATCGACTGTGGTCATTTTTAATTCATAATTTTACTTGAAGGGTATAATCGAAAATACATAAATACGTATTCTAAAACAGAATTTTTCATATTATTTTTAATAAAAAAAAAGTATAAGAATTGTATAAGAATGACAAATTTAGGATTTAAGAGGTTTTATAGTGGCATTTTTACAATTTTGAATTTTGTAGTGGCAATCTCACAATTTCAAAGTTTTGTAGTGGCAATCTCATAATTTACCCTATAAATTAATATCCTATGTTAATTTATATGTATCTCTCATGTGTCAAAAGTCATTTAAAATATGTCACACATACTTTAAATATTACTATGATAATTTTATAACATTTTCATGTCATAAAATTATTCATATATTAATAACATATAATTTGTACAAATTAATTATAACTTCTTATAATTAACATAGCACATATTATATACATATCAGATATGCTTTATTAATATATTTTCTTTTAATCTTTTAATCTTTTATTTGGTGTGACCCTATGAGATCCCATCATTATGGCAATGGAATTAAACATTTTAATTCCATAAATCAATGATACAACTAGCGATGGTATATTGATTACCCAAATGATGTAGATGAAAAAGCACAATGCAAAATCAAGATCCCTCTAACATTAAAAATGGTGTTGTGTCAATTCATTGCCACATGATATCTAAATAATCGTAAGGTAGGAATGTGTCATCCTTACCAATTATTCTTTCTTGATTTCCTGAAGTTTAATTATGATATGATTATCATATAATAATATTGCATGTACATAATATAAATTTTATCAAGGGGCCCAAAGATATCATCGCTTATATTAACATATAAGGGACAATGGTTTCTTGATACGTATCGTTCTTCTGTCTTAAGTTAGATTATATTAGAGTGATCTATTGAGTGTTTCTCTTGAGTTTCTAAACTTTGAGACCTTATTCTCATCTCTAGTTGCCGGTTGACTTCCCGCTTGGATTATAAGGGCTCAACGATTCACAAGTTGTAATCATTTCCTATTGGGTAATAGAAAGGCTCACCCACAAGAGGTTGCGAAGCCCGGAGACGTAGGCCTTTGTTTTGTCGAACTCCGTTAACATCCCGCGTGTCAAATATCTCTAAACTCATCTATTTACTTTCAATTGCATTTATTTTCAGTTTTTGAGCAATTAGCGGTGCACTTAGTATAACAAAGTAGTATCAGAGCAAGTTACTCAAATTAAGACACACTTAATTAGAGTTAGATCAACTTGACAAATGGCACACTATAGACACGTGAAGGAATCCTTGATTTTTTGGATTACAACTAAAAATTTCATGCATTGGAAGAAAACCATGATTAATTATTTAAACATTCTTGAGATTTGGGATGTGGTTACCAATGGGTATTCTCCAACTTTCACTACTATCTCTACCGATAGGAGGGGTTCACTTTAGAACGCTTAAGTCCATGTCCCGAGACCTTTCTAAGACATCATTAACACATAACTACTACATCTAATCTTTATAGACTACCCTTATGCCCTAAACAATTTTAACAAGTACTAATCCTCCTTTGGGCTGACTAATACTTGCAATTGCATCTTAATTACTTGTCATGCAACGAATTTAAACTTGTCTCGAAAAAAGAGGTCTGTTTGCGGACATTAATTCTTAACTAACTTAAATTCAAAACATGTATAAACTCTAATTTCCTTTAAATAAATCTAAAATTACACCTAAAGTCTAATCTAAGACATAAACCTATTTCCAGTCGTCTTAATTAGAATTTAGCAACCTAAAATTAGCTATCAAAGCCAATTCTAGAAACAAATATTTTTTATCAATTAAATCTGTCAAACAAACTTTTAATTGCCTGAAATGACTTATCAAACATAGAAAATTTAATTCTAATTTTAGTCGAAACTTAATGACCAAAAAATCAAATTCATGTAGTTTGTAAACTTAATCTGCTATTATCAATCATCTATGCCTGTTATAATAATGAAACACATAATAATTCTTGTTTGAGATCACAAAAGCACAAGGAAAAGAAATTATTCACCATTTCTTGACTAAAATTCGCATATTTGATCAAATAACATCTACTGATCTTTAAAATTAATTTCAGGCAACTTAAAACAGATTCGATGATAGAAAACTGCGTCGAAGGCATAAAATTGTTTTTCTGCATAGGGTGGCTCTGATACCACTTGTTGGTGCAAAAGCGCACCCTTAAACATGCCTTGGGACCATTTTATACAGAAATAAAAGAAACAAAATCAAGACAACAGAATTATCTTGTTCCATCTTAAACGGGTTGTTACTCGACACTCGATCAAGATCAAAGGCTTGAACACTTGAGAGCTGAACTTAAGATCTCAGATCCTTCCAAGGCTTACAAAGTTGCCGAACAGAATTCGTATCCGAATTGCTATTCGAATTCTGTCTCTAATGTCCAATTGAGAGACAAAAGAGAGACTTAGTGGCTAACCAATGAAAGCTACTATATGACTTCTCATGAAATCAATTCATCACTTTGTACCTTGGAGACCTAGTTCTTTTATAATGGTATATGTCGATTTAGAGAGCTAATGGAGAAAGCCAATTTGAATTTGCATTCTTATGACGTTTTAGAAAGTTAAATTGAATTTGACAACATGCATGGAGGAAGCCAAATTGAATTTGGACAACATGTATAGTGGAAGTCAAATTGAATTTGACAACATGCATGAAGGAAGTCAAAGAATTTGACAACATGTATGGTTTATGAAACCAATTTGAATTTGCACTACTTTATAATGCAACTTCAAATTGAAGACCTTGCTTGCCACCTTGAAATGTCTAAAATCTAGATAATTTCATATATTATTAGCTCTGTAACTTATTACCACACTCAATTATAATCTTTCTAATTGATCCATTAACAATTAGAAATAATTACCTTGATATTTCTGTACATTTTTGGTCCATATCCTTATTTTAAATACATATATGCCTCACAAATATTATACTGGATTTGATCACTTGGTTAAACATTTAATTGAGACAGTATACAACACATAACTATATTACATAGTAGTCCAACATAATAATCCTTCCTACTAATAGCACGTTGAATTTTTTGAGATCCAAGCATCTATTTGTCCAGAGAAAATCTGAGCCATTCATTGAAAAGATCTGAATCACACATCACAAAAATATTTCAATCTCAGCCATTAGCATTATTTTTTATTTTATGCATCTGTTTCATATTTCCAAACGTATAAAAATATAATTTAGTTCGGAATACACTCACCACATAACAAATTACATGGAAATTGTTTCAGCTATCACAAACCTCTCCGCTTCTTCCCAAAGCTAAGCCACTTTTTCTCCTCCTTCCCACTCTTCCCAAAGCGAACACGCTTCAATTCAAAGCCGCTCCCCGTTCCCTTTCTCCTCCGCCTCTGACTGGCTACTCTCCTAGATCGAAACAGAAAAAAAAGGAATTTAGAGCGCAGAGATGGAGGCGGCGCCATGTGCTGTGCGTGGACCTCCCTCCTCCTCCGCCGCAACGGGGATTGATCTGCTCTCAAAACGCATGATGAGCGAGGAGCGATGCAAGGTCCTTTTTTAAATAATTTCATTTTCCCTTTGAACATATATCTTGAGTATTGGTCCATGAAAACCTTTGTTCCAATATAATTTGTAGATAGTATAGTTAATTTGGCTTATTTACACAACAAGGGGATTGAATAATGATAAGGGGAAAAATTTACGACTCTCCAAATTTCCATTTCCTTTTCTCTTTAGTTTTTTCAATTCATGGAGCCGCCTCGCTGCCGCATCCAGACGGCACCCGTCACGATTCGGTGAGTACAAGTGAATAATACAAGATACGATTAGGTGCTGTATTATACACCTCAAGCTAAGAATAGGTACATCCAAGAATTCTATCAGCATGGAGTGTTGCAGGGTACACAAGCAATGATACCAGGACAAGATACATATATCAAACCGGTACTGATAAGAAAACAAGGGAGTTCTTAATTTCACATTTTGTAATTTGGAGGGAGTGTTGCAATCGAATCTTCAAAGAAAGAACAAAACAAAACATGGATCTCATCCAGGAGGTGCATGAACAGTGGAGGCAATCCACGTACCAGTATCACAGGAGATACAGTGCATTGGGAGAAATACAATTATAATAGGTTGAGAATGTAATCTTTACATTAGGGTCCCTATTTTCCTTTTTCTTCAACTTTTGTAATTTTTCTTGTTTTTTCTGTTATTTTCTCAAAACTGGGTTTCTACTCGGAAACTAAAGAATTTGTAACCGATAAGGTACTTGAGAGTTGCTTTTTTTATTATTTAATTTCAAAGGGAGTAAATTAGCAAGTTATTTATTCAAAACTTGTATATACTGGATAGAACTAGTGTCAATTTATATTGATTCCAATTTATATGGATGGAATCAGTAACATGTGAACTTTATGTCTGTCCAATATCGAGTTTTTATATAGTGCACAGATGTGATGAAGGTGTATTCCGCAAAAGTCAGCATACATGTGTGATATGTATTTACAATTAATTATCTCCACAAATAATATATAATATATATATATATATATATATATATGCTGACTAATGTATTTATAACGGCCATTTTGATTAATATCTCTGAAACAATTGAAAATTTTACAAATAACTCTGCCCCCAAATTTTTTTTAATTATGCCCTGACCGCCTGGGCCTCGGGCGGCCCAAAAAATCCTATGGAGCGCCAGCCCAAATGACGGCCCACAACACCAGTGAGGCGTCCCCCCATATGGCGCCCCATAAGCCAAGTGAGGCACCCCCTATCTGGCGCCCCACTGCCCATCTATTTTATCACCCGTGAGCCGCCCCTCCTCTCTGCCTCTTCTCCCCCATCCTTTCTGCCGAAAAAAAGAGAAAAAAAAAGAAAAAAGAAGAAGAAAGAAGCCGTTCCGAGACTGTGCATTTACTGCTGTTCCGTTCTGAGAATTTCGCTTGAGGCGAGAAACTAAGTGAATAGGTATGTTTTTTAATTATAATAATTAGTCATTACTGTTGATAATTAGTAATTACTGTAGTTATTTTTAACCGTTTTATTTACTGTTGCGTACTGTACATTTACTGTAGCGTATCGTACATTTACTGTAGCGTGTTGTTCATTTACTGTACCGTATATTTAGTGTAGCGTACTGTTTATTTACTGTAGCGATTGTTGTACACGTACTATAGCAAAATTGTAATTTTTTTAAACTTTTTTTTAATTATTTTTCAATTAGTCATTTATTACTGTACCCATTATTATGTCATGTAATACTTGTAAAAAAATTTTAAAAATGTAGTTTGTTAAAGAAGAGATGTTAATTGCACTGTATGTCGGCGGCAAGCTCGAAAGGGATGAAGATGGCGTGCATTACACGAAAGAAGTCGCATTTGGCTTCGAGATTAATGAAAATACCACATTTGAGGAACTGAAGCAGCTAATATACAAAAAGACATCTGTAAACCCCAACAGGTATGAAATAGAATTGGCTACACAGATTGACAACTCACGTGGGGGGGGGGGGGGTTAGACCTTACTTTGTTAAGTTTCCAATAACATATGCCAATTTGTGGAGAGTTGTGTATACTCAATTTGCAGCTTATGGGGTCCCGGTAATGGACATATATTCGAAGAAGGTTCCCCGAACGAGGGCTGGACCTTCAAGTTCGGCTAGGGCTGGACCTTCAGGCTATGACAATTCGAGTTATGACAACCAGGGGTACCAGCAGCACTCCCCTTATGACAACCAGGGGTACCGGGCTCGCCGTTCTGTTTCCGACAGGCGCAGGGCAGGTACGTAGAATTGTACAAAATTTATTTATGCTTTAATTATATTACTAACTGAATTGCATTGTTATATTCAGATGCAATAAACGAACACAACGAAAGAGAAAATGCCAGAGTTGTTGTTGAAGCAACCGGTAGAACACAACCCCTCCTCCTGTAAGCCAATCATCTAGTAGCCAAGCATCTACAAGTAATGCCGCACCTGCAGCTCATACCAGTACAACTAGTCGTTTGTTAGGTTTATTGAGACGTCGTGGTAGGGGCAGATAAACTTGCTATTTTGCTTGTGTGAACTTTTTGGTTTATTGTGAACTTTTTTGTTTGGTTTGAACTAAGTAATGAACTATGTTTATAACTATACTTATTTCTAAGCCTTACGAGCTGGGAGTGTGGGTCGCAAAAAAAATTTACGGTTTCAAGATAAAAAAATATCAACATGAACATAAAATAATAAAACATAATGTCAACATAATGCGCGCCAATGTAATACAGCAGTCCCATAGTCAAAATACTACAGTCAGAAATATATCACAATAAACAAAAACTCTACAATCATCATCTCCGTCTCCTTCCGGAAAGAGACAACCTAGAAGCCGCTATGCCCTTGCCATGCCTGTGCGGCTGCACGCGCCTCTGCGGACTCACATCTCGTGACGAGTCCTCTCCCAGATCCTCCTCATCCTCGTCCCCCATATCCTCATCCTCGTCCCCCGTATACATGTGCTGCATACCTGTCATGGGTGCCCATGGATCAAATCCAGCTGGCTCTGCATTGGCGGGCTCTGTACGCAGCTCCCATGGATCTTGCTCCCAGCTTGCAGCATACGTGGAAGGAGGCGGTGCGTCAAATAATGCAGAGACAAAGCCATCTGCAGTCTGAGATGAACTCCCACCAGCCTCAAAGTCGTGTTCCATCTCCACCCCATATCGTGGTCTGTGGGAGTCATACGCCTCTGCATCTGTATCTGCCGGGGCCAACTCATCCATGCTGAATCTGGGATCGGCATTCCAACGAGGTGCTCCATCCTATATTAAAATAATGTTGGTTTTGCTACATACAAAGAACTCTGCAACAAATAATGGTATAATTGGCGACTGACCGTGCCAAGCTCTACTGGAACTCTGTATTTATTTTGATAAGCATCCCTTCCTTGGGTATTCAATATCCAGTCGTGGAACGCCCAACCTGAGTCATCAGCTGCTTAATTGCAAGTTAACTGAGTTAGAACGAACAATTCAACGAAAATAAGAATATTGTGTGTGTCGTACTTTTAATTTTGAAATGTTCATACCTGCAGGAGGTGGTGGCATATCGTGACTGTAGATGGCCTCTGGTTGGTAGTTCAGATTTCGCGGTGCAGACTTTATCTCCCGCCAATTAATGTTCTCCCCAGCATCGCGCAGCATGCCAACGAGGCGGCCTTCAAAACCACCTGTCTCCACGATTGGTGCACTGTGCTGGAGCATCTGGCATCCTATATATCGCCAAGCATCCCTCGCCATGCACATCAAGCTGTGTCCAACTCCTCTCATAGCGGCCAACAGCTGCACACAACATGATTATGCCAACGGTAAGTAATTAAAATTTGCAAATTTAAATTAAAGTATGTTTCGGTTGTACTTACCGCGTGAGCATTGATCGGACCCCAAGGCATATAATTCTTGGATGTATCCATCAGTCTACGTCGAAGGGTCTCGCCATAATGGCCCGTCAGGTAGACTGACGTCATGCCCCATCTCTGGTACCATACAGCATATCTCAGAGCCCCGGGACCAGCACCCAACGTGACTGTAGATGGCGGGCTCCATAAGTGCTGCTGCGGATGTCGAGCCCAGTTGTACTGCATGACAAAATGTTAGCTCCAGTCGACTTTCGACTTAGTGTGCGCCGTTCTGCAAGTGCAATTAATTAGAAAGGAGAGAAACAGTGGCAATATTAAAGTGATAATGAAATTAAGTAGATGATACTTACTTGTGGAACTTGTCGGTATCATCCTTATCCATCAGCGGGTGCTTCGGGATGAAAGCATCCAAGCCAAACTGTCGAGATACCCGATCGGGGTAGTGATACTCAACTATCCAGAAACAGACGACCGGTCCCCGATAATACCATAGCTGTCTCTGCTCTAATGTCAGCGGGCTCAGCCATCCACGCTGATACCATAGACGATACGAAAACCAGTCGATATTCCCATCTCGGAGCATCTGGAGCTGACCTTGGACATAAAAATCCCCCTGCCCTTGTCTTCGTGATCGTGATGACTGCCCCATATAGCGGCGTACGCGGGGCATCTGTCTGGGTCAGGATCTCCCCACCGAGGATGTGGCAACGGTATAACTGGTCGATTTATGGACAGATGTGACCACGACCAATGCTGGAGCAGAAGAAGTGGTCCAAACATCTGTTTATTCTTGACCTGAAAATTTAACTTAAAATAAAAACTGGGTGCTTCTTATCCAACATTCAATAACAACGTATATTAATACAGACATACCAGACAAGCATGACAGAGGCCTCTGTATAAGTGGGCGAGGACGGCTCCACCCCAGTTCCATCTCGATTCTCTCTCCAGGTCCCTCAGCAGGGAGAGATACATCATCGGGACTGTGTCACTGCTGGAATCCTCGAACATGACAGCACCGCACAAATCCAGTACAAACGCCCTAGTATACCTGCAATGTAAAATAATCAATGTAAATAACTGAGATTGTTGACGAACTACTAAGTTAATTTAAAGAGTGTAATAGTACCTCCTGACTGCCTCAATGTTATCAGTATCGGGAAATATCTGATTCTGGTGGAAGTGAGCCCGGAGTGCCTTTAGAGAAATACAGTACCCGGAATAGCGGAACTCCTCCTCCTCCCCCTTCTTCTTCTTATATTTCTTCTCCAGAGTCTTCGGATCACACCTAACAACTCCGGTATCATCCTCTGCAGCTCTGGATGGTCTGAGATGCCACCTATAGAGTCGCCATCGATACGTAAACCCCATAGGGCACTCACATCACTGAGGGTGACTGTCATCTCCCCAGACAGGAGATGAAATATATGCGTCTCAGGTCGCCATCTCTCCGCTAGACCATACATCAGAGACACATCGATCCTACTCTGCGGCATGGTGGCAAGCTGGTACAACCCGAGGTTCAAGATGTATCGTTGCATTTCTGGGTGGGGAACGAACGGAATCTCAGACCTGCGGTACCTCACCGTAAGCATGACATCATCCTATATTTATTATCAATTTGTCAGACTCAAATCGTGTAATTTTTTTAGTAACTTAACAGAATGTCATTTTGTTTAAGTATAAAAATCACGTACCTCAAGAGATGCCAATGAGACGCGGTGCTTAACATGATGGGTCCATAAGAGAGGACTAAATGCGTCAGGATCATGGACACCATCTGGAAAATCGGCCTGAGACGACGGATCCGCTCCAGTCGGATCCTCAAAGCCCCTGCCAGTCGTATCGGCCTGAGACGACGAGCCCTCTCCAGTCGGATCCACAGCATCTGCACCCGCTGCAGGCTCAGCTCGTACTCCCCACCGTCTAACTCTAGGCATATTACATGTACAAAAAAATATTAATCAAAACATACAATTTATATAAATTTTTTTAATAAGAATTGCATGTATCTAATCACAAAATAATTGCATGTAAATAAATTGTGTGTATATGATGTTCATGCATATACAATTAATTTTGTTGCATGCATATGCATTTGCATGTATATACAATTAATTTACACTTTGCATGTAAGTAAATTGCATGCATATGCATTTTTTTCTTACAAAAATTAATTTTGTTGAAATTAAATAAGCTTTACAAAAAAAATGCATGTATACATTTTTTTTAATAAGAATTGCATGTATCTAATCACAAAATAATTACATGTAAATAAATTGCGTGTATATGATGTTCATGCATGTACAATTAATTTTGTTGCATGCATATGCATTTGCATGTATATACAATTAATTCACACTTTGCATGTAAGTAAATTGCATGCATATGCATTTTTTTTTTACAAAAATTAATTTTGTTGAAATTAAATAAACTTTACAAAAAAAAATGCATATACAATTCTGGATTTATTTTTTAGGTGTATATGCAATTTGTTTACAAAATTATTTTTGCATGTATATGCATTTTTTTTTATAAACAAATGAACTTTTACAAAAAAAAAATTAATTTTAAAATATTTGCAGACCTAAATTTTAAAATTAAAAAAATGAGATATACATACAAATTACTTACAATAAAAAAAATATATATATCATTTTTAAACAAATATTGATATACTTCAAAATAATTAGTTTTACTTCAAATCTTTTGTATTCATATATACATATTTTTTATGAACTATCACAAAAATAATTTTCAAAAAATAAATATGCATATTTTTAAATCATAAACCCAACAACTAAATTCTTAAACAGTTCAATCATTTGAACCATAAATTCTAACCCTAAATTGAACCGTAAACCCTAAATTTTTAAGTAATTCACAATTCACAAACATAAACCCTAAATTTTAAAAAAATTCACAATTCACAACTATAAACCCTAAATTGAACCATATGACATTCAAGCAATTTTACCATAAATCATAATCCTAAATTCAAGCAATTGAACCAATTGAACCAATTCAAGCATTCAATTCAAGCAATTAAGCAATTCAAATATCTAATTCAAGCATCCAATCAAACCAAACCGAACCAATTTGACCAATCGAACCAATTCGACCAATTCAAGCATCCAATTGAACCAATTTGATCATCCAATCGAACCAATTCGACCAACCGAACCAATTCGACCAACCGAACCAATTCATGTCATTGCCACAATTAAAGCATCAAATCGAACCAATTCGACCAATTCAATCAATTCAACTAATTACTCACGTTTAACCCTAAACATCGAATCGAACCAAACCGAATCACATTACACCATTTAATCACATTAACCCAAACCCTAAATCCTAATCGAATAAAAAAAAGAGAACTCACTTGTTCGATCGAGAGAGAAGCGAATCGAGGCGCGAGGCAGTGACGAGCGTGGTGCGAGGCAGAGAGGGGTCGGCTCGGAACGGCTTCTTTCTTCTTTTTTCTCTTTTTTTCTCTTTTTTTCCTCCTTTTTTCGACATAATGGATAGGGGAGAAGAGGCAGAGGGGCGGCTCACGGGTGGAAAAATAGATGGGCAGTGGGGCGCTAGATGGAGGGGCGCCTCACTTGTGTTGTGGGCCGCCATTTGGGCCAGTGCTCCATAGGATTTTTTGAGCCACCCGAGGCCCAGGCGGTCAAGGCATGATTAAAAAAAAATTTGGGAGCAGAATTATTTGTAAAATTTTCAATTGTTTCAGGGATATTAATCAAAATAGCCGTATTTATAACTAAGTATCTCCACAAATAATATATTATCAAGCTCTAAGATTATCGTTTGCTCTTATTATTGACTAATACATAATGAAGAAATTCAATAAAAATAATCACATTTAAAAAAAAATAATCAAAATAATATTTTAATCTCCGTTGCAACACACGGGCACTTAACTAGTAGAGATCACAACATAATCAACTCCGCAAGTAAATATTTACCCACTCTACACAATATATTTTAGAATCCTAAACAAAACATAATAAATAAATAAGTAAACAACTCTGGCAAACCAGACCAAAATACATTTTTTTATCATTACAACTCGATACATAAAATCATACGTCAATTTCCTAAGAAATCTCTTTCAAAATTTGCGGCACTCTAGCCATGCTGTTGGCATATTTGAAGATTTTATTGCTGTACCATGGTTCCCATACAGTGATTGGACTTCTCTCTTCAACTCGTCCTGTCTCTGTTTCCCAACGAAACAGCCTCGATTTGTCCAATTTATCCTTCCTCAGCCGCACCGTGATGTAAACAAACTGCCCATCAAACCCTACTGGGAATATGTTGTGTTCCTCGAAGAACATTTCATACTGACTTTTGCGACACAACTGCATGCCTTCACAAAAGTTATGTGCATCCAACATGCCGTCCCAACTAGTCGCATGCAACCTATCCCAGCAGGACCCTCCAGTCAGTCTCCACACCTTGATCCCACCAACCCAAGTAAGGCAACACGTGATTTCACCGGCATATACTCCTATATGAAACCTTTCTTTCATCAATGGCTTCATTAAAGGCCACATTAGAGACCCTGCTAAATCTCTCTTTGTATCATACCATAAAAGGTACTGTCCACATTCCCAATATATCACCCCGTTCGCACATACTGCTTTAACTGCTGGAAAATATCGGCCTACACATGCACTCGTGCTCTGGGTCCATTTGCCAGTTTCTGAACAAAAGACATTAAACTGGTACACGTTTATATTGTAGTAAGGGTAAACAATGGTGAACCGATCTGGAAACTCGCAAGGATCATAAGCAAGACCCGTTTTATAGATCAAAGGTTTATACCAATCAACACTTTTTGGTACAAACACCATCTCTTTGGTAGCAGGATTACAAACGCAGAGGGATGCCTTGTGACTGAATTCACCATCAAGGAGGAGGAGGCCATTTGTGCAGGAGACTAGATAGATCTCATCATCATAAGAGGTTGGTTTGAGGAAATTTAGGCATGGATCGGGGACACCTATCAATGTTGGGTCGGGGAAGAATGATAAGACACCATCTAGCGACATGTATACAAAGCCACTTGATGAAGTGTCCGCTGAGCGAGACTGATCAGCGGCAAATTTTGCATCAGTGCTTATTAGTGAATGCAATTCCTTGGAAATACATTTCAATCTGTTGAGGTATTTAAAAGGGAGACATGGCAGGATTTTTTTGTGAAGTAGGTGGTCAGGAAAATCTATGTGCCTTCTGGAAGAGCTAACCCGAGATTTTCCTATGACTTTGTCTCTGACCAATTGAACAGCTGTAACACTCCCACAGTCGCTAAAGAAAGACTTCAAGTCTTCCTCTTTAGTCTGCATTATTATAACAAATAAGATTTATCTAATTGCATTATTTCTCTGCCAGAAAGAAATGAAACATAGTCAAAACAACTGGATGGTGGACAATGGCTAAGCAAAACAAAAAAGAAGGTTAGGATCCAAGGTATTTTTCATAAAAGTTAGAATTAACATATTTAGGGCACCTGTACGTACCAGCCTATGCTATAATTAATTTTATTCAAATCTTTATCCTTGTGTTGTCCAGTTGCTTAGTCAAAGTCTCTGGTCTAAAACCTTCGTGCTTTTAGCATAGCAATTGCAGTTAAGAGTTTGTATCCCCCACATTTTTTTTAAAGAAAAGTTCGATCCTACTATTCTAAATCAAATTCATATAAAAGGCCCCGTGAATTGTAAATCGGATCAATCCAGTCCGTTCATTATATATAAGTAAGGCCCTATTTTTATTTAGTTATGGTACAGCTATGCCGTATGCATATTATTAAGGGTTTTGTGCCTGCAGATTATCAGCTAATGGGGCAAGTTGTTAAATACCCAAGCACTTAGGGTAATCAAACTGTAACAATAATAGACTATAGAATGTTACATTGTATTGTGTAACAGAATACCATCACACAGTGCTATTTTTGTTGTGTTTAAGTACCACCCCTAAATATTTTCTAATTGGATGTTAGTGGAACTTATTTTGCTTCTAACTAGTTTTGAGTTATTTTAAAAAAATTAATTAAAATTATCAAATGAACCTGATGATCATAATAGGTATGGGTAAGGTCCTCAGTATGAAACACGAACTATCTGCCCTACTGACTGAAGCTGCATTACCATACTAGTTTTGATACTGTACCGTTATAGTTGTTGCTAGTGTTACATTGATCAAAAAAATAATTAAGAAAAGAAAGTAAAAAGAGGACACATAAATGTGTCCAATCGTAATAAATTTTCTATATATTTTGCTGAGTTGTCAAGTTCAGTTCGCAAAAAACTGGTATACATTTATTTTGTGCATGTATCTAAACTAGAAAGTATAATGACAAAACAGATCTTCAGAAGAGTGTATTAATGCATAGACACTTACCCGAAGATTTAGGCTAGAAACAAATGCCATGCACTGGTCATTGTAGGACTCAGGATTTGGTTTCTCAATTTCTTTGCTTTCCTCTTCTTTTTCAAGTTGTTTTCCACTATCTACTTCCACTCGGCCATGATCAGGCTGGGGCTTCTCCCCAATTTTTGGTGCATTCTGTTTTCTTTTCTTAGGAGGAGGTTGTGCCTTTGCACTAGACTTCTGTTTGGTTTTCCTTTTGAGAGCAGAACGAGAAATTTCCTTTACTGAAACTGAAGAATGGTCGAGTTTACCTTTAGACTCCTGCTGTGCCTTGAACAGCATTACATCATTAAGCCGTGTTGTTACCTTTTCAATTATAATAAATTACTAAATAAATAAGAGATCAAAAGCTAAAAGAATTATTCATGCCTGCTATATAGAATCATCAAAAACACATAACTATCATTCAATTCTCCCACTGACTGATGAGAAGCCAAGAAAATGCCTAACATACCACATAAGGCATGTATCATATTAATATTACACCCTCCCCCTCTTCCAATTTCCTTAAAAGATATCAAATAGCTATTTTCTCTTCCTTTTTTTATCAGTGTAACAATAACAGTGGAAAAACTTATCCCTTTCCTTCTCCATGAGAACCGACAAGAAGATAGCTGTATGATTTTGTTAAATTTTCTTATGGACAGTTTTTTGTTAAATTATGTTGTACTGTTTGGCTATTTGCTTATATTAAATTATGTACTGCTTGGTTGTTTGCTTATGTTAAATTATGTAGTGTTTGGTTGTTTGGCATGTTTTTGGTTGTTAAATTATGTTAAATTCAAAGATTTAGTGTTTTTGTTTTTGGTTAAATTTGCTTTCTATTATGTATTATTTAGGACTTGCGGGTTTAAGAAATTAAAATTGCTTAAAATTCAAACATCAATTGGTCTTAAGTCTTAATGAGTTGCTTAACGAGTTACAGTCAACTTGAGTTGGTAACGAGTTTAGTTGTCGACTCAATATTGTCTTCTCAACTCGAGTTGACTCGCTCATCAACTTAATGAACCGAGCAAAAGCATACCCCAACTCGCTCAAACTCAGTCCATTAACAGCCCTAATTGCCAGGAAGTATCCATTTAAGAAAAAAAAAAAACAAGAAAAACCAAAGATGACTATCCGGTCTGGAATCTGAATTGGTGGCTCCTTAGTCTGATACGTTACAAGAGTAAATACAGGAGCAATGTTGAGCTTATTAAAAGCAGTGTAAATTGGAACAAATAGAGCATGAATTTACCTCGGAACCAGTGCCGGCCAACATTTTGTCATAGCATCTCTTGTAAATTGCTCTGGCATCATTTAAATTACCCATTGCCACCTCCATGGCGATGTACCCTTCGTACGATTCCAGTGTGAACCCACTAATAAAGAGTCAATACAAAAAAAATATTGTGAAAATTCACATAAGAAGATTAATTTGAAACTTTCAACCAATTTTTTTCTGTATTTGCAAGAAACTCTTAACATTTCACATGTTACACATAGCATGCAGAATTTTGGATAATCCCCAGATGATCCCATGACACCTAACTGACAGGTCCACTTCAAAAATACCAAGAACAAACTTGCATCCCATCTCAAGAAAACAATTAAAAGAAGTATACACAAACTGTAACTAACAACCAAATTTGTTTCCTTGATTTTGAAATATTGCACAATTTGATGTTGTTTACAAGTCTCAAGCAATGTTGGGTCTATTGGCAAGTAAGGTCAATGCTGGGTGTAATTTACATAGAAGTAAAAGTACAGAATTGCAGAGCTTTGTACCTTTTTTTAATTAGGTTGTCCCAAACTCCACGTGCAGAAATTATGTCTTTACCAAGATTTATCTCTAGTTTTGCCCAATATCTGAGCAAACTCAGCAGTTCTTTGGGACATATTTGCACCAACAATGAATCTGATGCATCCTAGAAAAATATTTTACATGTCACATCATCGCTCAAAGTTTATGAAAGTTTGAAAGATCCAGTAAATTGGCAGAGCTATCTAACCATAAATGTTTGGTGTACAAGTTGAAAGTCAAAATCAGCAAATTGTAGTGCCAGATCATCGCTATTTTGTTGTCCTACCTCTTTTGCTGTCTGAAAGGCACATTGAAGAGACTGCTCAAACACCTGGAAAAGGAAATGTGTATTATTTTTTAGAACAAAATATCTCGGAAGGAAATATACAAAACAGTGAGATTCATGCTTGTTAGATTACAAAGCAAAGGGTAGGATGCAAACAGACCCCACAGGGTCCATTTTCATAGGGAAAAAAATTGATTATCAAATTAAACATACACTTTTAATCTCCTCCTCATATGAGTTCGTCCGCTCCAAGGAAAGCAAGTAGCAGATCCACAATTTGCTGATCCAGGAACAGTTTCCTGTTGCTCTGTAGTACACACTCTTCAAAATTGATGCAACCTAAAGAAAGAGAGAGAGGTGTAGGAGGTTCTTTCAATTAAGTCAAATGAATTATCAGTACAAATATTAGAAAGAAAGATGCGCAAACCTTCAGTGTTCTGTCAAGGTAGTTTGTGTATGCAAGCCACAAGTCACTTGAACCAGCAAGTTCTGAAATTGCCCTCTCATAAAGGATCTGCACTCGCGTATGATCACCACTAGACTCAAATTTAATACAATTCTGTACCAACAAATTATGACATCAATCACTAATCATGATATTAAAATGTAATCTATAATATATAAAAAAAAAAAAAAAGGATTTTAAGGAACTAAATCTTGGTTCAATGTTATATGACAAACCATTTTGTCACTTGTTATGATATTTCACAAAAAAAAAAAAAAAAAAACTTTTGTTAAACAAAATTATTTCTAAGATCTATTTGAAGAACATATGTTTGACTAGCAAGACATGTCAATCCAAAAGGGCACATATGTCCAAACCCTTTCTTTCTACAAACCACACTGGGCAGATAAGGAGATGACTCTATTGATCACATATCATAATTGCAACAATGCAGGCAAATTCTATAAAAAGCTGAAATTGTATAAAGTACCCTGAAAAGCTGAAGTTTATCAGCCTCACTTTGTACCGGACTTGACAGTTGGTCCTCGTATCGTCTCCTCGCTTTGTAAGGTGCAGAGGCATTTTGGTAATTCAATGCAATATTAGGAGGAACTCCATCCAACTCATTATCCATGTCATTGCTGTTCCCTTGATCAGCCTCCCAAGCTTTGTAATCCATCACAGTTGCCTTGATATTTGTTAAAGGTACCGCCAGTTGGCGGTGGAACAAACTGCATATCCGCTGGTTTTGTTTCGCTTTTTCCTAATAGACCCAAAAAAAAGTTGGAAAAATAATATTTGTATTGAGAAATGGATCCAAATTTTTTAGGAAAAAAATGTATCAGGTTACTATAATTCTAGTCTGGTACGAGGATTTTGCATGAACTCTTATTGTGCATACCATAAAAAATTATCCTGACTGGTACTCATGAGTTTACACATTTAGTTTTCACTTTTCAGGTATGAATTGAACTTAGTATTTAGTATGTGATCTGAGAGTTCTAAATGTCATCACCCGTATGAGTCGAAATTTCAAGAAACTAGTACAAATCAGTACATAAAATAAATGAAGCTAAATGAGAGATGAACCTCAGTGTTTTTTTCATCAATAGTGAGATGAAGCGATTGATCATACTCCTTGTAGGCTTCCCATATTTTACTCTCCTCAGTTACATGAAAACCAGCCACAATAATTGCCCGCTTGAGCAATTCATGCATTTTAGTGGCACCACTAGGTGAACACTGCAACACTGACTCATCACGCTCTTGCACAAAGTTTATGTAGTCACGCCACAGCAGAACTGACTGATCACAAAAAAGTAGAGCAAGATAAGAATCCATAAATAGTAACATGAGTCATGGGAAGCTTTTGCATATATGCCCAAGAAAACTTTTCATTTGCTCGTAATGTGTAATCACTATCAAACCAACCACTATGTATTTAAGGCAGTTTTGAGAAATGAACCCTCATAAGTAATCATAATGCATAAAGCAGTATTAACACAAATAATATTTCCTGTTTTGCAAAGAAACTGTCATAAATTCAGAACTTAATCTTAGCTTAGCTCCCAGGACTAGGTAAATATTATAAGGTAACAAAAAGATGTACCAAATATTCCTGCACAGCTCGTTCATAAAGTTTATCAATCTCAGCAAATGCTTCAGCACTAGTCAGTAAGAAAAAGTAGAAGTCATATCAGAGTGGAACTGTAATCCATAATTAAATATGCCAAATCAATGCCGGCATGCAAGTAACACCCTCAAATTGTTCATACAAGACAATCAGCCATAGGAATAGAAAATAATGATATACAAGTGTAGCTCTCTAGCACCATAAAGTAGGAAGTTGGCAAGCAAATGCATACAAGAGGAAAAATGCAAAATTACCCTTGATTCAAAGATATTTCATCACCAATCCAATCCTGCCATAGTTTAGGACTGAGCGGGAATAGCCTATTCATCTCTTCTCTAGCATTTCTAAGCTTCTCAATCTCTCCTGATTTCCTCAAGAAGGTTACATACTAACAAAAAAGAACAATATATCAGAAGTCAAGGTTTGAAAAGATCAAAATGGAATGAAAATAGGAATATTTGTATCAGCCAGGTTTGCTCCACAAATACACAGTCCTAACCGACCGACCAGCAGCAAGGGCATAGTGGACATCAATGCGAGCTTGGATTCTGACTGAATTAAAACATGAGAAACAATCAAGGGGAAACAGTGCAAATCTGCTAGTGCTTGATAGAAAGGATATTGTTTTAAATCACTTGTATTACTCGCATAAGCAAGATTGCAAACTATCCATCCCCAATTTAGAGGGAAACAAGCTATTTTGTAAGAATTAAGATATTATTTAATTGATTAGCTGATTCTGTGATAAACTAAATGTCTAATTTAGCACCTAAAATCTAACATCAGAAGAAAATTTACTTTACGTTTAACATATATATGTTAGATTGTTCTAGGAGGGAGGTCACATTAACCCAATTTTCAAAACTGCAATCATGTATATTTATTTATTTTTCCAGTAACCAGAGAGGTAGTGAGAGAGCGGGACAGAAAGCATCAGAAATACCTGGAGATGCGAATCATAGTCCATGGGTTGACTGCGCAATGCTTGTTCGAGGGCTTGGATGCGGAGCTCATCGGCTTCTTCCTCCGAACCAGAGTCGACCAAGGATAAGGCGGTCGCAGAGGATGAGGCGGAGGCGGAGGCGGAGGCGGAAGCGGTGGCAGTGGCGGTGGCGGACGCTAGGGCTTTCGAAACCGTCGGCATCTCCTCATCCTGATCTAATCCCCTCTAGGGTTACATTTTCCCTCGCCATTTGAGCACTCTTTTTTATCGTTTCAGTCCGTCTATTGGAAACAGATTTTTATGCAAATACCTTACGATGAGTCCGGAACCTCTGAGGTAACTCAAATTTTCAGTTTAAAATCCTACGATCAGAATTGGGATAATCCAGCTCAGACGATCCTGATCTAAACTCAAATTTTGAGTTGCCTTATGTAGGTGATTATATTATCATACGAGATTTTTTTATTTAAATAAAATCAATATTAATTATTCTAACATAACAACTCCATTGGTTTGCGGTTATATTAAGAATTGTTGTACATTGGTTGGCGATGACTCTAAATGAGTATTATTAACTTTTAGTATATATAAATATATACTTAGTTATTCTAATGCGACTCTGTTAGATTACAAGCACATAATTCTACCGTGTAGTAGTGTCGAGTGTTGATCCACACGGATAGATCTTAGTAGTTTAACAACAATAACACTAGTTTAGGTTCGTCGGGTTTAATTGGGTTGCATGTATACTTAATAAAATAAAATAAATAATAAAGATACAGGGTGATTTTACAATTACTCTGGCAAGGATATCTGTGGTGATGCTAATTGTTGTAAACCAAATTTAGAGAGTCTTTAAGGATTTGGATGAATTCCTTTTAATTAATTCAATATACATTTTTTTTATTGTATTCTGCATGAAAACAAGGTACCTTTTGTCAGAATCTGGTACCTAATTTCTTGATCAATTGATATCAAACTTAAAAAGTTAATGTTTGAATGGTTCAATGGTTAATTATAAAGTGGCTTGAGAAGTATAAATTATATCAGCAATGAAGGTATTATATTTAACTGAGGCAATATTTTTTACCCATGAGAAATTTGTGTGATTTTACATCAGTGACTTTATACCAGTTAGTCTCAATTTTGTATTTCTGTCTCAATATTCATTCAGTTGTGCTAAAATCCAACTAAATTATATTGAGTCTAACATGCCCTTCTAATGTTCAATAATTAGGTTTCATGTCCTTAATTTATTTGAATTTGTCTTAGTTTTCTTTTATCTGTGCAATTAAATTATGTAACAAAAAAGCCCAAGAAACATTGCTCATAATCAAGGTTCTAAATAGCGTTTATCGCGTCATAGCGGGAGGCCGAAAAAAAAAGCTATAGCGAATAGCGTCGCTATAGCGAAAGCTATGCCACATAGCGTTTTTTTTTTATTTTTATAAAAATTATATCATATATTTGTACTAAATATCAATATTATCTAAGTCTCATAGAATAATAAATAACATCAAATTGATTTAAAAATTATATTATTCATATTGAACCAATACAAAGTCCAAATTGCGACTCAAAATATCCATAATATTACTAATATCATAAACTATTGATCTTTTTCTATTCAAAATATATTCAGCATCATGACATAATCTATTTTTTTCTATTTAAATTTCAAAATAACCTAGACATCATGGCATAATTAATTATCTTAATCTATTCAAAATATTCAAACTACCATATAGTAAGTATCATTTTGTTACTTCAAGAAATATCTTAATATATTTAATTTGAGTCTTTATTTAAAACTCATATAAATTAAAAAAAGAAAAAAAAACAGCTCATGTTGCATAGCGCGCTGTAGCTTCCTTATTTGATCTCATTTAATAATTAATAAATTTTTTTATCAAAATAATAATTAATAATTTAATATAAAGCTTAGTATGTCAATTATAAAAAAAATCACGGTTAAAATCCAATCTGAGCCTTTATTTAAAGCCCATATAAATTGAAAAAAAAAAAACAGCATGTTGCATAGCAGGCGCTATTTGCGCTACACGCTATGCGCTATAGCGGTTGCTATTACCGCTATAGCATCTGTAGCTCAAATAGCGTGTTTTAATTGTATAGCTTAGTGTTTTGAGTCCAAAAACGCTATAGCGCGTTATTTAGAACACTGTTCATAATAGTAAAGTCTCCATCTTTTCAAGGTACAATTTCAGAGAAACAAAATTATCTCATAATAACGGCATTTTTTAATTTTTTTTTGTGATCCAGGGTACAAGATTATAAGCACATGGCAACACTCTATATTGTTTTTGCTTGTGATAGCTCGTTGACCTAATACAAGGTAGAGTATAAAATTCTTTATCCGATTATAGCTGCTGCAGCTGACCTTTCTCTAGAAGAATCCCTGAATTTTCATATTAATAAATTCAGGGGCACAAATATCTCACAAATTATACTTTTTGGGTCTAACTGTTAAAGAATATCCCTACATGTTGTTCCTTTAGAGTTTTTTCTCTAGAGTTGCTCCATGCAATAAGAAAAGATATCAGGTTACACATAAATTTTACTACTAATGTAACAATTACATAATTACATAATCTGCCCGTAAATCTTAATATAAAAAATCAATAGACCTGGATCAGTTGTCTAAAAGAATGAAGGTAAGGATTTGTGTAAAGCTGCTTAGTCATACAAATTTTGTACACAACATGATTTTTCATTATCAAAAGAAAGGAATAATTTCAAATTTGCCAAATTTTCTTCTTTTCCCAAATTTGGAAATTTGTTGGATTTTTTTATTTTTAAAATCAGTTCATATTACCATCTCATCTCCTATAAGTGAATTTTGAATGAGCTGAGTGCTTCATTTGCTCTTTTATTGGTTTCATCATAAAAATGATAAATCCTTTTGCCCTCTCCCTTTTGCAGAGTCTACTTGATTCTACAGTGAGAAGGTTCACAGACCAGAGTGGTGGCAGTAGAGCTACAGATGACCAGATGCCTTGATGGCTTCAAGATTATTACTTTTTAACTGGTAGATGCTTTTCAAACTTAATTAACTGACTGACTGACAGTAATTGTTTGGATTTTCACTCATGGTGGCTGGATTCCAGTGATACTCTATCACATCCAATAAATTTCTATTAATAAAAATTTCGGTGGTCATACTGATGCAGGTAATAAATAGAGGTGCTACTTTTACCCGGTTAATTTGAATAAGGTATGGTTTAAAAAATATAACTAGTTAAATTATGAGTACAGTTACAAAATTAATAATTTAATATCCAATTCAGATCCGAACCAGAACCGATATTGTAATGGATAGGATATGAGTTTGATTTAGTTATCCAACCCATAATCGAACCCGACCGATACCCGTATAAATACCCGATAAAATATATATTAATAACTACAAAAATATAATTTTACATATAATCTAATCAACAACATAATCACATTTTGCATATCAATTTTTTGAATAAATTTTATTGCTTTGAATATATCCTTCAATATTCGTCTTGTATATCCTTCTGCATAATCATCAAAGTTTATTGCTCTCATTGACATGTCATTCACAATAAATATCATTGAAACCAAATATCTACCATATATTATTCTTTGATCTCTTTGTCTATCAATATTTTACTTTCTAAAAATATATGTCATCTTCAATATTTTACTTTCTAATAAGCTGTACAATATCACATTTCATTTTAGGAAACTACACCAATACGCACTTAGTGCATGATATGACCTATTTAATTTGAGTAGTTCCGTAACCTGTTCAGATGTCACGGGATTGTGCGGGATGGGATTTTACGGGTTCGGGAATTCACTTTTAATTTGTGGGAACCCATACTCTTGAGTACGTATAGGAATAAGTATGGGAATTTGTTGAATGGGTGTTCGGTTGTACCGTGGGATTAGTTGTAGGATCTCTTGATTTGTTATGAAAATTTATGTATCTATATCCATTAAGAAAAAAAAAATTGCTAATTTGTCTAATGAAACAATATGTAAGTAATGTCACGATGTTCCTCTAATTTTATTTTTTTAATTAGTGACAAATAATTAAATAATATTTTATCATGTGATAAAAGTGTTTCTACATTTCTCAATCAATTAATTCTTTAACACTTCATTTTATTTAACATTTTCAATAGTAAACCTAATTAACAATAAAAATAACAGCATATTTAATGCTACATCAAATAATCTGATATAGCATTTATTGGTATAACTTGCTTTTAATGAGGAATTTAACTCTCTATACATGATGATCCTCTGACAAAAATGAGGCTTTGACAAAAAGGAAATATGCATCTAAGTACCTACAAATGTTTATTTTGTAAAATTACAGAGTAGATGAGGAACTAAAGTGATTAATATACCACATGTTGATCTAATTATTTCAAAAATATGCAAATGAATTCTAAAGAAGTTTTTGAGGGTAGGGGTGGTAGGGGCAGAGAGTACCAGCACCCAGCAGCTCAAAGTGTGCTGGTACCGTATTCGTACACTTTCTTTAATAAAAGATGAACTAGTAATCAACAAACTCCAATACGATAAAACACAATGATGAAATATAACATAATTGCATCATTTTACTCCAATACAAGTTCTAATATACAACATATTATCATTTTTACACACAAAAAAAAAAAAAACAATTTCTTTCTGGTACCACATCTTGGATGGTACCAATTAATTGTCTTGGCACCGATCCTTCTCTGGTTTGCCCTGTACCTTCTGTCAGTTCGCGTCTATGCAACTATAGTCTTCTTGGTTCAGTTCAGGCCTTCTTTAGGAGCTGCAGTTGTGCCAGTACCTCATTCAAGAGATTGGTCGGTGTCTTGGTTATGTCCCGAAAGGTTCGCAAGCATCATTCGTACCAAAGTGACATCATTAGGAGACCCTCTAAAAAACTATCTTGAAACCAACATCACACAAAGCCTGAGACCGTAAACCAAAAACTCAAGTCATGAATCCATATTTGAGTAAAAGAAAAGGAGAAAACCAAAACAGAAAGAGAAAAAGAAAGAATGTTGCAAATAGCATTCATTCACTTTACTCAAAAAATAGCATTCATTCACAGAATTACCCCTCTGAAGCATTAAATCAACAAATTTAATTGTAGTCTAAGTAATCTAAAAAAAACACAAATTACCCCTCAATTAATACTCATTGCATCTAAGTTTCATGAAACACCAACTATGTGTATGTCCATTAAAGCAAATTCAAACTGTGTGTATGTCCATTGTATTTGTCGCTCATGGTATATTTATATTATATGGGACCAAGCATTTGTTATGTACTTACTAGGCACCTGGTAACAATTTAATTTCAATAATGAAGCAAAGGCTCACTACCTGAACAAAAAATAAATAAAACCAAAAGAAACAATTTGAATGTACGGCTTGAATACATGTTGTACGATTCGAGTCCACATCATCTGCATCAACTCAAAAGAACATTTTTTGAGTTAATACATCTCGGCCGTCTGATTATAAATAAAGCCTATCTGTCTTCTCCTTATGATGTAGATGGTTTTTAATATTAGTGCGGATATAATCTGCACGAATCTTAAAGCTGTCCAGATGGTTCAGATAAAAAAGATTAATGCAGATGCAGAGGATACGAATTCGTACAATTCACTCAGTCAGTATAAATATGGTAAATGCTATGCTTCAGCGAAGTGTACCCAAGATATTTCCTTTCTAACCTTCTCATTGCTATGCGTCTCCAAGATTGAACCCACAAAGACAGCGCAAAACCAGCTACACCAATAAATCATTTCAAATTCACCGTATCTTTGCAAAAGTTTTATATATTTTTATCTAGATTCACCTAAACTTGAAATAAGAAGAAAACAAAAAAACTTTTGTTAAAGACTCGCCCACTGGAAATGGGAAGTGTAAAATCCAACGATTCTCAGCCGATATCATTTTTAGATTTTTTTTTTAAATAAAACCAAATTTAATATTTTCAACTAAACAAGCATCATTAAATTGTTTTTATTTTTTATTTTTTATAAAAAACAGTTCCACTCAGTGGAGCCATTTTATGATCCCTCCATACAACTTAATTACGAAAAACAATAGCAAATGACTTTACTGATCTTGTGGATCGGTAAAACTGTTTTTTATAAAAAAATAAAATAATTCAATAGCGCTTGTTTAGTAAAAAATATTAAATTCAGATCTATTTTAAAAAAAAAATCTATTTTTTATCTATAGCATTAGCATATGGTCCAAAACATAATTAAATGATATACTCATTTTTTTTAAGTCCGAAGTAATAATTTGGGCCTCCACATGTGCCAAATTCCAAAACATTTTAATATGAATACATTAAAATTAGCAAAATTTATTATCTTTAAAATATGAAATTAAGAATTTAAATCCGGATATATAATTATTATATTAATAAATTTCCGATATTAATGACAAAAATAAAATACATATGTGACAAAAATTGAGTCAAAAGTTTAGAATAAAATACATATGTGACAAAAATAAATAGAACTAAATTGTATTATATATAAAATAATTAAGAACAGTTATTTTAAATATATTAAGATTTAAGACTAAGTCGTGGTTCATAATGCCATATCGGTTTCATTTTTTATCATTATTATAAATTTTGAAATGGAAATAAATGCCACTATGTCATTATTTAGGAAAAAGAAGAAGTAAAAACTGAAATTATGTTTGTTAAATTTATGATTTTGTAAACAAAATAAGAATGTTAATTTTTCAATTCCCTTCCTCTTTTCATTAATATAAAATTGTATTAAGAGGAGGGCTCAAATGCCTCATTTTTTCATACTCCAATCGTACCCAATATCTTTATCTTTGATTTTAGAATTCAAGCAAAAGATCTAAACCGCTCAACATGATATCCACATTAAACTGTGTTTAGAGATCAAATTTTGGATTTTTTTTTTTAAATTGTTTAATTTTTTTAAGATAGATACAAAATTAATATTTTTAGAAATTGTTTGCCATCCAAAATAAGTAATTTTGTACTTATCTTTAAAGATAGTAAAAAAGTTTTAAAAAATATATAAAATTTGATCTCGAAGCAAATTTTAACATAGATATCATGTTCAATGATTCAGATTTTTTGTATGAATTTTAAAATTGAAAATAAAGATATTAGAGTCGATCGGTATTGAAGTAATGAAACATTCGAGCACTTTTCTAAAAACAATAAAATGAATAAATTCGACTCTATTCCGAAATAATTGCATGAGACCATTTTTTTTTTTTTTTTTAAGTTTTGACGGACCGGGCGGTAGGCAGTTAAAACATGCTCAATTCACAAAATTCGTATCACCCCAGGTACCTGAGGTGCAAGCTATGAATCTGGACCGTTCTTTTTATGTCGCACGAATCTTAAAGCTTCCCCTACAGTCTCAAGTGGTTCCATATTGAATTTGACTCAGTTGGAATTAATCTGGACCGTCCATTTTAAAAAAAAAAATTATGCGCACACACCCACAAACAAATTATGCAAACGCCACATAAGCTTGAAAATATTATTAAAAAAAATTCCAAGATTCATTAATGTATTTCGAGACCTCTAAGTACGTTTTTTTTTTCCTTAATTTCTCGTATTTTATAATTTATAATTTTACTATTTTGTGCAATGGAGACTTTAATGCAATGCTTTTTAATTTGTAGAATTAGTTTGCATGAGATGAAGTACAAGTTAACAAATCTCTTTCACGGTCATGATGATTTATTGGAAGATTTTTATATGCTTATCGGGAACAAACATACTATTATTGAGCCGGTATTACCACCGGTCCACCCACCACTCCAATTAAAAGTTAGGTTGTAGAATGTGATTTTATCAAATTAAATTTAATATATCATATACTAATTTACTTGAATTATTTAGGCTTTTTACATATGATTTGGTTTAATCTCTATTATTTTAATTTAGTTTTAGTCGAACAAACCATTTTAATCTATACAAACATGTTTAATCATAGCATACGATTTTATGAGAGAAAAAAAAAAAAAACTCTCCTCTGTTAATTAAGTTGTTATTTTTTATTGTGTATCAGAGGAAAATAAAAATAAAACCACCTTACTATTCTATCATTATACTCTTTATTGGAATCCAAAAAACAAAAAACATATTACTCGATTCTCCCACATGATATATTTTTTTATTTTACTTCAATTTAAATAAATTCTACTGTTGAATATTGCAGAGTTATCAATTATTAATTATTTTCATGGTCGTACCTAAAAATATAATTTGAAGCAATAACTTCATATTATCTTAGTTATGTTTCAAATCTTACACAATAGAGATAAAATACATGACAGTGTTTCACTCAACTTGGAAAATATTGTTTTTACTTAATTTATTTTGATTAACTTTTTGATTATCTGAATATCTAAATTTTACTCTATGTAGGAATTCAAGAAATTATAATGTGGTGAAGTTTGTGGAAAAGATCAAATCAAAGCCATTTTATAGCCAACCAGACTTACGTAAAAAATTCCATGATTCATTAATGTATTTCGAGACCTCTAAGTACGTTTTTTTTCCTTAATTTCTCGTATTTTATAGTTTATAATTTTACTATTTTGTGCAATGGAGACTTTAATGCAATGCTATGAATCTAGGCCGTTTTTTTTATGTGGCACGAATCTTAAAGCTGCCCCTACAGTCTCAAGTGGTTCCAGATTGAATTTGACTCAGTTGGGATTACATCAGGCACCGGGGAACACGGACTCCAATTCACACACACCCACAAACAAATTATGCAAACGCCACATAAGCTTGAAAATATTATTAAAAAAATATTAAATGCTCTTTCGTGAAGACAAAAATAACGAAAATTCAAGAAACCCAGCACTTCTCACTCACTAGCTTCCAAGATTCCATACATCTATAAATATAAACCCATCTAACTACTGATCGATGCTGTAAACCAAAATTACCATTTCTCTTTCTACCAAATAATTTATCATGGATGACAATATTCCCTCGTCTAAAGATGCCTATTTGAAGTTCAAAGGTGCTTTCACAGCCGTTCTGGATGAGTACACTGCTGCCGACGACCACAGGATTGAGGCCACCGACTCGGTCAGGAAGAACCTCGAACATGCGCATCATGACTACCACTCAACATCCAAAAATGCAAGGGATTTCTTTGATATGAAGATCCAACAGGTCACAGAGCTGCAGGAGGTGCTCCACACCAATGCACTCGATACCAATCAGCTCACAGATCGCTTGGTCTCATTAGTGAAGGGGCAGGGAGATTCGGAGTCTAAAGCTCGATTTGCGGGTGCGGCCAATGTGTCAGAGGAGCACAATACAGCTGTGTCACAGGCAGTACCAGAAGAGACAGTGGAACAAAACAAGGCTGTACAATGGGTTTTGCCTGACCTTGATCCCAAAAAGAAAGCTTGAATTAGGAGCTTTGTGCATTTGTAGAAATCTTTAAAGAATCTGGTCTTGTTCTGCATTTTTTGTTTGCTTCTTGTTTCCTTTGGCCTTTTGTTTTGTCTAAGTTTATTACAATCCAGAGAATTGCTTGAATCTTGTTTTCTTGTTTCTTCCAAAATGCAAAATATCTCTGATCTTGCAGATTGCAATTAAGATATCAGTTTGATTTTAGTTTGCATTTTTTTTTTCACCATCTTCTGTAGTAGTGTTTCTACATTATCAATCTTACGTTATTTTAGATCGATATAATGCTAATAAAGTGTTTTCAGTCTGCAAATTCAAATAAGTGCAGGAGGAAATAAACAAACAATCCAAAGCCAATAATATTGGCCATTTATTGGTCAATAATAGTAGGCAATATATACCTAGCTATATAATGTCCATTTCATAGAATGGTGTGCTGGTATATTGTTATCTGACGCCTACTTTACTGGAGCTTGCCATTAATAAACAAGCTGACAGAACAAGTACCGCTGGTACAAGAACCCGTGCAATGATATATTATTTTTCTTTGAAACACTAAGCAGAGTTTAGACTTGCTATTAGTACTGGACTGTTACAGAAACACATTTATGAGGCTTTAGACCAAAGTTACACTTGCATCTTCCAGTTAGCAATCTAAACTATACAAAATTGTGTCCCAATTGGCAATTATGAAGAGGAATTTCTAACAGTAAAGCTTACCAGTTAACAAATTAAGATGGCTTTTACTTCAATTTAGCTACTAAAATTCTCTTACCTAAATCATGAAAAAATAAATAACTACAGCATCTGCATGCACTGCATCGATAGAACAGCGCAGTTGAAAACAATAAAATCCAACATACATATCACAGCAACAAAACATAGCAAAAGAAGAAAATACCTAGTTTCAGCCACACTAACTACAATTTTGAAAATGACAACTTAATCACTCTCAGTTTCCTCTTCTTGACTGATGTTAGATAATTTTGGAGATGCAAATTGCTTCCTATTCCCATCAAATTCCATGGAAAATTGTGTTTCAAGTTTAAACCTCGTAACGGATCCTTTAGCATCTCTCTTATTTTTCTCTGTCATCAGCCCTTCAACCAAAACCTTCACTATACCAAAATCTATAACATCTTTGATACGGGGTAACTAGGATGAGTAGGCCGTATGCTCGAAGAGGGCTTCGGATTGGGCTCGTCCTGCTCGAGGTCGCAGGCCGAGATAAGAAAAGATCTCTGAACTTGGTTGTGTTCTCGGAGATATCAGACTCTGACTTATGTGATATTTCTTTGTGTAAGTGTGAATCACTAGAAAGTTGGCTCCTTTCCTGTTGAAGGAGGGGCTTTATATAGTCTGATCCCCATCCTATAAACCGCACCACGTCGAGCGGTTTAAAGAAGATCGTGGGATCATGGGGTTGTCATAACCGCCTTATGATTGGTTATGTTGCACTTAGGAAGCATTTGGCTAACTGGAGCCGAGCGGGCTATTGGCTTGGCCCATGTGTCTCGGGCTTTATGAGGCCTTATAAGATAAAGATTTGGGCTAGCTCGTAGGCTTTTTATTCTTATTCTGGGTTGGCCTTTCAACGAGATATGAATCCCGACCTTATTCATGGCCTATGATATCATATAAAGGGTCTTGAGAACATGGCCATATCTTACGTATTGCGTTGGATTAGTATTCATAGTTTATGGACTGATCATTTTAATTTGCTTCCACTAATATTGACGCTTGTTATATAGGGTTATGCCACAGATGTATTTTACGCGGGATCTTTTACGCAGTTAGTGTTATTACTTACATGGTGTACACTGTTACCTCCACTGTCACCCTTCTCTCTGATCAGTCGAAGGTGAGGATGGAGGAACCAACATCCGTCGCGGTTGTGCCCTGCTTTCTGATGGACCAGAATGGTATTACTAACTTTTAATATATAAAATATATACTTAGTTACCCTAATTCTACTTTGTCGGATTACAAGCGTATAATCCTCCCGTGTGGTAGTGTCGGGTATCGATCCACAGGGATAAATCTAAGTTATTTAACAATGTTAACACTAGTCTAGGTTTATCAGTTTGGTTGTGTGTGCGTGACTTTTAATTAAACAATATAGAAAAGGATTATTTTACAGTTTACTCTGATAATTGTATACGTGAAGATGCTAATTGTTGTAAGCCAAAGAATAGAGAGGCCTAGGGTTTGGACAAAATCCTTCTAATTATCTCTAAACAATTTATGGTACTCATGTCTACCAGTATACGGCCTTCTGTCACTACCGCATACGGGTATGTGACATAGACCACCCCGTAGACAGAGCCGCATACCGATACTATAACTCCCTGCGGATACCAGGGTTCGGTTCTATTCATATTTGAAAGGTTCTTCGACTTTAAGGTCGGCTTTTGGGGAACAATTCTGATTGTCACAGGGTATAATGTAATTAAACTACTCACACCAATCTAATTAATCATATCCCCCTATTACTCGCTAAGTAATAACCCTAAATCCTACTTAATATTGTTGGCTTTTGGAGCCCTCGACTTGTTCGTTTAACTAGATTTGCAAAACATACATAAATTGCATTTTACAGTTTTTCTTCTTGAAACATTGTGCAGGTTCATGACAACTGAAGGTTCAATAAATACACATCGATGATGAATTAATGAACTGCAATATAACATCGAGGATGTAGTCATGAAGCACAAGATATTGGATAGGAAAAGCATTAACTCAAGATTAAAAATAAATAATCTGTAAAATTGGTAAAATAAGCTTGAGACTAACTTAAGTGAGGCTTACCGTTGCAATGGTCAAGTGACCGTTGCAACTGAATAAATAAATCCTCAGCTAAGTCTGTGACAAATAAAATCGTTATTTAGCATCACATGACGATAAGCACTCCAGAGAATTATCGTTGGCAGAACCGTTGCAATGGTTATAGACCGTTGTCAACAGTATCTATTGTGCACTCCAAACCATTCATATTACCCTATTGTTGTAATGGTCCCTTGTACTGTTGCAACGGTCAGATGAATCAAAAGCAAATAAGAGGGTAAATGATAATGCCATAAACATTATTTATAGTTCTATTGATGAGTCTGTATCAATAATCTTTGGTGATATGACCATTGCCAAGGATATATGGGATGCCATAGTATACAAATTCGAGGAAAATGCCCAGATAAAGCAAACCAAACGCACTGGTCTTGAAACTAGATTTGAAACCTTGGGCATTGGGGATAATGAATCAATAGAGGATATGTACAATACGATGTTGCAAATACAAAATGAATTTGTAGAATTGGGAGAACTTATTTCTAACAGTAAAGTTCTAGGAAAGATTTTGCGTGTGATGCTTAGGAAACCAAAATGGGTGTCAATGATAAGCATGCTTGAAGTCCTTTGGAAGTACAACCTTTCTCTCCAGAAGAGTTTTATACATATCTCTGCAGTTGTGAAGAAAAACTCCGACAATCTGCCGAGCTAGAACCCAAAACTAAAAACATCGCTCTTCCTGCACAAAAACAAATCTTTCAATCAAACCAATCCTATACCTTCCAAAATACATCTTCCTCAAGTGATCCTTTCTTAACCAAAATTAATCAAGAAGCCTCCACAGATCCTCTGGTTATGTCTAAAATCATCCAAGGGATGCTTGAATTCGAACAACAATACAACAAGAGAAGAATAAACGCATTGTATGCATAATTTGTCACAAGGAAGGACATACCATGAAGACCTACTACATACTCTACCCAAGAGACAAGGTTGAAGGAGGAAAGCAAGATCGGAGGTCAAGGCCCTTAACAAATAGATTCCAAGGCAAGAAAATATTGAAAGCATTGCAGGCATTAACACAGGAAGGATCATACATGAGTTTCGAAGATGAGTTTGATACTGAGACAAGTGATGAGCAAGAAATCAACTTAGCCTTGATGGTTAACTATGATGAAGACTCCGATGTGGACATTGAGGAGATCATTGTGAAAAACAATATCATCGACAAACTAGCCAATTGAGATACTTCGAGAAGTAGCTAAAGCAAGAAACAAGAAGATCTCAAGGAGTGGATCTTCAAGCACTTCAAATGAGGTATTCCTAGAACTTATGAATCCGAATGTGAGTCAACTGGTTGTTCCTCCGAGTCAAGTGATGTCCAAACTAGTTTACCAAAGTGTCATACATCCACACATAAACCAAGCATTTTTTTCAAAAAGAATTTAATCTCCGAAAATGAACTTAGGTTGAGAAAACTCTTTGATAAAACAAATTTGGACTTTCTTAAAAGAAAAATTATAATTCAAAAATTGAGGTTTAAGATTCTTGAGGTTGAACTTAAGGTAAATGAAAGTGAGACACATAAGTGTAAGTCACATGTAGAAGAATTAGAATCACTCACATTAGAAAATACAATCTTAAAAGTAATAAATAAAATGCTTGAAAATAAACTCAAAAGTTTGGAAATCAAAATGGAAAAACTTTCAATGTCTAGGAGTATAGATAGTTGTCAAACACATAGAGATGATATAAAATTATTAAAAGTAAAAATACAAACTCTAGGGTTTAAATACAAACCCTATGAATCTAGTAGTGTCATTAGGTTAGACTCCTACTTTCAAGCGAGGGATCAATTAGGTGATTGAGAATTTAGAAAACTTGGTCTTGGATATGAGAAAGGTCAATTCTTAATTCAATCCAATCACTCAGGAAGCACACTCAAATGTTTGATAATGATAAATTTTCTAAACTCAAATTTGACAATAGTGAATATGTTAAGTTTCAATCAAACAAAGTCACAACTTTTGGTTCGAATGACCCCACAAAACATTATTTTAGAAATCAAAATGGACTATGGTATTAAATATTTTTTGATAAATTTAGTATGAACAAAACTCAACACAATGAGTTATCCAGAGGTGTTCCCCAATATTCTAAAAGGGTTGTATTAACAAAAAACAAAAAACTTAGTTACTTGCAATAATGGTATAAATAAATCAAGTCATCATGTACAAGTCTAATCTTAAGGATCTAAGTGGCCATTTAATTATAATTTTAGGCAATGACCAAATTTGGAACATTCATCTCGTAAATCCATTAATAGATTTTGTAACTATTGTTGTAAGATTGGCCATACATCATTGAAATGTAGATTTAGGAGGAAAAGAAATATGTCGAATGTAACTTAGGTTCCTAAATCAAATAAAGAATAAGATATAGGAGGTAATCTCCTTCACATCCTTCAAAACTTCAATATAAATTAGGGGGAGATAATAACAAGGTATGTATTAGTTACTAATCATTTCTATTAACTAATATGTACTCTTGTAGGTGTGTTTGAGTTCTTCACACAAATAAAATGTTTAGATTATTGATAGTGGGTGCTTACACCATATGACCGGTGACAAATCTAACTTCACTATTTTAGAAACATATGATGGTGGTTGAGTTACTTTTGGTAACCACAAACGCAAGGCCAAAATAATAGGTTTAGGTTGGTGGGTAACCAAAATTTAACCATAAAAAATGTATACCTAGTCGATGGTTTAACCTATAACTTACTTAGTGTTAGTAAGTTGTGTGATGCTGGATATTATGTTAAATTCGATACTGATGTGTTATTTAGTTAGATCCTTAGGTTATGAGATAATCTACATAGGTAAAAGAGATAAAAATAGTTATCATCTATACTTTAATCATTTTGAAACTGGTGAAACATGCCTCAGTGCCACAACATCTAATTATCGGTTATGACATCGAAGACTAGGTCATATAGGTAATGATACCATTAATAAAGTAATTCAACTAAATCTCATTAGGGGATTACCAATAAATAAATAGAGACTGAAGGATTGTGTGATGCATGTGTAAAGAGTAAACAATCAAATAATAGCTTTAACTCCAAAATGATAATATGTCACACCCCGGGACAACCCGCCACGTATTTCTACGTAAGGCGTATTAACATCACATACATTATCAATAACAACATAATAAAGCCACATATTATTCCATAAACGAAAGAGTTTTCACAAATGGTCATGGCAGACATGGCTAGTAACACAGACACTGCCATGCCTGCTCAATGTATCAATATAGAATTATGGAAACAAAAACTAAACAACATGTGGCATTCTATCAATAATATGTCTCCCCGCTTAGTCTCACTCTTGTCATTGCTTGAATCCTTCCTCTTCATTACCTGGAACCCACATAAAAGTGGAACGGGTGAGAGATCGAACCTTCTCTCAGTGCGGGATTTAGTTCTAGCCTAGAGCTTATAAAACATTTACTTGCATTCACAAATATGATAAGAAAATAAAATGCATATGCTCCTTTTTAATGCAATGCATGTTCTATCCGTTCTTACTACTTTCATTTATTTAAACAAAAATCCGTTAATCTTGTTCGTTTGCCTCACTAGACGGTGAATTCATATGCCCCTAGGTCTTGGCGTGATAAGACCGCTTCCGCTTGCCAACACGTCCGTGAAAGGACCGCTTGCGCCTACGATCACGTCCGTGAAGGGACCGCGTCAGCCTACAATCACATCCGTGACAGGACCGCTTTCGCCTACAGTCACGTTAACGAGGGGTCCAGTCGAAACTAAACCCAATGTATACATCCCAATATGCAAGCATATTGGCCCCTGTTCAATTACCATATTCATTCTTTTCGAAAAACACATTTATTCAATCACACAGTTCATGCCATGCTCAACACATCCTATTCATGCAAGTTCATTGGTCAATGTATGAATCATATCATTTCATGCAGGTTATTTGTGTCTACTCAAGTCATACGAATGGTTCGACAACAACATGCATAAATCCAACTAATGCGATAATAATAAACAATTGAATGACAATAGGAAAGTAAAATAGTTTTATAAAGTCTAGGAAACCCGCACCTGTTATTGTAGTAATTTATTCATTCTTCCGCTCTTCTAACACTTCGGGATTCAAACCTAAATTACAAACATGACTCTGTTTAACATTGCTTGACAATACTTTTCTATGATACTTAATATATTTTGCTATTTAAGACCTACTTGGAAATCCATTTTAAGAATCAGAGATGAAAAGACAGAATAATTAGAATATAGCTATTTAATAACCAGAGATGAAAATCCATTTATGATATATACATATATATAATGCATCATAACTTTATTTAATCAAGTCCTTCTAATAATTACGATTTTATTATCATTGTTGAAAATAATTAAAGTACACTTCGTAAAAATTAATATGGTTATATTAAATATTCTACAGAGATTTAAATATCACTGAAACGGTGAAGTATAAAGATAAAATATATAAGAACTAAGATATATATATATTTATAAACTTTGAAACAAAAATAAACATATTGTTTGATATGATTTAAAAGATATAATAATATGAAGAGAGTACTAAAGTAAAGATAGGTTCAATATATAAACAAAAAATATGAATAATAGAAGAAACTTATTACTTGGAGTTTGGGTTTAGGAAGGGTAAGCGCAGCAGTCACTGTTTTGGTCGGTTCTTAACAGTCGAGACTCTGATCGGAATGAATCCAGCGCTCACAGTTCCGTATTGCCGAGCACTACAACTCTCATGTGGATCGCTTCTCCAAAATCCGGACGTACAGGCGGTGGTTCTCTTCGGAAGTTGGCTGGCCGGTTTGGGTCCAGCAAGGGTTTAGATCCGAAATGAGAGAAAAGGTGCTGTGGCGGCTAGGGTTAGGGAAAAGAAGGGGGGGGAGTGGCTGTGGAGAGGGGCACTTTATATAAGGTAGGGTTAGGTTTAGAAGAGGATTTGTGATTTTTGGGCTTGAGTTTAATGGACTAACATATTGTAAATTCGGATTTGAGCCCATAACAGAATTTTATTTTAATGTTCGTCTTTCAAGATTCAAAATAACTGGAATTATAAGTTCGAAATTTGGAGAAGGTTAAAATATAAGAGTTGTAAGTTTTTCCGTTACGGTTCTAACGCAATTAGTTTCACCTTAATTGGAATTTCTAGTGAAGAGAAAAGATAAAAATGATCGATGAAGGTCTACAGTCTCCGAACTGAAATATTTACTGACTTTACAATTTTATGGAGAATCCTACGCTTAGAATTTGGCATAGTATTCTACATGAAAGTTGTAGATCATGAAGTTAGATTTTCAGGTATTAAATTTTATTTAATTCCGAATTAATATGAGTGATCTGCGATTAGAATACTAACAACTATCTGTCTGAAAAATCCAGCTGAAGTTAAATTTAGAAGGTTATCAAAAATAGGATAGTTCAAATCTAGGTTTTAATTATAGGTTTGATTAGTATTTATGTCCTAATTGTTGCGGTCAAGTAAGAAAACATTTATTTTAGAAATATTTGTATTTTTCTATAATATTTATTACGATATTTTCTATATAGATAACTATGTGTGCAATCCTAACTCAAGGTGTGTGTATATTAGATTGGTTTTTCATTTGGACTCATCTTTTACAAAGTGCTTAACTTTCTTTACATTAATTCTAAAATGTATCTAGTCATGATGAAGTGTTACATATATATATTATAATAATCTTTATGTTCTCTCGTAATGATTTATGTTAATAACTAAAACGTTGACGTGGCAGGACGTTACATAATATCTACCACTCAACCATTACAATTGATTCATATGGATCTCATTGATAAGCATAAATTATATACACAATCGATCTAGATTTTATCATAAAACAACCTTAAATATCTTGTATTTTTAATATAAAGTGATTTAAATACACCTAGAATCAAGTTACTTTGGTTGTTTGGCTTTTCATTGTAGGAAATGATGAAAAATGGCGAAAATATCCCTCAGTGCGGATCAATCTACCCGCAGTGCGAATTAGTCAAGCCGCACTGAGTACTTAGCCGCATTTCCAGCATCCAAGCATTGCACAGGAAAAAGTCCGAGTGTAGTGCGGATTGATACCAACCCGTAGTGCGGATTAGTCAAGCCGCACTCAACACTTAGCCAATTTCAGAGACTTCAGAGAAGTAGTTTTAACCCGCAATGTAGGTCAGCAATCCGCACTGCAATCCGCATTCAACTAATTCACAGGAGCTAAATAAGGAAACTTGAAGCCAGTGCGGATCAAACAACCTGCACTGCGGATTGGGTAAGCTGCACTGGACCCGCAGAAAGCCAAAAATTGCACGGTTTTGACAGTTTTTCTATTTTTGGCACCTCATGGACGTGTATTGCAGTTAAATGTGGACAGGGAATCCTGGGAAACAATCCAAATATAGCGCCCACTAACTCCACTTTCTAGGCTTTGAATTGGACATGATCCTTGGCTATAAAAGAGGGGGTTCACTCTCCATTCAAGAGGCCTCATTCTTTCATTCTCTCTCTACACACACACACAATTCTTAGAGATAAATTCTGGAGAAAAGGAAAGCTTTCAGTCAAGGAGAAGAAGGGTTTCCTGAGCAAGAAGTCGGCAAGATAGAGGTTTTTGATTTGTCAAAGGTGTAATTACTTCCTTTATTTCATTTCTTCTTACTTTGCCAATTTTTGTAATGGATCTCTCCATGAGGGAGTAGTTCTTTCTCTAGGGGTTTAGGTCAATGCATGAACTTGTTTAATTTTATTTTATTCGGTTATTTGTTTTTATTATGATTGTTTTATGAGATTTGATGTTAATTTCTGTGATTTAATCATTTGTGCTAATTACATAGTTAGTACTTGAATTGTAGTATCTCGTTTTGGATTCAAAAGAACCAAAATTGACTGTGATCAATAGGATAGTACCGAATTATGAATGCAAATACCCTAGGTTTAGATTAAGATCGTAACCAATTTAATCTAAGCCGATACTATAGAAATTAAGGTTAGGAATTTGGTGAAGAACCTAATCGAGAAGCCAAACCCTAATTAGGACATCTCACTTTGAATCGGGTATTGGTATGATGGACTTAATTGCGAAGTACCAATATTTAAGGAGAAGAGAGACTACAAGCGCTCAATGGGTCTAGGTTGCTAGGGTGAGGAACCTAATCGAGAAGTCCGAATTACCTAGGCACGTTGTTAATTTACGAAAGTAACCCTTAATAACATATTAGGTTAGAAACCTCGTCAAATCATACATGAATTCAAACAAATACCAAATTAATAGAGTTAGCAAGGGATTGTAGACCGAATACCCCTAGATCTTCTCATCATAAAAGCAAACCAATTCCTTTCTTTTACTTTCATTTACTTTTATTGTTTTAAACTCTCTATTCGGGTATTGAACCCAAATCTAGGAATTGTTAGAACAAACCCCCCAATTTACTTTTATTGCACTTTACTTTATTTTATTTTTCTGAAATTTATTACTAAAGTTTAAACTAAGTTTTTATCATACTCCTTGTGGATCGATACCTCAAATACTACTTTGATAGAATTGTGCACTTGCAATTCAATTCAACGTGTGTTAAAGGTTTAAAAAGTACATCATTGTACTGAAACTTTGCACCATACCCTTTGGACGCATCAGGAGTCTCTAGGAATTTGGATGAATTCCTTTTAATTAACTCAATACAATATTTATAGTACTCATGTCTACCCGTATGCGGCACTGTCACTACTGCATACGGCCTTCTGTCACTGCTGCATACGATATAGACCACCCCGCAGAGCAGAGCCGCATACCGGTACTATAATTCCCCACATATTACTTGGGTTCAGTTCTATGAGTATTTGAAAGGTTCTCCAACTCTAAGGTCAGCGAGTGGGGGACAATTCAGATTATTACAGGATATAATGTAATTAAATCACTCACACCAATCTAATTAATTATATTCCCTTATTATTTGCTAAGCAATAACCCTAAACCCTATTCATTACAAGTAAAAGCCCGATGCTATGTTGCTTAGGATGCTAGTACTTACATGTTTGTCACGCAAGTACTTATCACACAAGGACACAACGACTATGCAACCTCATAGCATGTAGATACGAATAACAAATAAATTCCTAATTATACTTCGAGATGTTATCTAATCTATATCCTGCCAAGGGAGCCCACTAGGTTCGAACCCTAGCCTTTGAGCCGCGGCCATGCCTCGTTAGCCGAAGTGTTTAAAGTACTTACATGTATCCCCTCTCACACCGAGGTACAATGACTTATAACACCTATTGGTATATGGAGGACACTAGACCATCTGTAAACAGAACTATGTATACAAGGATATATTTCGATATCATTCTAAGTATAACGAAATCTCAAATAGACAAAAAAGAAAAATAAATATTATAGTAAAGAGCAATTAGAATTCATTACATCCATCCCTAGAGAGGAAGAGCTTAGCTAATCAAAGCCATGACAAAATAAAAGAAGTAATAAAAGAAAAACATAACTTAGAACCTAGAACCTAGGCACCTCTTACTTAGAAGACTCCTTCTTCTTTCGCCTTGGACTTTGAGCACCTCTTCTTCTCCCGACTCCAGAAATTACACGCAATATTTCTGTTGGGTTTTGGTGCTACCAAATACCGTTTAGGCTTAAGCTGCAGAAAGACCGTAAAACAAAAAAAAATTACTTCTTAACTTAAGCTGAGGATTAAAGGGTTATGCCTAGCCAAACGAGAGTTTTTCATCTCCAATATTTTCTTTGCAAGTATCATTTAATCCTATACAGATCTACTCCATGATTAATTTCTAAAACTTTAATCTACTTATCAATTAAATAGATTAATATAACATATTATACCTCATGTCCAAATTCCAATTGGAATGCAGCCGATCGTGAAGAACGATTATGTGGATTGACTAGCCTCGGAGTATCAAAAATTTGATACCACTATCAGTTATCCACCAGGACTAACTAGAGAGCAATTTATTTCTTTTGCCAGAAATACTATAAACCATAGAATTCTGCAAAAACACTATTCACCGAGAAATAACGAAATAGTATTAGTCACGAGTCGCTAGATGTTAAGGTTTACCACAAGCATGTGATTCCTAAACACCGTGGTGTTCGTAAGAATACTATTCACCGATCCTATGATCTCTAAACAACTGTAAACCGAGAAAGAGAGAAAATATAATTAATGAACTGATCAGACAATCCGATAACATGTGAATTAGTGATTTTCTCTCTTACCCTCACCCCTATATTTATAAGCAAATGAGGAGGTTCGTCAATGAACAAAATACCCCCACTAGTCAGCCTAATTACCAAAATGCCATGCCACCTTGCATGGGAAGGGAGAAGGCAAAATTGATTTTGTGCACTTTGGTCCAAAATTCAATTCAATTCTTTTGGGCTTTTGTATTTGGGCTTTTAATTCTAATTAAGGCTTTAATCGTGAATGGGCTTCAAGCCCATAATTCAAATCCATAATTATCAATTAAAATCCAAATCAAATATGTATAATTGTCATGTACAATTATATTTCTCTTGATTGTTGTTTTGGTAACTTTTATACAACGTAACGTGTACGTTTATAAATTAACCTTTTGTTTTTGCTTTGCCATTTTTACATGACATTTATAATTTAATTATATCACATATAATTAATTATAACCATCTTAATATTAATCATAATCAATTTATAATTAATCAATAAGATTCTCCGATTAGCTCCTATACGGTGTGACCCAATAGGATCTGTGTTATGTTGGTAAATAGAATTAAAATTGTTCTAACTTCTATAATCATAGGAGGCACCTGGCAGAATGCACTATGACCATCCAATTACACAGATGATGCTATACTGTACAATATCACGATCCAGTAAACTATTAACTCATGTCAATTCTTTGTCTCATGACTATCAGATCAGTTTCAAGGTAGGTGTGTGTCATCCTTGCAAACTTAATCTTTTTTTATCTTGAGCAGATTATCAAATATGACTACTCTTGTAATCATACCGCTAGCAAATAACCTTACTCTATCAAGGGGCCCAGTGATACTATTACTCGTATAGAGATACGAGGGACAATAGTACTTTTGGTAAACCATCACTACCTCAGCTAAGCTATGTATACCGAAGAGCCACCGTTATAACTATTTTTTACAGACAGCGTTAGATAACAATCACACATATACATATCTTATTAGGAAAGATGAATACCTCATACTTTAGAACTTAACACTGAATGAAAACATTAATGACACTAACATAATTATATGTAATGTTTCATTCAGGGTCTGTCAAATACCATGTTCCTAGAACATGTATCTATGTGATTAAAATAACATCTCTTGTCAGTGGTTTGTAAAACTTAACCATCTTTTAATCCACATACTAACCTTGTAGCGATTAATTAGTGTTCATGTTAATTACCTCGGTTAGAGACTTTTAAGAGTATATATCATCTGTATTATGAAGTTTCACAATTCCAGTCATGAACTCGGAATGATTCATAAATGCAATAATACTCAAGGCAACAAAATGATATATAAATAGACATTCAATTCATGAACAAAGCTTTATATTATTATTGACTTCTATATTATTACAAACTAACAATCTCCCACTTAAGCTAGGAGCCAATCATCGTAGGCCTTACTTATACAAATCTCTAATGTTCTAAAAATCTCGTAGATCTAAAAAAAATCTCACAGCCAGTCTCCTATGTGTCTCAGACTCATAGAAGTCGTATGCAACTGATACTTGGTTTGAGGAAGAGGTTTTGTGAGTGGATCAGCTGTGTTGCTGGTTATGTCAACTCTACATATCTTTACGTCACCTCTATTTATGATACCCCGTATCAGGTGATAACGTCGTAGGACATGCTTGGATCTTGAGTGCGCTCTCAGTTCCTTGGCCTAAGCTATAGCTCCATTGTTGTCACAGTAGAGGTCCACATGGCCTTGAACACTGGGTACCACTCCTAGTTCATTCAGGAACTTCTTAATCCAGAAATCTTCTTTAGCTGCCTCGAATGCTGCTATGTACTCAGCTTCGGTGGTTAAGTCTGCTGTGGTCTCTTGCTTTGAACTCTTCCAGCTCACAGCTCCACCGTTGAGTATGAACACGTATCCAGACTGCGATCTCGAATCATCTCGGTCAGTTTGGAAACTTGCATCAGTGTAACCGTTTATCATGAGTTCGGAGTCACCACCGTAGACGAGAAACATATCCTTAGTTCTTCTCAAGTACTTAAGGATATTCTTTGCAGCATTCCAGCGCTCAAAGCTTGGATTAGCCTGATATCTACTCATTACAGTCAAAGCCTATGATCGACATGATAAAGAGCAGATCCTCTCTGGATGCTATGACCCGCTCTCAGTCGGATCTCTGGAGTCCAGTCGACAGGATCTCCAGGAAACATGCCCCGCAATGGGAACGAGACTAATGGCAATGGCTCATGCCTAGTGAAAGGAATCACTGCATAAGTCAAATGAAATCAAGCATGAAATCGAATTTCATAACAATAACAACCTGTAAGGCACAAAAAGTTGCACGGCGTCAGGTTAGCTAACGGTGCATTTTTTTTAAATGTGTGGGTGAGTGGAAATGCTCCCAACCGGGTTCAGTGCTCTGTTTCTTTAAATGTGAGCAAGTCACCGAACTCAGGGGAAGGCATTCACTCGGGATTTCTTCCTGCTTTCCTCCTGGTTCACCCCTTGTGACGACCTACGTTCATGATCAGTTGTCGGATGTTTTATTATTTTCGATTGTGAGGACGTTTTACTCCCGACGGGCGCAAGCCCCCACCGTTAATTACATCAGAAAGACCTTTCGAGTCTATCTGAACACCTCATGCATTCCAGGATTTGTGCCTATTTGGGTTGAATTGAATAATGAGGTTGAAAAGGGCTCATGTATGGTCTGTTTTGGTCATGTGGTTGGTTCTCATTTAATTTGCAGACATGTTTTTGATTGATTGTCATGATGTATGCATGAAGACATGGATTTCATATATTTAAAATGTGAGAACATCATTGAGAAATATCATTTATGTGTTTTTAATATGAAAAAAGCATTTAGATATCATTTTTATACTTTTATTTATAAAAATATGTCGAGAGAGGGGCATTTTGGTCATTTCAGATTATTTGTGGGACATGAATATGTTCAAATATTATTTAGAATTATAGAAAATTGAATTTGGGTTCATTTGGGATTGATTTGAGTTGATTTGGACTTAGTATGAAAAAGTTATGGCTGGAAAGGACTTGTTTGGACTTGTTTGTAAATTTCCAGGGACCTGTTTGTAAATTTTCAGGGACCTGAGGCTGTAATTTGGGCTCAGGGTCTGGAATGGAATTTGGGTGTTCAAGGGCTTGTTTGAGAGAGTTTTATGCTGACAAGGACCTTTTTGTAAATTTATAGGGGGTTCTCTGCATATTTTGAATAAATAGAGAGGTTTATGTGAAAAAGGGGTTTGTTTAATCATTTTTGGGCTTTGAGATTGATGCTGGACCTGCAAGATTCGGGCTTTGGGCCTTTGAGATGTACTAGGCTATCAATTAATGTGCAAGGTTTTAGATTAATCCATTTGGGCTTTGAGATTGGTGCCATGTCATTTTAATTCGTTTGAATCACTCACAGAAGGGTCCCATGCTGTCAGGAACCGTTTGATTCATAGATTTGAATATGGGCCGTTAATCACAGAGATTGCTTTAGGATTCGTGCAGATGGGTTTCTCGGTTAGGGTTCTTCCCCGGTGAACTCCTTCCGACCGATCTAGACCACGGCGACGCCGGCCAAGGGCATGGTTGTGATCGCCTTGATGTCAAGAGTTGATTGGTACTATTGTCGGCCGTTGGCGGCCATCGGAGGCGGCGGAACATGCATCTATAGTACTTATTGGTACCGATTGAGTTCCAGATCGATTCTGATTGATTTCTTCATCATTTCTTTCAATTGATTGGTCATCTGAGATCGTATAAGGTTCTAGAAGACATTGGCAGCATCAATTTTACATTTAAAAGTTTTGGGCATGATTTGAGTTTTGTGATTTCGGTTTCAATACCAAATTGGTACTAGAGATTGGTACAGAAGTTTCAAAGCTCAAACGGACCTTCAGGGAGTTCATTTAGACCACTCAAAAGTTATTTAAGCATATTAGAGGCATTGGATTGGATTGAGATGGGTTCTAGATCAACTTGACATGAGGAACATATTTAAATTTGTTATTTCAATTTCTTTTGATCCATTTCCTCATAATTTATATATATAATGTGCCTATTTTATTTCATAAACTCAAAGATATACATGTTAAGGATTTTTTTCCCTAATTTGGGATTTTTCTGAGCTCATTTACTCAGTCAAATGGCTTGATCAATATCAGGGGCATACATGGTAATTTTACCATTTTAATTACAGAATTTTATTTTTTTAAAGTTTGAACTTTGACAGATTATAACTTTGTGTAGGAAAGTCCAAATGATGCAAACTTTATATCAATTTCATGTGTTTTGATGTGTTTTATCTGACTGTGAAGTCCAATTTTCATTTTGAATTTTGTACTGATATGAGCTATCAGTTTTACCAGCAGAGGTCATTTCACTACTTTTGAGTGCTTATGTTGTACTAGTGGCATATCTAATGTAATTAGGTGCTGAGGCTAAGTTTTTCATGGTACCAGGGACTGGTTACAAGTCCTTTTAAGGTCTGGTTTAGTTCAAAACAGGTTTTCAATGGGCATTTAGCCACTGTCTCATATACCAAAAGCTAGAGAAAAGATATCAAAGCCTTTAAAGTTTATCAAATCATTATTTCAATATACTTTTAACATTTCAGGACCTGGAAATATGCAGGGAGGTCCCTGATCTTTTTGAAAAATCACTTTTATATATATTATACTTCATTTAAAGGGACAAATCATTAGAGGATCATTGAGTAAGTGTACACATAGCTAGGATCAGTATAACTGATGCTTATATGCAACTAAACCCTCCTCTCTTCACTAATTTACACAAATGTCCCCTAAAACTCAGATTTCATGCATCACAACATGTGTTTAACTCTGAGATTAAGTTCCAAAGTGTATATAGGTCCATTCAAGGGTGATAACAGGGAAACCATAAGGCTCAACCTGACTATACCTGTTTATTATATGTTCTTTTGCCCTTTTAACCCCTTATTTTGCAAAATAGCTTTATTTAATTGGATGTGAATGGAGCTGTAAAGCTCAACACCCACATCTTCTCAATTAAAGTTATTTTTTAAGGAATCAAAAGGTTAATTATCCTGCCTAAAAAAAGATAAAGCATTTGGGAAGCTCCAATGCTAATGGAAACTATAAAGCTCAACATTAGCACTCTCACTTTCCATTACTTTATCTCAGATCAAAGAAGGGTTTTAAAATCAGGTTTATGTATAAAAGAAAGAGGCAAAAGCACAAATCAAATCAGAATCAAAATAAAGAAAGAAAGGAAGAAGAAGAATGAGCATTTTAGTTTAAACAAGCTCCAAGTAAGCTTGGCTTCATTCATTGCATAATATACGTACACGAGATAGGCCATATGTGGCAATTACATTGTTTCAAACAAAGGTCTACCTATGCTTTTGTAGAGATGAGAGAGAAGAAAGCTTCAAGCTTTAACTATGGCTATCTAACCTATCTATGAATATGTGTCTCTTTATGTATATCTGGCCTCTTCTATTTCTTCATCTATAGGTGCCCTTATATAGGCTATGAGCTAGGGTTTAGAACTGCATTGGCTGAGGTGGTCTCATCTTCACCCTTGGTGTTTGATCAAATGTTTGTCTGCGTGTGGCTTTATTCCATGTGTGTTTTGTGCAGGGGATCACCCAATTATTCTTTGACATGTGTTTTGAATGTGTTGTGTTGATTTGAGCCTTTGGATTGATGTATAGGGCATTGCATGGCATCATAGCCTTTGATTTCATGGCTTCTGGAGGGAAATTGTATTTGCATGACTCCAATTGCGTGGGAGGAATATTCCTCTATTTTGGAATGATCTCAGGTGCCTAGGACACATGTCCAGGGGACCAGGGTGAGCTGTTGATGGCTAACAAGCTATATTGTGTTGGACCCGAGCCATCCCGAGGCTTAACATGGTCTATTTTTCAATTCTTGCGCTTCAGTGCTTGTAATGGTGACAGAGAGCATCGTATAATGTCCCTTATCATGTTCCTAGGCACAATTTACCATTTAGATAACAAATCCAATGCTCTCTGCCATGGCATGAACTGAGCTAAAGCTCTCCGTTCAATTCATCTTATTGAATCCATTAAACCTCAAATTGAGAGCATGAATAGCATCATCTGAGTGTATTGAGCATCCCTGTCGAGTTGCAAAGCTTGATTGCATCTCTGGGCCGAGTTCACAAATTTGCCTTTCTTCTCTTCTCGAGTCAAATTGGAGCTTGTGAGAAGGAGATAATCTTTGAGGTTTAAGCAGAGAGAAGAGGGAAGGTAGTTCTTTCAATCTCTTATGAGCTTTCCTTCAATTTCTCTTTAACTCCATCGAATTCAGAGCTCAGAATTAAGCTTAGGGGATGGCTGAAGGAAGAGGGAGATGTCAGGGATCAAGGGCCCGCCTGTCAGCGGCTCAGGGCATAGAACCCTTTTTTCATTTAGATATATATGGGCTCGGTGTATTATGAGCCACGCAACGGGGCAATGGTATGGCTCATGGAGCTCCGAGGGCATGTAAATCGAAGGGGTCAAAGATGCTGAGTTTAAACTCAGCGCTTCTCTGTTTGATTCGGCTGGGCAAGGTGTATCGTGCACCATTGCACTGTCAGCTCGGCGTATGGAGCTCATTTCTAATGCGCTGAGTCTATCTATCTCCAGAAATCAGCAAAATTTCACTTCTTTCACTGGATAATGGGTCCCACTTGTAGGATGGGGGTTTGCGGCTCCCAATTTGCACCCGGGATGCTTAGGGTTATTGCTATGGGTACCCAAGCTAAGGTGGCACCACTCAGAAGTTGCCAAATCAGCATATTCTTTGAAAATTCATAACTCCTTAACCATTTGGAGTTAGAATCTGAATCTTATATCAAAATTCATGGTTTTAAATGTAGAATATTACCATGAATTTGAATATGTCATTTCCCTTTGTCTTGGGAAGGTTTTAAAGCATTTGGCATCTTTCCAAGTGTTTTAAATTATTACCAATTTCTATTTATTTAATTGGCAATATTTTAGGGTACAACACAACCACAAACCACAAAAAAAGCATCAAAAACGGTACAAACAGTACCTACAACGAACCAAGACCAACAACGGTATGCATAAATACAAGAATTCGGGTCATACATGCCCGGGTCATCCATACGGCTATACAGAGAGCCAGTACCTACGAACAGCCACAGAAAACCCCCAAAACAGAAGCAGACAAAACAACGATTGGATAAATTCCAAGATCAAGATGAAACGTTACGGTATAATATACCTACAGTCTCAGATATACAAGGTACAACCATGGTTCAACACCCTGACAATTAATCCTACTTCTACACCACACAGGCTGAAGTAGGATCGCTCTTGCTGAGCCCCCAGGCCATAGCAGAGAACACATACACGCCTTTTCAGGTTGCACAAACACCACAAGAATGTGTGTATCTGAGGGTAAGGGCACGCGGGCACACACAGCCTAACCTGGATTAACCCGAAGAGCATACATTCACCCATCCCATGCAAGTACCATGTATAAATGAGGCTAAGGGAAAAGTTTACCTTGACGCCTAGCCATGATTGAAGAAGATAACCAAGCAAGCTTCCAGAACCTTCAATGCCTTACTTGAAATTTCGAAACCTGCAATCAGAGTACAACACACGACTCAAGAGGAATTTCATTGAAGTATAAAAGATACACTGGGGGCACCTGGCTGAGCTGTTCAATCCCTAAGGTCTTCACACCCCACCCAGGTGGGGGCCATTTGTTGTACCCTAAAAAGTTGCCAATTTAAATAAATGGAAATTGGCACCAATTAAAATGCTTGAACAATGCTAAATGTGCTTAAAATCTTCCCAAGGTTGAAGGGAATGGTATATTAGAATTCATGACAATATTATATATGCAAAATCATGAATTTTGATATTTTATACAGATTCTAACTCAAAATGGTTGAGTTATCAATTTTCAAAGAAATTGCTGACATGGCAGCCTATGATTGGTGCCACCTCAGCCTGGGTACCCTTAGCATTAAACCTAGCTATTTTGGGTGCAATTTGGGGTATACCAAACCTAAACCTGACCTCTGGGGCCCATTGTTAGCCTCTCTGAGTAATTTTCGCTGAAACCATGAGATGGGTGAACTTAGTGCATAGAAATTAGTCTTTATACACCAACACGACAGTGTATAGGCTCACTATACACCAGGGGCACTCAAAATGGAGGGTTTAATTTAAACTCAGACGCTTAGCGCCTTTGAGCCCTTTGATTTGCACGAACTCAGTCTATTGGACCCCGACATTGTGAATCATGTTGTCAGCGCCTAGGCCCATGATATGCTCAGTCCATGCAAATAAACAAAGAAAGGAAAAGAGAGAGAGAGGACCATGTCAGTGTCATTGACGTGCGGGGCCCGAACCCGGACATCTCCTTCTTCCATGTCAGTGTCATTGACGTGCGGGGCTAAACCCAGAGCCAAAATTCAAGGAAATTAGAGGAACAATTGAACAAACCTTTGGCTGGGATTAACAAGAGGCTATGCTAGCTTCTCTCTGCCCAAACCTCGACGGTTACCTCTCTCTCACAAGTTCTAATTTTAACCGAGAAGAGAAGAAGGGCAAATTTGTGAACTTGAGTTAGGCATGCAATTGAGCTTTGAAGCTTGGTAGAGATGCTAAAAGGGTGTAGGCGATGCCACTTGCACTTTTAATTTGAAATGAAATAGACTTAGGAAGGTGAATTACTCAAGAAGCACCAGCTCGGTTCATGCCATGGCTGAGAGCATTGGATTCATTATCCAAGTGGTAAATTGTGCCTAGGGACATGATAAGGGACATTATACGATGCTCTCTGTCATCCTTACATACCATGAAGCACAAGGATCAAGAAAGGCCCATGTTAAGCCTTGAAATGGCTCGGGTCCAACACAACATAGCTGGTTACACTATTAAAACCTTCCCTGGTCCCCAGGACACGTGCCTAGAGCACCTGAGGTCAGTCGAAAATAGGAGAATCTTCCTCTGGACAATAGAAACATGCAATTCATCACACTCCTTTGAAATGACAGTTAATCAAGGGCTATGGAACCACCTCTCACAGCTGGCATCAATCCAAAGGCTGAAATACATCCAACACACAATTAATGATATGTCAAAGCACAATTAGGTGATCCCTTGCACAGATACATATGGAATGAAGCCAATCAAGCTGAGGCATTTGATCAAACACTAAGGGTCAAGATGAGACCACCTCAGCTACAATGCAAACCCTAAACCTATGCCTTGCCTATAAAAGGGCACCTCAAATGAAGACTACACAAACACACAACTGGAGAGAGACAACAAGTTAGAAACACACAGCCACACCTATACACACATACACACACATCTACATACATACACTGGTGCGCACACACACCATAAGCTTCCTCTGTGATAAGCAAGTCTAATTGATAGGAAATTAGAGCTTGGATTCAATGCAAGGCCCCTTGGATCAAGTTGTATGCCTTTCATGGCTAATAAAGTTTTTTTCCTTTGAAATTTGGCTATTTTCTTTACATTTTTCTTGTTCTTTTATATTCTGTTCTGATGCTCTCTTCTAAAATCATTTAAATACATATAAAAAGGTGTATAAACATCTAAAATACAAAAAAATCTACTGTTTTGATACAAACCTTTCATAAAATCACATTTTAGTATATTTTCTCTATTTTCTTTCACTCTTTTTTCTTTTCTGTCTCCTCTGATCACTTTTGCAAATTGATTAAGGGCTACGATGAGTGTAGTGAGCCAGCTGGCATCCTTCCTCATCCAAACCCCTAATTTCTTTGATTAAAAGTGATCAATAAGAGGAAAAAATGACTTAAATCAAAAGATAAATACACACGGATTGTTTAAAGTGAGCAAGTAAGCATCATTTGCAGTTCTCAACCCTAAGTCCACTTGAGAGAGTCTATCTGCATCTAGATCCAAAGAAATGATGAGATTATGCCCTTTAAATGGCTAATTTCACCATTTTAGAGGACCTATTTACAAATAGTGAGGAACTGAGGACTAAGATATAAATATGCAGCAGTTATACTACCATATGCCATTTACATTATTTATCTAATGAAGTTTTGAGGATATTACTCTCTAAAATCAAGTTGATGTGCTCAAAACATGATCAGGGGCCTCCCTGCATATTTCCAGGCTCTGACATATTTAAAATGTATTGAAGTGATGATTTGATAAGTTTTGAATCCTTTGATCTTCATTTTATACTTTCTGGTATGAAAACAGTGGGCTAAACCCCCTTGAAAAACCTGTTCTGAACCAAACCAGACTTTAAAAAGACTTGTACCAGTCCCTGGTACCATGACAGACCCAGCCTCAGTACCTAATTGCATTAGAAATGCCACTGGTATAACATAAGCACTCAAAAAATAGTGGAATGACCTCTGCTGGTAAATATGATAGCTCAGATCAGTACAAAAGTCAAAGTGAAAAATGGACTTCACAGTCAGATAGAACACATTAAAACACACAAAATTGATATAAAGTTTGCATCATTTGGATATTCCTACACAAAGTTGTGGGGTTTTAAAATTCAACTTTTAAAAGTGAAAATCCTATAATTAAAACTGTAAAATTACCAGATATGCCCTTGGCCTCATTCAACCCTTTTAATTGAGCTATGATGCTCAGAATAATCTGAAATTTGAAACAAGAATCATTGACATATATATCTTTGAATCTGTGAAATAAAAGTTACATATCTTGTACAAAATTTAAGAGAAATTGATTTAAAAATATTGAAAAATGTGTGTTCTTCATATCACTTTGATCCAGGATTCAATTCAGCACAAATCAATGTTTCTAAGATGATTTAAATCCTTCCAGATGACATACATGACTCCATTGAATGTCTAATTTTACTTGAAATTCCTTGTACCACCTATTGGTACCAAATCAATGTTGAAACTGAAACCATAAAACTCAAATCATGCTCAAAGCTTCTTTAAACATAAAATTGATGCTTCTAACATCTTCCATAACCTCACATGATCTCAAATGACCAGTTAATTGAAAGAAATCATGAAGAAATCGACCAGAATCAATCTGAGACTCAGTCGGTACCGATAGACACTATTCATGCCTGCTCCGCCGCCTCCGGTGGTCCTCAGCCGCCGACAATGGTACCAATCGACTCCTAATAGTCCTATGATCACAACCATGCCCTTAGCCGGCGCTGCTGTGGCCTAGATAGGCCGGACCCAGTTTGTCAAAGATGAACCCTGGCCGAGAAACCCTCTTGCACGATCCTCAAAGCATGCAACACTGATCTTAAAGCGGAACCTTCTATCAATGAACCAAATTCAAACATCCAACGGCTCTTGACAGTATGGGACCCCTTTGTCAGTGATTCAAATAGATTTAAATAACATGACACGAATCCTAAAGCCCAATGATCTTGATCTAGTGGCCCAGTGCACATCTCAAAGGCCCAATCCCAAAGTCCAACACCAATCTCAAAGCCCAGAAATCATTAAATAAAGTTTTTCACACATAGATCCCTCTGTTTACTCAAAATATATGGAGAGGTCCCTGTAAATTTACATAAATGTCCCTGTCAGTATAAAACTCTTTCAAACAAGCCCTTGAAGGCCCAAATTGCATTCCAGATCCTGTCAAAAGCCCAAATCACAGCCTCAGGTCCCTGGGAAATTACAGACATGTCCCTGAACATATAAAATCCTTACAAATAGGTCCTTTCAAGTCCTTTCTGACCATAACTTTTTCATACTAAGTCTAAATCAACTCAAATCAGTCCCAAACGAACTCAAATTCAATTTTCTATGATTCTAAATAATATTTGAACATATCTAAATTTCAGACATAAACTAAAATTACCAAAATGCCCCTCTCTTGACATATTTTTTTTATAAATAAAAATATAAAAAAATGACATTTAAATGCTCTTTCCAAATTAAAAACATATAAATGATATTTCTCACGAATATTCTCGTATTTTAAATATGAAACCCATATTTTCATGCATATATCATGGTAACTGACCAAAGAGAAGTCCAAAGTCAAATGAGAACCAACTACATGACCAAAATAAATCATACATGAGCCCCTTTAGCCCAATTTATTCAGTTCAATCCAAATAGGCACACATCCTGGAATGCATGAGGTCTTCAGATAGGCTCGCAAGGCCTTTCTGATGTAATTAACGGCAGGGGCTTACGTCCATCAGAAGTAAAACATCCTCACAATCGAAAATAATAAAACCTCCAACAACTAATCATGAACGTAGGTTGTCACAATGGGTGAACCAGAAGGAATGCAGAAAGAAATCCCCGGTGGATGCCTTCCCCTGAGTTTAGTGACTTGCTCACGAAATGGAGCATCGAACCCAGCTGGGAGCATTTCCACTCACCCACAGATACAAACCCGCACCGTTAGCTAACCTGATGCCGTGCAACTTTCTGCGCCCTACACATTTCAAAAGCGATTTTTTGAGAGCTTAGCCTACTCCATTGTTGTGAGAGCTCAAAACTTCAAAATCCCTCAAACAACCTCAAACACATTTCACTAATCACAAATTAGATTAGGTTAGAGTGATCTATTGAGTGTTTCTCTTGAGTAGCTAGATCTAAGAGACCTTGTTCTCATCTCTTTGAGTTGGCCGTTTGACTTCTCGCTTGGTATGTAAGGGCTCAATGGTTCACAAGTTGTAATCCTTTCGTATTGGGTAATAGAAAGGTGCACCACTCAAGGTTGCGGAGCCCCGGAGACGTAGGCCTTTGTTTTGCCGAACTCCATTAACATCCCGCGTGTCAAATTTCTCTAAACTTATATATTTACTTTCAATTGCAATTTATTTTCAGTTTTTGTTCAATTAGAGGTGCATTTAGTATAACAATAGGCGGTTGGAATGATCGCCTCATTGGCATGCTGCGTGATGCTGGGGAGAACATCAATTGGTGGGAGGCGATCAAGGTCCGTTTGCGAAATCTGGATCATCAATGAGTCCCTGTTTACACTAATGAGATGCCGCCACCTCCTACAGGTGATTACAAGTTAATATTAAAAGTAGGACACATATAATCATTTCATTTTTTCTCGAATTCTCTAGTCTAACTAAGTTAACTTTCAATTATACAGATGATGACTCAGGTTGGTCGTTCCACGAGTGGGTGTTGAATACCCAAGGATGGAACACTTACTACAATAAATATGGAGTTTCGGTAGAGATTGGCCCCGTAAGTCAGCTTTCTATATTTTATAGTAGAGTTCTTTGTATGTAGCATATTTGATGTTATTTAAATTTAGGATGGAGTACCTGCTTGGAAAGACGCTCCCGGTTTTAGCACGGATGACCTTCCCTCGGTAGATACAGATGCAGAGTTAGTTAGCTCTCATAGCCCACGATATAAAGATACAATGGAGCATGACCATGAGGCTGGTGGGAGTACATCTTGGATGTAGATGGATTTGTCTCTGCATTATTTGACGCACCACCTCATGCCACGTATGCACCTTGCTGGACCGAGGATACATGGGAGCTGCATACACAGTCGGCCGATGCCCAGTCAGCTGCTCCATTTGATCCCTGGGGATCCAGTACAAGTATGAGAGAGGGTCTGGGTGGAGATGATGAGGATATGGGAGAGAAGGGTGGAGCGAAGGACTTATGAGATGTGAGTCCTCACTCCCAGCAAATACAGAGGCGCGTGCAGCCGCACAGGGAGCTCAAAGGCAAAGCAGCTGCTAGGTAGACTCCTTCGGGAAAGAAACATAAAAAATGATTGCATGTTTTTTTTTATTATGATGTAGTTCAGACTGTATTATTTTGACTATGGGACTATTGTATTATATGTTTAGAACTGTTTTATTTTATTTTATTTTATTTTGACTCTGCGTTTTATGTTGTAAGATGTTTTTTAATGTATCTTATCAGCTTGTCTGACAATTAATTTATCATAATGCATGGCATGTAACTCTGAATTTGTCTAAAATAGTTCAACAATACAATTAAAGTACAACAATACACTTAAAGTTTAACAATACAATTAAAGTTCAACAATACAACTAAACTTCAACAATACACTTAAAGTTCAACAATACAATTAAAGTTCATAGCTTAGTTCACACTAGCAAAATAAGAAGTTTATCTACCACGACGTCTCAATAAACCTAAAAAACAACTAGAATTTCTGGTACCAGCTGTAGGTGAGGCATTACTTGTAGATGCTTGGCTACTAGATGATTGGCTCGCAGGAGGGGGGTTGTGTTCTACCAGTTACTTCAACAACAAGTCTAGCATTTTCTCTCTCATTGTGTTTATTTATGGCATCTGAACATAACAACACAATTCTATTATTAATATAATAAAATCATAAATTAAATTCATACAATGCTACATACCTGTCGTGCGCCTATCAGAAACAGAACGGTGAGTTCGATTTCCTAACGGTCGCCTACCACCCATCTCATCCATGGTCATAATAATACACTTGTGTCTCCTCCTTCCCTTTCTTATCCAACCTTCTGAAGGGAGTATTCTATCATCGACATATGCAGGCCAGTCATTCTGGTTGAGATAAGAATGAAAAGATCCACCCCAAGTGGCAGCAAGGTAATCGGTACGATACATGTCAGCGACATAGTGATTTTCGCAGAAGTTCCTCACTCTGCATACTGATCACGTGACTACATGGTATGTGTGCTAGTTGGGGTCCTTGGCATGTAGAGTTCACCTCTCTACCATCTCCGAATTTAACTACATACTTGAAAGCACTCTTCACAAATTCCATAGTGCCATCTGGTCTACGGCTGGTAGGAACGTACTCATTTGGATTTTGTACTTCAAATTTTGTACCATCATTACCCATCGGGATCACGGTCATAGTTGCACCTTTTTTCCTATGTTGTCTTAGTTTCTCCTCCACCCTTGTTGAAAATGACCGATCCCTCCTTATTAATTTTGCGGCCTTAGCACGCCACTCCTGAAACTATGCATTTAACTTATAGAATGTGTCCTCTACAACTATAGCCACATGCAACATCTGACTCTGCTTGAAGACTGCATTCAGCGACTCGGACCCGTTGGTGGTCATAATTTCCCAATGCCAACCTCCATCACGTGCTTGATATATTTTCTCGTATGCTGGTGGCTCGCTGACATCTCTGGGATTATTTTTGCCCACCTTCATTAAGTAGAGATTTGCTTTTGGCATGTACTACAGAAAAATAAAGAAATTAAATAATAGAAGTAAACAATTGTACTAAAAAAATCATCTTCTTAAAGTACAATAATATATGTAAACAATTGAAAGATATATACCTTTGCAAAATTTCTAGTCATCTCTTCCACCCTTCTCGGCTTTTTCTTTCTACAATTTCATCTAAATGTTTCTTCAACCCACTTGTCGCCCCCAATTGCCTTGGAAAGGTTATTCGCAACATGTTGCATACACAACCTGTGCACACACTGGCCAGTACGTGTTGACCAACCGTATTCTTCACGATCAAAAACATATTTGATTCCTTTGTGCTGGTCTGATATCACACAGAAAACCCTTCCCCAACCACCGGGCTTCTTAAAAACTACATAAAAATCTCTAGTTCTCACCATCCTCTTTTTGAACAATTGGCCAAAGGCAACAACTGGTTCTCAGCATCATATGCACATGCTATCATTAACCACCCCTCATAACGGCCAGACATGAAATATGCATCAATGCTGATAATGGGTATGATGTATGGCACAACTTGGATATAAGCACCAAAGGCCCATGCTATGCCCTTGAATTATTGAGCTCCCTCTATTAGTACTCCCTGCCAGTCAAAAAAGGGGGCCATGCCACCGCTCATATATAGTGCCGACATTTGTACTTGCAATGGCCTGGAGCAATGGTGCTAGATAGCCATATGAATCCTTCCAACTACCGAATATTCTGCAAATGGCAAGTGCGCGACCTCTCCACAGCCTATTGTATTTTGGTGTTACATATTTTTATTTGTGTTTGACGGTTCTAGCCACCGCCTTGATGCTCATAGATGGGTCCTCCTTAATGTCTTCCTCAATCGCATCAGCAATTAGTGATGTCGTCAGCTGTGAATGGTCTGTCCTTGTGGATGCAGATTTGCATGTATGAGGTGGTTCACATTTCTTAATTATCCATGCTTTCCTCGCACCCATAGGGGTTGCATAAAGGCGGAACTCACAAAGAGGGGCGGTTTTACATATCACAACCAATCTTGTTCTTTCCCTTTTATGTATTTTACATTCTCAGTTGCTGTGAACATGAGTCTCATAGATTTTCTTTATAAGTTCATCTATTTTGGTATAAGTTACCCTGGGGCAAGTTCATGATTGTATACAACACAAGGACCAAAAAAACTAATGTCTGCATCTTCAAAAGCTATGGTATCATTAAATGTGGCGACCATATGCCTATTCCCTCGACCTCTAATCGGGAATTTTTCTTCCCTGGATAAACCTATTACATTTTCATCATCATCTGATATGTCATAAGAATCCCAAATCCCTTCGTATTCATCCCCCGTTTTTATTTTCCTTTCTAGTATGGCATCAATAGCATCAACATCAACATCAATATCAGTTCTATTAATGGGTACCGGTCTTGACTCTGGCATAGATGGAAATATAGGGATTATGGGTGTCTGTCTGGGGGTGGTGGTGGTGGTGGTGGTGACACTTGAGTAAACTCAGGGGAGTTATGGTACCTCGGGTTGTCATAACCGGGACTATGGTACCCTTGATTGTCATAAGGGGAGTGGTCGTACCCCTCACTTGAGCGTGCCCCTCACTTTTAGTAGTGCGTTGACGTACCCCTGGCCATACCCCTCATTTGTTTGTTAAGAAATCAAATTTTATCAGAAGCTTAAAAATGTTAGGCTTCATTTCAATTGTGTCAATTGTGGCTATACGTAAATTTTTATTTTCGCACATGCATATGATTTATATATGCGTAGGGTTAAAATGCACCATTGGTTTTGTGCTCCAACCATATCCCACGTCTCTATCTCTGTTTACAAAATTCAAATAGTTGATCTGAATCGTTCATCTTGTTCTACATATTAAAATGTGCATAATGAAATTTTAGTGGGAGTTTTGCACAATGAAACAGTTGTGAAACAGTTGATCTGATTTATATTTTTTCATTAAATGCATTATTTATACAATTTTAGTGGGAGTTTTGCACAATGAAATAATTAATGGTAATAAAATTTATAGAATTAAATGATGATTGTGAAACTTAGTGATCTTTCGATTTTAATCTATATGTATTATTATTATTAAATTATTTCACAATTGTTGCAAAACTAGAAGTGTTATGCTAGGTATTAAATAATTTATATTAAGCCATCAAAACTGTGATATGTCCTAACTTAGTTTAATTGTAATTTCTTAGTGAAATGGCATCTGCATCTAAGAATATTGTGGCAGAACTCAATAAGGGTGAAAAACTGAATGACGATAATTATGAAATTTGGGCCATGAAAATTTAGTATGTTCTGGAAGAACAAGAGGTTCTTTTGGTCCTGGATCATATTCTAACCGAACCAGAAAAAGGTAAAACTGAAAATCACATTGCTGATAGTGATGCATATGAGTCCTAGAAAAAGAAGAACTCCATTGCTCGCATTACATTGCTGAGCAGTATGAACAATGATGTGATACGTGAGTTTAGGCAATATAAGATTGCAAAAGAGATGTGGCTTGTTTTGAAGCAAAAGTTCGGTGGAACTTCTGTTACAAAACTGAGACAACTCACCATCAAGTTTGACATTTACAAGAAACGTCTTAATCATAACATGCGGCAATATCTCAGGGAGATGTCAAATATGATTAGTGAGTTGAAAGACGCTGGCCATGTTTTGACTGATGAGCAACAACTTCAAGCAGTGATTCGTTCACTTTCTCATACATGGGAACACACGAAGGTGAATCTGACCCACAATAAGAGTATCAAAACTCTCAACGATGCAACAAGGCATCTAAAACTTGAGGAAGATCATATTGAGGCATCCAAGCCTCAAGAAACTAAATCTGCGGTGCATTTGGCTGGTTCAAGCTCTCATGGAGGGCAAGGCCAGAAACGTAAGTCAATTTATGGTAACAAGGGCAAACAAGAGAAAAAAGCATAAGGGGCAGGATCGTGGCAAGGGAAAGGCTTCTTAGAACAAATTTAAGAAGCATAATAAAGCCAAGATCAAGTGTTTCAATTGTGGCAAGAAGGGTCACTACGCTCGTGAATGCAAAGAGCCCCGCATGGTACAAATTATAGAAAAACTTTCATATTTTTCATATGTTTCTAGTTCTGTTTTTATTGTTGATTCTCATCCTTTGTGGACTGTAGGCTCAGGGGCAACAGACCATGTAGCCAAAGACCTTGATTTATTTGTAGATTTTCGTCGAATTCCGCAAGGTTCAAAATGGCTTTATGTAGGAAACAACTCTCGTGTACTCGTCAAGGGCAGTATTTTAATAATTGGTTCTTATTCAGTATTTGGAAAATCACCGAATACCGCATATACGGTATGCGGCTGCATATTCGGATTTTTATTCGGATATATTCAGATTTTCAAATGAAAAATCATAGACGTTAACTCTAATCAACATAGATAAATATAAATAAACATAGATAAACATTACAAATAAACATAAATAAAACATAACATAAGTTCTAACAAGTTAACAACCCACAGTTCAAAATACAAAACTACAAATAAGAATAAATAAAACATAAGTTCAAACTTAATTGTAGCAAATTACCCTTCTACTGAAATGAAACATAAGTTACTTTTCTTAAAAAGTACTAGATAAAATTAAGTTCTTCATCATCATCACCATTTGAAATATCATCATCATCATCATCATCAGTTATGTCATCAATGACCATCTCGTCTGTATTTATTACAATCGGTGTAGAGGAAGAAGTTGAACTTGAAGCTAAATTAAGTTCTTCAGGCAACTCTAAGGCTAGATCCCCTGTCCAATCTCTCACATGCTCATCTTGGTCTTCTTCTATTGCACACATTGGATCAGATTTTCTCAAGATCTTTCGATCATTTATGCGTGCATTGAATTGAACAAAAACAATATCATTAAGACGTTGCACTTCCAACTTGCCCCTTTTCTTCGAATGGGTCTGTAGAAGTCAAGGAGAAGTAATTAATTGCAAAATAGAAAATATGTAAAATAATTTATTGCAAAACATTAGAAAGTATGAAAACAGCACCATATTTACTTGAAAACAACACCATATTTTCTGTTAAAAAAAAACAGCACCATATTTTCTGTAAAAAGGAAAAACAGCACCATATTTTCTGTAAAAAAAAAAAACAGCACCATATTTACTTGGATCAAATATGCAGAAAATTATGAACCATGGAGATATACTTATCTAATTAATATGCAGAAATCTGAAAAATTATGAACAACATCACCATATCTCATATCTAATATGAACAACAGCACCATATCTAATATGCAGAAAATTATGAACCCAATTAAATAGAAGAAACAAAACAAAAATCTGGAAATAAATAATTAAGGAAAAAAATATCACCCATTCAAATGTACTCCAGTTCCTTTCGCATCCAGAAGCACTGCATGTCAAACTAAGTATTTTGATAGCTATAGTTCTTAAATATTTTGATTCTGAACCATGGAGATACCACCATTGAGCTGTCAATACAAAAAAAGAGGTCATCAGAATCTCACAATAAAAATGATAAGCATGATACTTAAAAGGTGAAATATACAAACCTGGATTGAAAGCTTCGTCATTTGTTTCTCTCTGTCTTATTGCTGGATTTTTTCCGAACTGTCCACTTGCTTCTTGAAAGCTACGCATTTCAACGGTCATGACAAGATCTTGAATCTTCGGATCCGGATAGTACCGTACAACACAATCAGAAATAGCATCCATAATAGAAGGGTCTGTTTTCATCTCTTCGAAATCCCGATAAAAATAATAAGGATTGAGGTAGTACGCTGCCTTATGGAGCTCTTTATCAAGTCTACCCTTCATTCCATCAACAATTGCCTTTACATAAGGCTTGAACACATCTTCATTGTATTTAAAAGCTGTCTTTACCTCCTTTATTTCATCTTTCAAACCTCCATACACAAATCCCATAGGTTGTTTCTCCTCTCCATCGATAATTTTAAGAAGAAAAACTAATGGCTTGAAAATTTTGATTGCTAATGCCATTGATTTCCAAAATTTATTGGAAACAACAAGTTCTGACATATTTCTTCCCTTGTTAGCAAACTTTTTTTCTTTTTTTTAAGAAGATCAATCAATTTATTATACTCATCAAAAAGGACCATACGTTTTAACTATAACTTCTTTTCAAAAATACTTTCTAAGGTAAGAAAGGAAGTAGCAAACCGGGTAGCTCCAGGTCGCACAATATCTCTATTTTCAGTATGAGAACACATCAAAGATAACATCTAATGATGACTGTAGATAAAGTTGGCAATCTCTTTAGCTTGTTTTATCGCATCACTTATATCCTTCTACTTTGAGATGCTCTCCAACATCAAATCAATAGAATGTGCTGCACATGAGGTCCAATAAATTCGTGGGTATTTTGCCATAAATAATTCAGCAACTTTCATGTTTGATGCAGCATTATCCATCACAACTTGAAGCACATTCTCCTCCCCAACTTCTTTTACCCCACTTTCTACAAATTCTAGTATATATTCTGCTGTGTGAGATTCTGAAGATGCATCAATGGCTTTCAAAAAAACTATTCCTTTCTCACTATTCACACACAGGTTCATTAGACTCCTACTTTTTCAATCAGTCCATGCATCTATCATTAAGGTGCAACCATTTTTTCCCCAAGCTTCTCTATGAACATCCAAGCTGCTATTGGTTTTTAAAACTTGCCTCTTTAATAGTGGCATTTGGTACTCATAAACAGTTGGAGGTAACGTAGGAATGCCGGGTCAACAAGTGAATTGAATGAAATCCCATGCTTGTAAGCCCAAAAAGCTAAAAAGTCATTTACTTTATCCCGTTGCTCCTTACCATACGTATCCTTAATGACTTGTTGCTTCCAAATCCCTTTGCCTTTCACCTCTTTCACCAGCTTCTCGAGCCGCAACCGCTTCTTGTCCTTCTCTGACTCCGACTCTTTCGACTCAGAAACATCACTATTTATGTTGACATCTCCTACTATATCTTCTTTTGCCCTCTTTCTATCTTCTCCTTTCTTTTTTAGTAACTCCAAATACTCAGAAAATTTTTTTTTGCACTTCCGTATTGGCTTTACTGCATTTTTGTATATAACCTTTGATCCCCGCAAGATCGAACTTAAACCTCGATATTCCTCCTGAACAAAGTTTAGTGCACAACAAACACTTGATTGTATTTGAGTCACCCTTTTCCATCAACCTCCCATAATTCCAGCCAGGATCAATTGAGTTTAACGACCTATGCAAAGAAGTAATAGAATTTGAAGCCGACATTGAATGAGCACCAGAACTAGACATGCTATTAAAAAAAAAACAATATACATATCAGAATTACATATCACTACTATTACTATATATAAAGATGTAATATCTAGTTTAATCAAGGGTGTTTGACAGTAGACTAGTACATCATTTAATCAAGAGAAAAAAAAAATTACTATATCACTATATCGGTAACACCAAAAATTTGATACATATCACTATATCACTACATCATTTAATCAAGAGAAAAAAATATTCCAATAATTTCAGCAACACCAAAAATTTGATACATATCACTATATCAGTAACACCAAAAATTTCGTACAATCAACAAATGAAGGTAATCAGACAATCGAGAAAAGATAATTATTTGGCTTGCCTTTTGAATTTGAGAGAAATCAGACAATCGAGAAAAGAGGAGTTGGACCTAATGGAGGAGAGGCGATCGCTAACCGAGGGCGCCTGGCAGTGAGTTGATGACTGAGAGTGGAGAGGAGGATGACGAAGGAGATCCAATTGGGCCTGGTAGAGAAGATCGAATCGGGATAACACAGTCGCGCACGGGTTAGGTTTTTTAGCCGACTGATTTAAGAAAATGAGCTCACAGTGCACAGGAGAGGATGATTGAAATATTAAACAATTTAAACTTGGGCCATTTAGGCCGACTAATTATGTATGTGGAAAAAATATAATCGAAATAATCATAATCGGCCGAATATGATTTATTTAGAAAAATATAATCAGCCGAATATTCGGAATCGAATATTGGACCGAATATTGATTTTTTATTCGGTTTCCAACCGAATACAAATATTCGGCCGAATAGATCGAGTTTTAAAACACTGGTCAAGGGTATAGGCACATGCAAGTTGGATATGCGTGATGGTCGAACCCTCCTCTTACATGATGTTTTCTTTGCACCTGACATTCGATGAAATCTTGTATCTGTAGTTGTTCTTCTAAGATTTGGATTTACTTTGAACATGTGTGGCACTAATATTAAGTTGTATTTGGATGATGTGTGTTATGGTTATGGATATGTATTGAATGATTTTATTATTCTTGGTGTTATTAATATAATGACTTCTTCTAATACCTATTTTTCTTTAATTACATCATATGCTGATGAAAATATTGATGTGAATGATTGGATATGAGATTAGGCCATATTGGACAGCAACGAATGGATAGATTAACCAAGGAAGGCATGTTAGGCCAAATTAAAAGTGTTAGTCTACCAACATGTGAAAATTATTTAAAAGGAAAAATAACAAGAAAACCATTTGGAACAGGAACCAGATATGAATTTCTGTTGCAATTAATTCATTCAGACATTTGTGGACCAATGAATGTGAGGGCATGACATGGAGGTAGATACTTTATCACCTTCATTGACGATTATACGCGATATGGTCACGTCTATTTGATATCTCATAAATCTGAAGCTCTTGCTTATTTCACGAAATTTATAACTTTATGTAAAAATCAATTAGACAGAAAGGTTAAAGCCTTAAGAACAGATCCCGGTTGCAAATATTTGTCTGATGAGTTCAAACAAATGTGCGAAGAAAAAAGAATACTAAGGCAACTAACCATACCATATACTCCACAGCAAAACGGAGTGGCTGAAAGGAGAAATCGGACTCTTTTGATAAGTAGAGTTGTGGACTTAAGTTAGATAATATGTATATCTGAACTATCACTTGTATGGTATTGGATTTTAAATTAGACATACGCTCTATAAGAAATAGAGAATAATACCGTAACATATGTTTCATACCATATGTGCAATTGACCAACAGGGTAACAGAAGATATGATATCTTCTTCTTTGTTGTGTGAGACCCGCGAGATCAAAGGGATCTCAGAGTACTCTTTGATCTTTTACTAAATACCTTGAAGTTTCTTTTCAATTAGTTATTTTGGAATGTTGCCAATGATCATGAATGATACGATCTAATGGAACATATCTGAATAGCAATTGATTTGGAATGAATAGATTATAGATAAAAGAAAAAGATAATTTGAGTATTACATTAAGTTATATTCACTGGTGCACCAATTATATTTATGTAACATAATTGTGAATATATAAGTATGATTGTATCAATAAATAAAAAAGATCATGTAATACTTAAAAATGTAACTTGATGATCTGGAGTACTGCATATTTACTCTACTTAGATGTTGTTATACATATCTAACAGTTGGATAACAACATAGACTCACAAATTAAAATATGCTGGTTACGGCCTATTTCCTTGTATGAATTTTAACAGAGATTAGAGATTACGCTATCTTAGTTTATAGCGGGTATCCCATTTTGTGCGAGTGGGAGATGTTGGATTTATTAAATGGTACACCCGTTATGGAAACCCAAATCCAAAATCTGACCAGTTATGAATAGATGCCAACCCATTAAGAAGAGATGCATTGGTTTTATATAAACCATGCATGTCATTTTCTCTCTCTAACTCTAATAATAAAATCCAAAAATAGAGAAACACTGTTAATACAAGAAGATTTTAGATCATGGAAAACGCAAGGCTTCCGACCGGTTTTGGTTTGTGATTTCTTGTAGAACCAGTGATACTGCTGCACTCGCAACATCCGCTTCCGTTCAAAGATTAACGGAGTAATTTGTAAGTTCTATCCGTTAATTAACAAACCCGTTATTTATTATCTTAGACAAAGTTGTTCTTCTATCATTTATGTTAAAAGGTATAAAAATTTGAATAAATTTACAATTTGATTGATTATACAATCAAAATAACGCTGAAAACTTAATCTTTAAAAATGAAACTAGTGATTGATTGAATTAATTTCCACACACAAATATTCAGGGAACTTTAATTACTTTTATTTATTTTTATATATTTGGTTGGAACAGAATTTTTGAAGGGAGCTAAAGATATAATTGATAAATTATTGTATATCCAATAATATGATAAATAATTAAAGGTTTTCTACTTTGATTTTGCATTCTGCACACGTTTCATCTGTGGGATTCTTTGATTGGCTAATTTTCAAAAAAAAAAAAAAATTGGTTAAATGACCGTAGGCAATTTTATTTCATGAGATTCAGGAAGTACATGGGTGGCTACTCAGGCTTTACAGTTTCTAAGATACATGAGTCTAAGAAACGAAATAAAACCCTAAGTGTATCACATGTCATCAATATGTTGCGTCTGGGAATAGTGGGTAGTTATTTTCAGAGAAGTCGAACTGTTGTGTTCGCGCCTTGTTTGCTAGTTGGTTGGCTAGGAAGAACATTTAAAAAGGAATTCGATCATATGTTGTTGTTTTAGAATCAACAAATGATGAATAGTTTGGAACAACAAATCCCTCTCACCCTATATTAGTATACAACATTTTTAAAATTAGAGAAAATTTAATTTTAGACACAGAAGAATCAAAACTTATATAAAAGAAAAAAAAATCAGCATATTAAATTTATATAATCTCTAATTATAGAGGATGAGTATTACAATTATATAAACCTCTATTCACATTAATTTCAAGTTCATGGTTGTCCACTGACTTGTGGGGTCGGACATTGGTGCAGGTTTCAAATTTATTGATTTAAATTTAGTAATTATAATGGATACAATTATATAAAGTTTTCTATCACTTTCTCTCGGCAATTTATTTTCTCTTCTTTTCTCTCTCTTAGTTTCTCTCTCAGCTGAAGCTGCTTTTCATGTCCCTCAATCAGCATGATCGGTAGTTTTTTTTTCTATTTATTATTTCATGCTTATACTACCTTTTTTATTGTGCTTTTTGTTGGTTTTCAATTATCTCATATTCTTGGGTTGAAATTTGTAATTATATTTATTACATGGATCCATAAATATTAATTCTATTAGTTATTTAACTTTCAAAGTATAATATTACTAATAAGCTTTCAACCGTATAATCTGTGTATATTGGATAAAAATGCACCGAAATATTTAATGGATTATTCATTATAGTTAATTATTCTCAAGTTAAAAGGTGTTGAAACTTAAGTTCGAAATTGTTTAAATTTTATTTTAATATATTTGCTCAAAATATATTTTTCTAATAGTTTATCCAATTAATTAATTTCGGTTTCTTTCTGAATATAATCATCATCTAATTATAATTTGAATTCTATATATTTTGTTAATCTCTTTTAATTAGTGTTGTAAAATGCGGTATGCGGAAAGCATGCGGAAGGTCACTGCATACCGCATATACAGTATGCGGCTACATATACGGATTTTTATGATGACTAATATATGCGGATTCTTTCATTAAATATTAAATATGACACTCTTAAAAAATATTTCTATTTAATATACTTTAATTTGATCAAATATTAATTATGACAACTGCCAAATAACATATAAATCATACCAATTGTGTTTAGATTTTTTTTTCGTTGATATGTGATATCCATTAATTTTAGAGACATTTTAGAGTCTAACAAATAGGCTTGTAGCATAATTCTTAAATAAAAAATAAATAAAAGTCTATATGTAGTTGAGACGTTGAGTATTCAGTAGTTGTCATAAAAAAAGAAAACAAATATCCTCTATGGAAGGCTCGAAGCCCATCTAATCTTAGCAGGCCACAAGAAAGTATATGAATTCAAAGCCTAATTCGTCTGTGAGTTTCAGCGCTTCTCCGGTATAGTTTTTAGAGAGAGGGGGTGTTCGATGGTCATCGGATTCAAAGTGGTTTTAATGAGTTCTTTCACCGTCGGATCTGTTTTAAAATTTGTACACATGAATTCTAAAGTAGATCTGACGGTGAGAGAATTTGTTGGAACCACTTTTAGAGTCCGATGGCCATCGAACACCCCCCTCTCCCTAGTTTTTAGTCCCATATCATCTATTTAATATTACCAAGCAGCTCAGTGAGTCTATAAAGAAAGTCGGAGAATACCGTTCAAATTAACTTAACTGGACCGGTGGACCCCAGAGTTCGAATGAGGATATGGTATTGGATTCCCATTAAACTGGATATCCAATCCACTTTTTATTAATAAAATAATTCAGATATGCGGTTTGCAGAACTGTAAAATTTTAAATACGGTCTAATACAGCCATTAAGTTATATGCAGTCAAAATTATGCGGCCACATATTAGACTGCATATATTTTTTTCTATGCGGTTTCCAACCGCATACGCATATACACTGCATAGAACCATATTTTACAACACTGCTTTTAATACATAACTAAATCCGTGCTCTTGATTGAGGAGTTGTCCTTTCTTAATTTATATTGTGATTCCGAGGAGATTTTTTTTTTTTCAAAATATTCTCTCATTGTATTCTCTGTGTTGAGATTCATGAAAAGAAAAATAATATCCTTGATTTTTGCCCATGATATTTTTCATTTTTCTTCAATTTAATAAAATTCAATTGCTGGATATTGTGAAATTATCGTTAGTTACTTACATAGTCACGCAGAAAAAATGACAACTTCTAATTATCTTAGTTAATTGTGGTTCTAAATATTGTACAATAGAGACAAACTATACTTTAACACAACGCTTCACACAATTCAAATAATATTATTTTAATTTAATTTATTTTGACTAACTTTTTAACTATTTGAATTTCAAAAATTTTACTCTCAAATAAAAGATTTATCAATACAAATTGGAAGAGAGAAAACAAGAGCATTTGTACTTCTGTGAGGGAGTACATGGAAAAAATCAGATCAAAGGCATTTCATAGCCAAACACCAGATTTATATACAAAATTCGGTGATATCTTCATGGATTTCGAGACCTCTAAGTATGTTTATGTTCCTTAATTTCTCACTTTTTATATTTTATAAATTTACTATTTTATCCTACAAAGACTTTAATGCAATGCATTTTAATTTGTAGAATCAATATGCATGAGCTGAAAATACAAGTGGCGAATCTCTTTAATGACCATGATGATTTATTGCAATGGTTTTATATGTTATTCGAAGATAAACATACTACTTTTATGTGATTTTGTCAAATTAAATTCAATCATATACTAATTTACTTGATATTTACTTGAATTATTTAGGCTTTTTACATATGATTTGGTTTAATCTCTATTATTTCAGTTTGATTGATATATATATCTTAATATTTATTTATATGATTATTAAATGTATTTGTATGTACATGTATTGAATTTTGGCCTTTTGAAATTTAACCTCTCTTGTTTCAATTAAATCAAATAAATCGAAATTTACTTCGTTTTTCTTTTGTTTGATTTTATTAGGATTGACAAGTTTAATTTGGTTGATTCGATTAAATTTTTGAAAGAAGAATAAATTTTCAATTTGACTATTTTAATTTAGTTTTAGTCGAACAAACCATTTTAATCGATACAAATATGTTTTATCATATTTTTATTTTTATTTTGCTTCAACTTTAATAAATTCAACTGTTGAATATTGCAGAATTATCAAATAATAATTATTTTCATGGCCGTACCTAAAAATATAATTAGAAGCAATAACTTCATATTATCTCTTAGTTATGGTTTCAAATCTTACACAATACAGATAAAATACACTTAAAGACAATGTTTCACTCAACTCGGAAAATATTGTTTTTACTTAATTTATTTTGATTAACTTTTTGATTATCTGAATATCTAAATTTTACTCTCTGTAGGGAATCAAGAAATTATAATGTGGTGAAGTTTGTGGAAAAGATCAAATCAAAGCCATTTTATAATTTATAATGTATTTCGAGACCTCTCTAAGTACATTTTTTCCCCTTAATTTCTCGTATTTTACTATTTTGTGCAATGGAGACTTTAATGCAATGCTTTTTAATTTGCAGAATTAGTTTGCATGAGATGAAGTACAAGTTAACAAATCTCTTTCACGGTCATGATGATTTATTGGAAGATTTTTATATGCTTATCGGGAACAAACATACTACTATAGAGCCGGTATTACCACCGGTCCACCCACCACTCCAATTAAAAGCTAGGTTTTAGCATGTGATTTCATCAAATCTGATCGCATACTAATTTACTTGAATTACTTCGGTATTTTATATTTGATTTGATTTAATATATTATATATATATATATTAATAAATGTATTGTTTTATATATATATATATATATATATATATATATATATATATATATATATATATATATATATATATATATATATATATATATATATATATATATATAGAGTTAGGCTGGGGTGCTATGGATAGCATAGTGACCTCCCGTGCTACGGCTCAATATTCAAGTTTTCAAAATCCAAATGGTCGATCCGAACCGTTCATTGTTTAATCCATATTGAAATGTGCTTGGAGACCAAATTTTACATTTTTTGGAATTTTTTTACTATTTATTAAGCATTTTTGAAACCGCTGTTTTCCAGTGGTGCAGAATTTTAATAAAAACAGCGATTTTGAAACCATCTTAATAAATAGCAAAAAAATTCCAAAAAATGTAAAATTTGGTCTCCAAGCACATTTCAATATGGATTAAACAATGAACGGTTCGGATCGACCATTTGAATTTTGAAAACTTGAATATTGAGCCGTAGCACGGGAGGTCACTATGCTATCCATAGCACCCCAGCCTAACTCTATATATATATATATATATATATATCCAGTTTTGATCTTTTGAACAATTTTTTTTTTATTTCAGTTAAATCAAATAAATTGGCATTTACTTCCGTTATTTTTTCGTTTTTTTTTTATTGTTAGAGTCTGTTAGATAAGTATAATTCAGTTGGTACGGAATATATATGTAAATGTATAATAAACTAGTTACTTTTTTTTATTTTATTGTTTTTTTTTTGGTGTTTGATTTTTGTGCTATTCCTTCGTTGTAATATGACGGAACTCATGTTTTAATTTGTTGGAATCTCTAGATATTTTTTGTTACAATCTGAAAAAAAAACAATTATGACTCGTTGAGATCATGAGTAGTGTTAAGTGTTAAGTTGAACTATCAATTCAATTCAATGTTCGAGTATAAATTGAGAGATGGGGAAAAATATAATTAAGGAGCTGTTGTCAATGTTGAGATCATATAAAGAACGAAAGCCTCAGAAGATCCTCGTCATTGGCTTATTTAAGAAAGAAATAATAATCCAGAATACAATTAACAGTTAGCAAGGCAATTTAGGTATTAGACTATTATCTCAGATTGACTAGGAAAATGTCATAGAGTTGTTGTACTCAAAGATTGAGAGTTCAATTCTCTCTTATGACTTTGCAGCCTCTGCGAAGGTTTTAAAAAAAAGGACTATTCCCTCATATCTAGCAAATCTAGAATCATGTAAAATAGGAAATGTACCAACGGCTATATGCAATTTAGCCTATATATTTATTTATGAAATTAAATAGTGAATTTTTTTATTGTTTTATGTTATATTATTGTGTTGTACAAATTTTATGTTTTATTAATTAGAAAATAGAAAGTAATGTTTGCCATCTCTGTACTCAAATTTTTGTTATGTTCCCTGTGTTAATCAGCAATACACCACTAATTAAACATAATTGTTTCCCAAAATTATAAAAAAAAAAATTACTGTAGAGCTCCCAAGTTTTATATTGGATACAATTGATTTCAAAACAAATAATGTGAATTCTCAAATATGAAAAAGAGCTGTTACGTACACTACATCAGCATCCACTACATTAAAAGAGAAAAATAAAATAGAAATATTTCCTATTTAAAAAGTATGGTAGAAGCTGCCAGCATAAGAAAATAAAAGAAAAAAAAATTAAAAGGTGTCAATATATAGTCCCATGCAGCTCATGCAGCTTGTAGCACCTGTGGCATCGTTTTTTAGCTTCATCTCTAATTTTTCTGCCTAGTAGCTCCGGCATCAACTCATTTCCTCTGCAAATTTTCTAGTTGCACTACCTCAAAAGTTCTCATATTATACACACAAACCTTCAATAGGAGTGTTATATTATGGCTGTAAATACTTTATTATCTTGCCATATATACACTACAAAAGTGCTCCAAACAACTTCAATTTGAGTGTTGTATTGGCAATGTAAATGACCTATTATCTTACAATTTGGAGACACTATAAGAGTGCTCCAAACAAATTCAATAGGAGTATCCTATTATTGTTGTAAATGTCATATTATCCTATTCAATACAAGAGTGCCCCAAACAAATTCAATTAGAGTGTTGTATTAGGGTTGTAAATGCCTTATTATCTTGCTATCTTGAAACACTACAAGAGTGCTCCAGATATCTTCAATTGGAGTGTTGTATTAGGGTTGTAAATTATCTTGCCATATACAGACAATACTAGAGTGCTCCAAACAACTTCAATAAAAGTGTTGTATTATGGTAGTAAATGTTCTATTATCTTGCCATATAGAGACAATACTATAGTGCTCCAAACAACATTAATTGGAGTGTTGTTTTAGGGTTGTAAATGCATTATTATTTGCCATGTAGAGCCACTACTAGAGTGCTCCAAACACCTTCAATTGGAGTGTTGTTTTAGGATTGTAAATGTCGTATTATCTTTCCATTTAGAGTAACTACTAGAGTACTCCAAACACCTTAAATTGATGTGTTGTATTTGGATTGTAAATGCCCTATTATCTTACAATCGGGAGATACTACAAGAGTGCTCCAAACAATTTCAATAAGAGTTTTGTATTATAGTTGTAAATGCCCTATTGTCTTGCCAAATAGAGACAATACTAGGGTGCTCGAAACACTTTTAATTAGAGTGTTGTATTAGGGTTGTAATTGCCCTATTATCATGCCATTTGGAGACATTACTATAGTGCTCCAAACACTTTCAATTGGAGTGTTGCATTAGGGTTGTAAATGCCTTATTATCTTGCCATATATAGATACTAGAAGAGCGCTCCACACACCTTCAATTGGGGTGTTGTATTGGGGTGTAAATGTCCTATTATCTTGCGATATGGAGACACTACTAGAGTGCACCAAACACCTTCAATAGAAATGTTGTATTATGGTTGTAAATGGCTTATTATCTTGCCATATATACACACTACAAAAGTGCTCCAAACACATTCAATTGCAGTGTTGTATTGGCATTGTAAATGACCTATTATCTTGCAATCTGGAGACACTACAAGAGTGCTCCAAACAACTTCAATAGGAGTGTTCTATTGTGGTTGTAAATGTCATATTATTTTGCCATATAAAGTCAATACTAGAGTGCCCCAAACAGATTCAATTGAAGTGTTGTATTAGGGTTGTAAATGTCTTATTATCTTGCTATCTGGAGACACTACAAGATTGCTTTAGATACCTTCAATTGGAGTGTTGTATTATCTTGCCATACACAGACAATACTATAGTGCTCCAAACAATTTTAATAGGAGTGTTGTATTATGGTACTAAACATCATATTATCTTGCCATATAGAGACAATACTAGAGTGCTCCAAACACCTTCAATTGGAGTGTTGTATTAAGGTTGAAAATGCCTTATTATCTTGCCACAAATAGACACTAGAAAAGTGCTCCACACACCTTCAATTGGAGTGTTATATTAGGATTATAAATGTCCTATTATCTTACTATCTAGAGACACTACAAAAGTGCTCCAAACAACTTCAATAGGAGTGTTCTATTATGGTTGTAAATGTTATATTATCTTGCCATATAGAGTCAATACTAGAGTGCCCCAAACAAATTCAATTGGAGTGTTATATTAGAGTTGTAAATGCCTTATTATCTTGCTATGTGGAGACACTACAAGATTGCTCCAGATACCTTCAATTGGAGTGTTGTATTAGAGTTGTAAATGCCTTATTATCTTGCCATATAGAGACAATACTATAGTGCTCCAAACAACTTTAATAGGAGTGTTGTATTGTGGTAGTAAATGTCCTATTATCTTGCCTTACAGAGACAATACTATAGTGCTCCAAACACCTTCAATTGGAGTGTTGTATTAGAGTTGTAAATGCCTTATTATTTGGCCATATTGAGACAATACTAGGGTGCTCGAAAAACCTTTAATTAGAGTGTTGTATTAGGGATGCAAATGCCATATTATCTTGCCATCTGGAGACACTACAATAGTGCTCCAAAGACCTTCTATTGGAGCACTGTATTAGGGGTATAAATGTCATATTATCTTGCCATCTGGAAACACTACAGGAGTGCTCCAAACACCTTCAATTAGAGTGTTGTATTAGGGTGGTAAACGCCCTATTATCTTGCCATATAGAGACATTACTAGAGTGCTCCAAACAACTTCAATTAGAGTGTTGTATTAGGGTTGTAAAAGCTTTATTATCTTGCCATATACAGACAATATTAGAGTGCTCCAAAAAACTTCAATAGGAGTGTTGTATTATGGTAGTAAATGTCCTATTATCTTGCCATATAGAGACACTACTATAGTGCTCCAAACACCTTCAATTGGTGTGTTGTATTAAGGTTGTAAATGCCATATTATCTTGCAATCAGGAGACACTACAAGAGTGCTCCAAACACCTTCAATTGGAGTGTTGTATTAAGGTTGTAAATGGCCCTATTATCTTGCCATTTAGAGACACTACTAGAGTACTCCAAATAGGTTCAATTGATGTGTTGTATTTGAATTGTAAATGCCCTATTATCTTATAATTTGGAGATACTACAAGAGTGCTCCAAACAACTTCAATAGGAGTGTTGTATTATGGTTGTAAATGCCATATTGTCTTGCCAAATGGAGACAATACTAGAGTTCGCCAAACACCTTCAATTGGGGGTGTGGTATGAGGGTTGTAAATATCTTATTATCTTGTCAAATATAGATACTACAAGAGTGCTCCAAACACCTTCAATTGGAGTGGTGAGTTAGCGTTCTAAATGCCTTATTATCTTGCCATATATAGACATTACATGAGTGCTCCAAACACCTTCAATTGGAGTATTGTAATCGCGATGTTAATGTCCTATTATCATGCAATCTGGGGACAATACAAGAGTGTTCCAAACAACTTCAACAGGAGTGCTGTAGTAGTGTTGTAAATGCCCTATTATCTTGCCATATAGTACAAGAGTGCTCCAAATACCTTCAATTGGAGTGTTGTATTAGCGTTGTAAATGCCATATTATCTGGTCATATATAGACAATACAAGAGTGCTCCAAACACTTTTAATTGGAGTATTGTATTAACATTGTAAATGCCATATTGTCTTTCCATATAGAGAGACACTACTAGAGTGCTCCAAACACCTTCAATTGGAGTGTTGAGTTAGCGTTCTAAATGCCTTATTATCTTGCCATATTTAGACAATACAAGAGTGCTCCAAACACCTTCAATTGGAGTGTTGTAATAACGTTGTCAATGCCTTATTATCTTGCAATCTGGGGCACTATAAGAGTGCTCCAAACAACTTCAACAGGAGTGTTTTATTAGGGATGCAAATGCCCTATTATCTAGCCATCTAGAGACACAACAAGAGTGCTCCAAATACCTTCAATTGGAGTGTTGTATAAGGGTTTTAGATGCCCTATTATCTTGCCATATAGAGACAATATAAGAGTGCTTCAAATACCTTCAATTGGAGTTTTGTAGTGGCGTTGTAAATGCCTTATTATCTTGCAATATATAGACATTACAAGAGTGCTCCAAAGACCTTCAATTAGAGTGTTGTAAGCGTTGTCAATGCCCTATTATCTTGCTATCTGGAGACACTACTAGAGTGCTCGTAACACTTTCAATTGGAGTGATGTATTAGGGTTGTAAATGCCCTATTATCTTTCCATTTAGAGACACTACTAGGGTACTCCAATCACCTTCAATTGAGGTATTGTATTTGGATTGTAAATGCCCTATTATCTTGCAATCTGGAGATACTTCAAGAGTGCACCAAACACATTCAATTGGAGTGTCGTATTAGGGATTTAAATGCCCTATTATCTTGCAATCTGGAGACACTATAGGAGTGCTCCAAACACCTTCAATTGGAGCGTTGTACTAGGGTGGTAAATGCCCTATTACCTTGCCATACAGAGACAATACTCGAGTGCTCCAAACACCTTCAATTGGGGTGTGGTATTAGGGTTGTAAATGTCTTATTATCTTTCCATATATATACATTATAAGAGTGCTCCATATAACTTCAATACGAGTTTTGTATTAAGGTTTTAAATGCTCTATTGTCTTGCCATATATAAACATTACAACAGTACTCCAAACATCTTCAATTGGAGTGTTCTAATAGCATTGTCAATGCCCTATTATCTTGCAATCTGGGCACACTGCAATAGTGCTCCAACCAACTTCAACAAGAGTGTTGTATTAGAGTTGTAAATGCCCTATTATCTTGCCATATAGAGAGAATAGAAGAGTGCTCCAAATACCTTCAATTGGAGTGTTGTATTGGCATTGTAAATGCCTTATTATTTGGCCATATATAGACACTACTAGAGTGCTCCAAACACCTTCAATTGGAGTTTCGTATTAAGGTTGTAAATGCCCTATTATCTTGACATCAGGAGACACTACTAGAGTGCTCCAAACACCTTCAATTATTGTATTGTATTTGGATTGTAATTGCCTTTTTATCTTGCCATATATAGATCTTACAAGAGTGCTCCAAACACCTTCAATTGGTGTGTTGTATTACCGTTGTAAATGCCCTATTATTGTGCAATCTGGGGACACTACAAGAGTGCTCCAAACAACTTCAATAGGAGTGTTGTATTAGGGTTGTAAATGGACTATTATCTTGCTATTTAGAGACAATAATAGAGTACTCCAAATACCTTCAAAAGGAGTGTTGTATTAGGGTAGTAAATGCCCTATTATCTTGTCATATGGAGACATTACTCGAGTGCTCGAAACACCTTCAATTGGAGTGTGGTATTAGGGTTGTAAATGTCTTTTTATCTTGCCACATATGGACACTTCAAGAGTGCAGCAAACACTTTCAATTGGAGTGTTGTATTAGCATTGTAAATGCCTTATTATATCGCCATATATAGACATTACAAACGTGCTCCAAACACCTTCAATTGGAGTGTTGTATTGGCGTTGTCAATGCATTATTATCGTGCAATCTGGGGACACTACAAGTGTGCTCGAAACAACTTTAAAGGGAGTGTTATATTAGGGTTGTAAATGCCTTATTATCTTGCCATATAGAGACAATACAAGAGTGCTCCAAATACCTTCAATTAGAGTGTTGTATTAGGGGTGTTAATGCCTTATTATCTTGCCATATATAGACACTACAAGAGTGCTCCAAACACCTAAAATTGGAGTATTGTATTAGCGTCGTAAATGCCTTATTATCTTACCATATATCGACATTACAAGAGTGCTCCAAGAACACCTTGAATTGTAGTGTTGCATTAGCATTGTCAATGGCCTCTTATCTTCCAATCTGGGGACAATACAAGAGTGTTCCAAACAACTTCAGTAGAAGATTTGTATGAGGGTCGTAAGTGCCCTATTATCTTGCCATATAGAGACAATATAAGAGTGCTCCAAATACCTTCAATTGGAGTGTTGTAGTAGCGTTGTAATTGCCTTATTTTCTTGCCACATATGGATACTACAAGAGTGCTCCAAACACCTTCAAATGGAGTGTTGTAATAGCGTTGCCAATGCTATATTATCTTGCCATCTTGAGACACTACAAGAGTGCTCGAAATACCTTCAATTGGGGTATTATATTAGGGTTGTAAATGTCCTATTATCTTGTCATCTGGAGACACTACAATAGTGCTCCAAACACCTTCAATTAGAGAGTTGTACTAGGGTGGTAAATACCCTATTATCTTGCCATACATAGACAATACTAGAGTGCTCCAAACACCTTCAATTGGGGTGTGGTATTAGGGTTGTAAATTTCTTATTATCTTTCCATATATAGACACTACAAGAGTGCTCCAAACATCTTCAATTGAAGTGTTGAGTTAGCGTTCTAAATGCCTTATTATCTTGCCATATATAGACATTACAAGAGTACTCCAAACATCTTCAATTGGAGTGTTCTATTAGCATTGTCAATGTCCTATTATCTTGCAATCTGGGCACACTACAAGAGTGCTCCAAGCAACTTCAACAAGAGTGTTGTATTAGGGTTGTAAATGCCCTATTATCTTGCTATATAGAGACAATAGTAGAGTGCTCCTATTACCTTCAATTGGAGTGTTGTATTAGTGTTGTAAATGTCTTATTATCTTGCCATATATAGACAGTACAAGAGTGCTCCAAACACTTTCAATTGGAGTATTGTATTAGCGTCGTAAATGCTATATAGAGACGCTACTTGGGTGCTCCAAACACCTTCAATTGAATTTTTGTATTAAGGTCGTAAATGCCCTTTTATCTTGCCATCTGGAGACAGTAGAAGAGTGCTCCAAACACCTTCAATTGGAGTGTTGTATTGGCGTTGTAAATGCCATATTATCTTGCCATATATAGACATTACAAGACTGCTAGAAATACATTCAATTGGAGTGTTATATTAGGGTTGTAAATGCCTTATTATCTGGCCATATTGAGACAATACTAGGGTGCTCGAAAAACCTCTAATTGCTAAACCCTAGACATTACGAGACTGCTAGAAATACATTCAATTGGAGTGTTATATTAGGGTTGTAAATGCCTTTTTATCTGGCCATATTGAGACAATACTAGGGTGCTCGAAAAACCTTTAATTGGAGTGTTGTATTAGGGATGCAAATGCCCTATTATCTTGCCATCTAGAAACACTACAAGAGTGCTCCAAACACCTTCAATTAGAGTGTTGTATTAGGGTGGTAAATGCCCTATTATCTTGTCATATAGAGACAATACTAGAGTGCTCTAAACACCTTCAATTGGGGTGTGGTATTTGGGTAGTAAAAGTCTTATTATCTTGCCATATATAAACACTACAAGAGTGCTCCAAACACCTTTAATTGGAGTGTTGAGTTAGCGTCCTGAATGCCTTATTATCTTGCCATATATAGACATCACAAGAGTGCTCCCAACACCTTCAATTGGAGTGTTCTAATAGCGTTGTCAATACCCTATTGTCTTGCAATTTGGGACACTACAAGAGTGCTCCAAACACCTTTAATTGGAGTGTTGTGTTAGCGTCCTGAATGCCTTATTATCTTGCCATATATAGACATTACAAGAGTGCTCCAACACCTTCAATTGGAGTGTTGTAATAGCGTTGTCAATGCCCTATTATCTTGCAATCTGGGGACACTACAATAGTGCTCCAAAGAACTTCAACAGGAGTGTTGTATTAGGGATACAAATGCCCTATTATCTTGCAATCTGGGGACACTACAAAAGTGCTCCAAAGAACTTCAACAGGAGTGTTGTATTAGGGATGCAAATGTCCTATTATCTTGCTATCCGGAGACACTACAAGAGTGCTCCAAATACCTTCAATTGGAGTGTTGTATTAGGGTTGTAAATGCCCTATTATCTTGCCATCTGGAGACACTACAAGAGTTCTCCAAACACCTTCAATTGGAGTATTGTAATAGCATCGTAAATGCCCTATTATCTTGCCATATAGAGACAATACTAGAGTACACCAAACACCTTCAATTGGGTTGTGGTATTTGGGTTGTAAATGTCTTATTATTTTGTCATATATAGACACTACAAGAGTGCTCCAAACACCTTTAATTGGAGTGTTGAGTTAGCGTCCTGAATGCCTTATTGTCTTCCAATATATAGACATTACAAGAGTCCTCCAAACACCTTCAATTGGAGTATTGTAATAGCGTTGGCAATGCCCTATTATCTTGCAATCTGGGAACACTACAAGAGTGCTCCAAACAACTTCAACAGAAGTGTTGTATTAGGGATGCAAATGCCCCATTATCTAGCCATCTAGAGACACTACAAGAGTGCTCCAAATACCATCAATTGGAGTGTTGTATCAGGGTTGTAGATGCCCTGTTATCTTTCCATATAGAGACAATATAAGAGTGCTCCAAATACCTTCAATTGGAGTGTTGTAGTAGCGTTGTAATTGCCTTATTTTCTTGCCATGTATGGACACTAGAAGAATGCTGCAAACACCTTCAATTGGAGTGTTGTATTAGCGTTGTAAATGCCTTGTTATATTGCCATATATAGACATTACAAGAGTTCTCCAAACAACTTCAATACGAGTGTTGTATTAGGGTTGTAAATGCCTTTTTATCTTTCCATATAGAGACAATACAAGAGTGCTCCAAATAACTTCAATTGGAGTGTTGTATTAGGGTTGTAAATGCCCTATTGTCTTGTTATATATATACACTACAAGAATGGTCCAAACTCTTTCAATTGGAGTGTTGTATCAGGGTTGTAAATGTCTTATTATCTTGATATATATAGACACTACATGAGTGCTCCAAACACCTTCAATTGGAGTGTTGTATTAGCGTAGTAAATACCATATTATCTTGCAATCTACAGACACTACAAGAGTGCTCCAAACAACTTCAATCGGAGTGTTCTATTATGGTTGTCAATGCCATATTATCTTGCCATATAGAGACAATCCTAGAGTGCACGAAACACATTCAATTGGAGTGTTGTATTCGGGTTGTAAATGCCCTATTATCTTGCCATCTGGAGACACTACAAGAGTGCTCCAAAGACCTTCAATTGGAGTGTTGTATTAGGGTTGTAAATGACCTATTATCTTACCTTTTGGAGACACTAAAAGAGTGCTCCAAACACCTTCAATTGGAGTGTTGTGTTAGGGTTGTAAATGCCCTATTATCTTGCTATATAGAGACAATACAAGAGTGCTCGAAATACCTTCAATTGGAGTGTTGTATTGGCGTTGTAAATGCCATATTATCTTGCCATATAGAGACAATACTAGGGGTGCTCCAAACACCTTTAATTGGAGTGTTGTATTTGGGTTGTAAATGCCCTATTATCTTGCCATATGACAATATAAGAGTGCTCCAAAATACCTTCAATTGGAGTGTTGTAGTAGTGTTATAAATGTCTTATTATCTTGCAATATATAGATATTACAAGAGTGCTCCAAACACCTTCAATTGGAGTGTTGTAATAGCGTTGTCAATGCCCTATTATCTTGCTATCTGGAGACACTACTAGAGTGCTCAACACACCTTCAATTGGAGTGATGTATTAGGGTTGTAAATGTCCTATTACCTTGCCATTTAGTAACACTACTAGGGTACTCCAAATACCTTCAATCAGATTATTTTATTTGGGTTACAACTAGCCTCGTATGTTGCTATCTGAAGATACTACTAGAGTGCTGCAAAGACTTTCAATTGGAGTTGTGTATTAGGGTTGAAACTACCATGTTCTCTAACCATATAGAGACATTACTAGAGTACTCCAAACACATTGAATTTGAGTATTTAATTAGGGTAGTAAATGCCCTATTATCTTGCCATTTAGAGATACTACTAGAGTACTCCAAACACATTCACTGGGAGTGTTGTATTTGGGTTGTAAATGCCTTATTATCTTGTCATTTGGAGACTCTACTAGTGTCCTCCAAACACCTTCAACTGGAGTGTTGTGTTAGGATTGTGAATGTCCTATTAACTTACCATTTGGAGACACTACTAGAGTGCTCCAAATACCTTTAATTGGAGTGTTTTATTAGGGTTACAACTACCCTCTTATGTTGCGATCTGGAGACACTACTTAGAGTGTTGAAAAGATATTTAATTGGGGTATTGTATTAGGGTTGCAACTACCATCTTTTTTTGCCATATAGAGATTACTAGAGTGCTCCAAACACCATCAATTGGAGTGTTGCATTAGGGTTGTAAATGCCCACTACTAGTGTGCTTCAAACACCTTCAATTGGAGTGTTGTATTAGGGTTGTAAATGCCATATTATCTTGCCATATGGAGACCCAACTAGAGTACTACAAACACCTTCAATTGGAGTATTATATTATGGTTGTAAATGCCATTTTATCTTGCCATCTAGAGACACTACTAGAGTGCTCTAAACACCTTCAATTGGAGTGTTTTATTAGGGTTACAACTACCTATAATCTTTCAATCTGGAGAAACTTCTAGAGTGCTCCAAACACCTTCAATTGGTGTGTTTTATTAGGGTTACAACTACCATCTTATGTTACCATCTGGAGACACTACTTGAGTGCTGCAAAGACTTTCAATTGGAGTAGCGTGTTAGGGTTGCAACTACCATCTTGTCTAATCAAATAACGACATTATTAGAGTGCTCCAAAAATCTCCAATTGGAGTGTTGTATTAGGGTTGTAAATGCCCTATTATCTTGCCATTTAGAGACTCTACTAAAGTGCTCCGAAGACCTTCAATTTGAGTGTTTATTAGAGTTACAACTACCTTCTTATGTTTCCATCTTGAGTCATCTAAATATTTAATATATACAATAAATTTTCTTATTCGAATTTCAAACATGTAACTTTCTATATAAATGATGTTACGTACATTTGTCACAAAACTAAAAGTTAGTTTTCTTATATTATATAAAAATATGTTATACGAGATACTACACAAGTTATTGGTTTATTGCAGCTTTGAAGAGCACAAAATATCATGAATTGATTAGAGCCGATCTTATAGACAACAAAAGAATGAGGGAATTGTGCCAGAGTTGATTTTTTTTTATTAATCTCTTCTCAATGGAATATTGGAATTAGATTTAGTGATTGATTGAATTCCCATATAGATATTTAGGGAACCTTAATTAGTTTTATTTATTTTTCTATACTTGGTTGGAAAAGAATTTTTGAAGGGAGCTAAAGATATGATTGATAAAAATATTGTATATCCAATTATATGAGAAATAATTAAAGGCTTTCTAATTTGATTTTGCATCCTGCAATCGTTTCATTTGGAGGGATTCTTTGATTGGCTAATTTCTAATTTAATTGGCTAGTTTTCAATTTGGTGACTAGGAAGAACTTTAAAAAAGAATTTATATGTTATTGTTTTAGAATCAACAAACCAGAAATAGTTTGAAAGAACAAATCCTTCTCACCCTATATTAATATATAACATTTTTAAAATTAGAGAAAAAAATTAATTTTAGATACAAAGGAGTTAAAACATATAAAAGAAAAATTAGCATATTAAATTTATTTAATATCTAATTATAGAGGATGGATATTACAATTATATAAATCACTCCTGACATTTCAAGTTCGTGGTTACCGACTGATTTGTGGGGTCAGATATTGGTGTAGGTTTCAAATTTAGTGATATAAATTTAGTAATAAGAATGAATGCAGTTATATATATAAAACTATTAATCTCCTTACCTTAGCAGTTTATTTTTTCTTCCATTCTCTCTCTTATTTTTCTCTCTTTCTCACACACTAACTCTCTCATAATTTCACTACCTTCAACTTCGTTTTGAATTACGCAGACTTGTCATGGCACTCAATCAGCATGATCGGTAATTTTCTTGAATTAATTACTTTCTGTTTGTATTATTTTTCTTATTGTGTTTTTTGTTAGTTTTCAATTATTTCATGTTCTCACATTGATCCAAAAAAATTAATTCTATTGGTTATTCAATTTTCAAAGTATAATATGAGTAAAGTTAGGGTGTGACGTGCTCATCAAGAAAGTTTGGTGAGTATAACTGCAAAAGTATATTGGATCGACGTCAAATGTTGAATCCAAACCGTTGAAATTCATGTACTTTATGAGTGATGCATATACATACAAAATTTTGAAAATTTTGAATTTATTTGCTACACAGTCAAGTGGTCAAAGAAATAATAAAAATTGAATATATAAAATAACTTATAAATTAACTTATAAAATGTTCATTTCTTTGACCACTTGACCGTGTAGCAAATAAACTCAAAATTTTCAAAATTTTGCATGTATATGCATCACTCATGAAGTATATGGATTTCAATGGTTTGGATTCAACATTTGACGTCGGTCCAATATACTTTTGAAGTTATGCTCATCAAACTTTCTTGACGAGCACGTCATGCCCTTTACTCGTATAATATTACTAATAAGTTTTTCACTATATATAATTTGTACATATATTTTGAAGAAAGATACACCGAATATTTAATGGTTTATTTATTTTAATTTATTATTCTCAAGTTAAAAGATGTTAAAACATTAGTTCGAAAAATTTTAAATTTTCATTTTATTATATTTGCTTAAAATCTCTGTTTATAATATTTTATAAACTTGAGGGTTATTATATATTATCTTGCCCAATTAATTCGTTTCTGTTTCTTTCCGAATATAACCCTCATCTAATTTTAATTAATTTGGACTCTATTTTGTTAACCTCTTTTAATATATAACTAAATAGAACTAAATCCTTGTTACTTGATTAAGGAGTTTTTATTTCTTAATTTATATTGTGCATCCGAGGAATTTTTTTTTTTTTAAATATTCTCGCATTCTACTCTCTGTTGGGATTCAAGAACATAAAAGTAATATTCCTTGATTCTCCCACATGATATTTTTTATTTTACTTCAATTTAATTAAATTCACCTATTGAATATTGCGGAGTTATAGTCAGTTATTTATATAGTTGCGTCTAAGAAGTGACAATTTCAAATTATTTTAGTTGTGGTTTCAAATCTTGTACAATAGAGACGAATTACACTTAGAAAAAATGCTTCACGCAATTTAGATAATATTATTTCAATTTCATTTATTTTGACTTTTAACCATCCGAGTTTCAAAATTTTTACTCACAAATAAAAGGTTCATCAATAAAAATTGGAGGAGAGGAAACAAGAGCATTCGTACTGCTCAAGATTTCATAGAGTACAAGGAAAAAATCAGATCAAAACGAGAATTATATACAAAATTCGGTGAAATCTTGATGGATTGCGGGACCTATAAGTACGATTATGTTTCTTAATTTCTCATTTTTTATACTTTCTAAATTTACTATTTTGTCCTAGGGAGACTTTGATGCAATTTTTTTTTTTTTAATTTGTAGAATCAATATGGATGAGATGAAATACAAATTGGCGAATCTCCTTGAGGACCATGCTGATTTATTAAAAGGGTTTACTATGTTAGGCAACGATGAACATACCACTTTTAGGTCAGTACCAGCTCCCACCCCTTCAATTAAAAGCTAGCTAGGTAATTTACTTGAATTACTTCGCAAATCCAGTCACATAGTAATTTACTTGAATTACTTCGGCTTTTTATATTTTATTCGGTTTAATAGGATTCGACTGATATATCATCATATTTATTTTTTTGATTATCAAATAAATTTGTATATGTATTGAGTTTTGACCTTTTGAAATTTAATTTCTCTTATTTCAGTTCAATCAAATAAATAAAAATTTACTTTGATTTTTTTTTATTTGGTGTTATTTTGATTGACAAGCTAAATTCGGTTGGTTCGATTGGATTCTTGAAAGCCGGATAAAGTTTCGATTTATTCGGTTTTAATCTAACTAATCGTATAAACATCTCCAATTATGGCATGTGATTTTAGAAGAAAACATTCTTCTGAAACTAGATTGTTAATTTTTATTGTGCATCCGAAGAAAAAAAAATTAAAACTACCTTAATTTTCTCTCATAATATTATCTATTGGAATCCAAGAAAAGGCAAAATTATTCTTTAATTATCTCCGAAGATACTTTTCATTTTGTTTCAATTTAATTAAATTCAACTGATATTGCTGAGTTAGATTTTCATGGCCGTTCATAAGATAGTAACAAGCGACAACTTTATTTTAAGAGATGAGCTACAGTGAGCTATGGAGTAAAATGAGTTGGTACTCCATAGCACTATATTTTTATTTTAAAAATTCAAACAACTGGTCCGAACTGCTCAACATGATTTCCATATTGAAATGTGCTTGGAGACCAAATTTTACATTTTTTGGAATTTTTTTACTATTTATTAAGTCACTTTGAAAATCGCTGATCTGATGGTCTATAAATTTTTACTGTTTTTACTGTTCACAGTAAAACAGTAATTTTCAAAATTACTTAATAAATAGTAAAAAAATTCCAAAAAATGTAAAATTTATTCTCCAAGCACATTTCAATATAGAGATCACATCTAACGGTTCAGATCGGTTGTTTGGACTTTCAAAATAAAAATAAGATGTGAAGTACAAACGCGTTTTACTCCATGGCTCACCGTAGTCAACCTCTTATTTTAATTAACTTATTAACTATCTGAATTTCTTAATTTTTACTCTATGTAGAGATCCAAAAAAAGATGCATTGGAGTATGTGAAAAAGATCAAATCAAAGTCATGTGGTAAAACACCGGACTTATGTACAAAATTCGGTGCTATATTAATGGATTTCGAGTACTCTAGGTACATTTTTGTTCTTTAATTTCTCGCTTTTTATATTTTATAAATTTACTATTTTGTGTAATGAGGACTTTCATGCAATGCTATTTAATTTGTAGAATCAGTATGAATGAGATGAAGTACAAAGTGGCGATTCTCTTTCACAACCATGATGATTTATTGCAAGAATTTTATATGCGCTACGATAATGAACATATAACTATTAAGCAAGTTCTACCACCGGACCATCCACCATTTCAATTAAAAGCGAAGTTTTAGTATGTTATTTTGTCAAATCCGTTTGAATATTAATTTACTTGAAATAATTCGGTATTTCATATTTGATTTGGTTTAATCTCTCTTATTTTAATTTGACTGATATATATAAATTTATATATCTTGATACTTATTTTTATGATTATTAAATATATTGTTACATGTATTGAATTTTGACCTTTTGCAGTTCAATCAAATAAATTAAAATTTACTTTAGATGACAAGTTTAATTTAGTTAGTTTAGTTAGATTTTTGAAAACTGAATAAAATATCTATGCGAAGGTATAATAAATTTCAAATCATTATTTATGTTACTGTGCACCTACGTTATTCGTGTTATTTTAGTATTTATGGCATGTCATATTTGAGAATTAGCATTATTCAATTTGATTTGAAATCATTTCAATTTATTATTTAACATGGGATTCTACGGTAAAGTTTCCTTCTTTTGATTTTGGGAAATGATTACGTTAGTCCACTTCAGTTTATTGCTGATTAACAAGTGAAATACTGGTAGGAGGTAACAGTATTTACTGACCAGCCATACTAGGCTATGACATTTCAAAAATGTGGGTCAGTAACAATTTGAATGTTTTTTGGTAGTAAAAAAAAACAAGCAATTTGAATGTACATTAGGCTTCAAGTTCTAGGAGCAAAACAAAACTTAAGTCACTGTGTCACATACAAAGTAGCACTGTGCTGGGCAGTTTCCAGTTATGAATATTTTGTCGGTTTGATTTCTTGCATTATGCACAGTAAAGTAGGTCTGATCTATTATTACCAGTACGTAACACAGAGCCATCATGTCAGTATATCCCACATAACAACAGAACCAAAGATAAAGGAACAAAGAACAATCAAGAAATGTAAACACAGAACTATATATCATCTCAGCATATCACACATAACAACAGAACCAAAGATAAAAGGACAAAGAACAATCAAGTAATGTAGACACAGAACCAGGTTTTTCTGAACTTTCTTGCACCCACCAGACTTGGAGGAGATTTTCACTGGTGGTTGTTTGGATCAAGGGCATTCTGATGCCAGTTCTCCTCCACTGACACCACTTGCTCATGCTCCTCTTGCTCATGCTCCTCTGGCTCGTGCTCCTCTGGCTCATGCTCCTCTAGCTCGTGCTCCTCTAGCTCGTGCTCCTCTGGCTCATGCTCCTCTGGCCCATCAACTGGGCCGACAGGCACAGGGTCAGCCGGGTCGTTTGTGATGCCGTTTGAGGCTAATAGCGCTACCCTCATGCATATAAAAATATCTATCCTGTCACCGAGCTCCTGTAACTGCTGAGATGTGTGACAGAGCCTCTCAACAGCCAAGGCCAAGTTGGGGCCCACGACGTCTCCGTCTTGGAGGTTAGCATTGTTCATAAGCAGCTTGGAAATTATCCAGGGCCACATTCATGTCAGTAATGCGAGCATCCATGATTATAACTACTGGAATAGGGAGAAATGCTTCTTTTAATTAGTTCAAGGATCAGTGGTTGGATGGGTTTATATTTATAATGTTCTATGGAAACAGGGTTTTGGTCTTTTGGCCCGGGTTCAATTAATAAATGGGAGCCACAGTGTGTAAGAAACCCTGGGTTTCTGACTTTCTGTTAGGCGATTGGTTTTGGGCCTTTTTAATTCTTTATTTTTCTTTCTTTATCTTTGTGAAGGTATATGAATTTGTAAGTATAGAGAAGAAGAATGCAAGAATGTTTATTTCATTTCTTGATTAAATTGTGCTTACAAGATGTGACCTTTATATAAGGAAGCATATCAGTAGTCAACTACTTCTCTAATCCTCAATAGTAAGTGCTTAACAGAAATAGCTAGTTACAATAACAGTCTTTGCTAACAACCTTTGTTAACTACCTAATCTAACAGCCTAGTCTAACTAACTTTGACTAATTGATTAGTGTAGATCTTCTGTTATGGCTTGTACTAGGTTTATTAGTATATTATAAAGAGTAAAGTTAGGGTGTTTATAACTTATAAGCAAGGTTCTGAAACTCGGAATCGGAATCGGAATCGGATTTTCGACCGTCGAGTAAGAATCGGATGAATCGGCCGGAATCGGAAGAATCGGATCGGTAACTCGGGTTTTTTTGGCAGAACCCTTGTTTTGTAGCCAAAAAATGAGAAAAAATTGATAAAAATAATTTGTAAAAAAACTATGTTAATTAAGTGTTATATTCCAAAATTTTAAAACATGATTTAATTATTAAGTTGATTATTTCGTCTAATTAAATTTTTATTAGATTAATGAACAATTAGATTTATCTGAGTAACATAAAATGAATCTAAAATTTAGAAATATAAATGAATCTAATTCGTAAATTAAAAATTGGAAGTTAAAAACATAAGATAAAATATAGCACCATAAATAAAGTGTAAATATTCGATAAATCTAAAATTTGTTACAATCGTGAAACTAAGAAAGGAAATAAATCAAATCATGTAAATAAATAAATAATTGAATTCTAACTAAGAGTAATTAAATTAGGAATTATAAATTGATTTGGCAATTATATGTGTGTGTGTGTATATATATATATACTACTTTAAATTTAATTTGTCGGATCTAAAAATCAAATTATAAACACGTAATAATACTCGTACGACATTATAAATTGTTACGAATCTTCGATTCGAAATTTGGACGAAAACAGATTTTTAATAAATTAATGAATACATATAAAGTTCTGGATTGCTTGGACCATTGGATTTAATCCCAACACGAATCTTGAACTCATCCTACACTTTGATTTTTGAATTGATGAAAGGAAGGGATTTAAACCCATTTGAATAAAATTTCAGGTCCGGCACATAATTATCATCCTCTGAGATATCTCATATTTTGCGTGACACCGTTCAAATAAGTTCTGCACAAATCTAAGCTCAAATAATACTGGCCCCCCTGCGCTATCCTTCTCTTTTTCCCTTCTCTCCCGTTCGCGCAAGAAACAAGAATGGACTCCATGAAAGTTCTCTCCAGCGATCTCAGCAATCTCCATGAAACTTCTCCTCAGCCGGTCTTCAGCCTTCTCCTCCTACGGCGGAGCACAATCCAGGTTAGTTGGAAATCGGAATTTTTTGAAATGAAATCGGCTCAAATCGGCTCAACTCGGCTTGAATCGGTGTAACTCGGCCAGAAAATTGGAAAATCGGCCGATTCCGGCACTGTTCATCCGAGTTTTGCCGAAAAACTCGCACGGGCGCGAGAATCGGGTAAAACTCGGCTCGGACGCCGCCGATTCCGAGTCGACTCGGCCGAGTCAACTCGGAATCGGCCGATTTTCGGAACCATGCTTATAAGCTCACTAATTACTTTGATGAGTTTAAATCTAATTTTTATCGAATTATCTTCGAATGATGAATTTAAATTATTTAAATTAATCAATCTAGACTTCTTGAGTGGATTTGTTTCCATTCAAATTCTATAAATTTTTGAATTTATTTATTACAACGTCAAGCGGTTAAAAAGTTAATGAAAAAATGTTTTTAAATAATTTATAATTTTTTTACCCCTAGTTTGTGCTCTGTGTAGTATAGCTGCAATTAAAAAAATAATGAAAAATAAATGAAAGGTCGCCTTAGCGAATATCTCTTATGTATCTCGCAGGTTGCAATTAAAGACTAAATTTCACTTTAGTTTGCTTCTTTTCTTTTTTCCCATCTTCTGTAGTAGTTTTCCAACATTATCAATCGTCTTATTTTATTTAAAGTGATGTAAGATAATTATGTGTTAATTTTGAGCTGCAAATTAAAACAAGCGTGAAAATACAAAACCAATAGTTCAGACAGTGACAATTTGCAACTTAAAAAAAAATTACGCAGTCCAATAGTCGACACCAAGCTAATGCTAATTTCATATATAGTAATAGAATTGTGTGATGGTATAGTGTTATCTGACGCCTACCTTACTGGAACTTCCCATTAGCAAAGTAAGCTGACAGAATAAGTACCACTGGTAAAAGGACCAGCGCACTGAAATATTATTCTTTGAAACACTAAGCCGAGTTTAGAGACTTGCAATAGAGTTAAAACTGATCTGTAAATACCGTTACCCATAGTGCAGTTAATGAGCCTTTTAGGCCAAAGTTAGAGCATCTACATTTTTTAAACTCTTATATTTTTTAATTAATTTGATGTGACAGTTTTTAAACCAGTTTTAGAGATGTAGATCGATTTCTAATTTAACTTCGGTCAATAGTTTCTTAATAAGAAATCGTTTATAAACTCTGATGTGGCGAAATTATTTCCTAAAATTCCCTTCTCCTGTACCGCTGGCGCTCTCTCTCTCCGAACGAAAACAAGTTTCTCCAACGAACTATTTTCCTCAGTTCGTTCACCTCCGGTCATGGTTTTTCTTGCAAACTGTTACAATGAGTTCGCCACTTGATTCTTTTCAAAATGTCATCTCATCTCTTGAGACCGAACAAATAATTTTCCTCTCCACGTAGGAGACCCAGCCAGGGATGAAATTAGGTAGGAATTCAGAGGAAATGAGTTGATGCCGGAGCTACTAGGCAGAAAAATTAGAGATGAAGCTGTTCTGTGGATCAAGTACTGCAGAAGTAGGAAAAAACGATGCCACAGGTGCTACAAGCTGCTTGAGCTAGAGATGGGATAGTCTGCGTGCATGAGCTGCATGGGACTATTAACACCATTTAATTTTTTCCTTTTATTTTCTTATGCTGGTAGCTTCCACAATACTTTAAATTTAAGTCCTTTTCAGTTTATCATATTATATTAGGAGGAGCTAATACATATAAAAAGAAAATTTCAGTTAAGGTTCAATTATCAATTTTTTGAAAATCATATATAGGAGTGACTAATTAGCACTTCAAGCATGAACTATATAAGATCCGTTCATGTATGACAATCGAGAACTCCTATATATCCCCTGTGTTTCTGAGTTTCTGTTAGGCCATAATTAGTTTTGTTTAATTCAAGCAAAGAGTCATCTTTATTTTTCTTTTATAATTAACTTTATGTGGCGCGCGTGCATATGTGTGAGTAAAGATTAGAAGTCAAATCATCTAAATATTTAATATATACAATGAATTTTCTTATTCGAATTTGAAACATGTAACTTTCTATATAAATAATGTTACATTTGTCACAAAACTAAAAGTTAGTTTTCTTATATTGTATAAAAATATGTTATACGATCGAGATATATACTACACAAGTTATTGGTTTATTGCACATTTGAAGAGCACAAAATATCATGAATTGATCAGAGCCGAACTTATAGACAACAAAAGAATGAGGGAATTGTGCCAGAGTTGATTTCTTTTTATTAAGCTCTTCTCAATGGAATATTGGAATTAGATTTAGTTATTGATTGAATTCCCAAATAGATATTCAGAGAACCTTAATTAGTTTTATTTATTTTTCTATACTTGATTGGAAGGGAATTTTTGAAGGGAGCTAAAGATATGATTGATAAAAATATTGTATATCCAATTATATGAGAAATAATTAAACGCTTTCTAATTTGATTTTGCATCCTGCAATCGTTTCATTTGAAGGGATTCTTTGATTGGCTAATTTCTAATTTAATTGGCTAGTTTTCAATTTGGTGACTAGGAAGAACTTTAAAAAAGAATTTATATGTTATTGATTTAGAATCAACAAACCAGAAATAGTTTGAAAGAACAAATCCTTCTCACCCTATATTAATATATAACATTTTTAAAATTAGAGAAAAAAAATTAATTTTAGATACAAAGGAGTTAAAACATATAAAAGAAAAATTAGCATATTAAATTTATTTAATATCTAATTATAGAGGATGGATATTACAATTATATAAATCACTCCTCACATTTCAAGTTCATGGTTACCGACTGACTTGTGGGGTCAGATATTGGTGCAGGTTTCAAATTTAGTGATATAAATTTAGTAATAAGAATGAATGCAGTTATATATATAAAGCTATTAATCTCCTTCCCTCAGCAGTTTATTTTTTCTTCCATTCTCTCTATTATTTTTCTCTCTTTCTCACACACTCAATCTCTCATAATTTCACTACATTCAACCTTGTTTTGAATTGCACAGACTTGTCATGACACTCAATCAACATGATCGGTAATATTTTTGAATTAATTACTTTCTGTTTGTACTAGTTTTTTTTTTTTTATTGTGCTTTTTGTTAGTTTTCAATTATTTTATGTTCTCACATTGATCCAAAAAAATTAATTATATTGGTTATTCAATTTTCAAAGTATAATATTACTAATAAGTGTTTCAACTATATATAATTTGTACATATATATATTGAAGAAAGATACACCGAACACTTAATGGTTTATTTATTTTAATTTATTATTATTTTAAGTTAAAAGATGTCGAAACATTAGTTCGAAAGAAATTTCATTTTCATTTTATTATATTTGCTTAAAATCTATGTTTATAATATTTTATAAACTTGAGGGTTATTTTAAATTCTCTTGTCCAATTAATTCGTTTCTGTTTTTTTCTAAATATAACCATCATCTAATTTTAATTAATTTGGACTCTATTTTGTTAACCTCTTTAATATATAACTAAATAGAACTAAATCCTTGTTACTTGATTAAGGAGTTCTTATTTCTTACTTTATATTGTGCATCCGACGATTTTTTTTTTTTAAAATATTCTCGCATTCTACTCTCTGTTGGGATTCAAGAACATAAAAGTAATATTCCTTGATCCTCCCACATGATATTTTTTATTTTACTTCAATTTAATAAAATTCAACTACTGAATATTGCGGGGTTATAGTTAGTTATTTATATAGTTGTGCCTAAGAAGTGATAATTTCAAATTATCTTAGTTGTGGTTTCAAATCTTGTACAATAAAGACAATTTACACTTAAAAAAAATACTTCACGCAATTTAGATAATATTATTTCCATTTCATTTATTTTGATTTTTAACCATCCGAATTTCAAAATTTTTACTCTCAAATAAAAGGTTCATCAATACAAATTGGAAGAGAGGAAACAAGGGCATTCGTACTTCTCAAGATTTCATAGATCTGTATAAGGAAAAAATCAGATCAAAAGCATTTTATGGTCAAACACGACAAATATATACAAAATTCGGTGAAATCTTGATGGATTGCGGGACCTATAAGTACGTTTATGTTTCTTAATTTCTCATCTTTTACATTTTTTAAATTTACTATTTTGTCCTAGAGAGACTTTATTGTAATGTTTTTTTTAATTTGTAGAATTAATATGCATGAGATGAAATACAAAGTGGCGAATCTCTTTCAGAACCATGATGATTTATTACAAGGGTTTAATATGTTATTCAACGATGAAGATACTACGATTAGGTCAGTACCAGCACCCACCCTTTCAATTGAAAGCTAGGTTGTAGTATGTGATTTTCTCAAATCCAATCACAAACTAATTTACTTGAATTATTTTGGCTTTTTTATATTTGATTCGGTTTAATTTGGTTCGACTAATATATCATCATATTTATTTCTTTGATGAGATGGGCTACGGTGAGTTGCGAAGTAAAGCGACTATTTTATTTCACGCTCATATTTTGCGATTTTAAAGTTCAAAACATCGATCCAAATCGTTCATCTTGTTCTCCATATTGAAATGTGCTTGGAGACCAAATTGTACATTTTTTAGAATTTTTTTACTATTTATTAAGCAATTTTGAAAGTCACTGATATGATGATTCAGAAAATTTTACTGTTCACAGCAAAACAGTAATTTTACAAATATTTAATAAATAGTAAAAAAATTCTAAAAAAATATAAAATTTGGTCTCCAAGCACATTTCAATATGGATTAAACACCTAACGGTTCGGATCAGTCATTTAGACTTTCAAAATAAAAATACGGCGTGAAGTAGAAACGTGTTTTACTTTGCAACTCACCGTAGCCCATCTCTTCTTTGATTATGAAATGAATTTATATATGTATATAGTTTTGACCTTTTGAAATTTAATTTCTCTTATTTCAGTTCAATCAAATAAATAAAAACTTTGATTTTTTTTTTTTGTTTGATTTTATTCTGATTGACAAGTTAAATTGGGTGGGTTCGATTAGATTCTTGAAAGCCGGATAAACTTTCGATCTGAAAATTTTAATTCGGTTTTAGTCTAATCAACTTTATGAACATCCCTAATTATAGCATGTGATTTTACGGAAATTTTTTTTTTCTAAAACTAAATTGTTATTGAAAGGGGAGGTAGCACAATTGACTAGGAAAAAGTCATAGAGTTGTTGTACTCAAATGTCAATAGTTTGATTCCCCTCACGATTTCGTGCATCCAAGGAAAAAAAATATATCTTAATATTCTCTCATTATACTATCTGTTAGAATCTAAGAAAAGGCAAAATTAATCCGTAATTCTCTCACAAAATATTTTTCATTTTGCTTCAATTTAAATAAATTCAACTACTGGATATTGTAAAGTTAAAGTTAATTATTTTCATGATCGTACATAAGAAAGTATGAAGCGGCAACTTCATATTATCTTAGTTGTGATTTTAAATCTTACACAATAGAGATGAAATATACTTAAAGTCAATGTTTCACTCAGTTCGAATAATATTATTTGTATTTACTATATTTTGATTAACTTTTTAACTATCTGAATTTCTTAATTTTTACTCTATGTAGAGATACAAAAAAAGATGTGGTGGAGTATGTGAAAAAGATCAAATCAAAGGCATGTGGCAAAACACCGGACTTATGTACAAAATTCCGTGATATATTAATGGATTTCGAGTTCTCTAAGTATGCTTTTGTTTCTTAATTTCTCGTTTTTTATATTATATAAATAATAAATTTATTATTTTGTGCAATGAAGTTTCATGCAATGCCTTTTTATTTGTAGAATCAGTATGCATGAAGTGAAGTACAAAGTGGCGAATCTCTTTCACGAGCATGATGATTTATTGCAAGATTTTTAATTATATGCTCTTTGATGATGAACATATAACTATTAAGTTGGTACTACCACCGACCCACCCACCACTTCAATTAAAAGCCAAGTTTTAGTAATGTGATTTCGTCAAATCCATTTGCATAATAATTTACTTAAAATACTTTGATTTTGTATTTTTATTTCAATTGACTGATATATATATAAATTTATATATCTTGATACTTATTTGTATGATTATTAAATATGTTGTTATTTGTATTGAATTTTGACCTTTTTGTATTCAATCAAATAAATCAAAATTTACTTTAGTTGACAAGTTTAATTCAGTTAATTTAGTACTTTAGTTAGGTTTTTCAAAATTGAATAAAATATTTATCCGAAGGTGTGATGAATTTCAAATGATTATTCCTGGTAGTTTAGTACTTAATTTAGTTAGATTTTTGAAAATCGAATAAAATATCTATCCGAAGGTATGATGAATTTCAAATCATTATTCTTGCTACTCTGCACTTATGTTATTCGTGCTATTTTAATATTAAGTATGGCTAATATAATATCAGTGTAATGTCAGTCTATATAACACCAACTCTAAAATCTATCAAATCGATTTTAAATGGTGAATCCAAACTGTTCAAACCGATTTACTTCATTAGTTGTGTATTTACATGTAAAATTTATAAGTTTTTGAGTTGATTTGGTATCAAGTCAAGCGGTCAAATTTTTGAGTTTTTAAGTTAATTTTAATACATTCATTTTTCAATTTTTTTTCCGCTTGATTTGATACTAAAATAACTCGAAAATATAAAAAGTTTGCATGTAAATGTATCACTCATAAAGTAAATTGGTTTGAACGTTTTGGATTTATCATTTGAACTGGATTTGATATATTTTGAAATTAGTGTTATATAGACTGAAATGATACTGATATTATATTAGCCATACTCTTTAATATTTATGTGATTTGAGCATGTCTTATCATCTGCGACAACAATTTGTCAAAACTAAAAAAAACATTTGAGAATAATCTAATATCAGACTGATATCGATCTTTATAGAGACAATTCATTGTCTTAAGTTTTTGATAAAAGACAATAGTAATAACACAGTGTAACCAAAAGGTAAAATTTTCTATGCTATCCTACTTTAATACATATGAACGCATCTACGTACACGACTGCACCACATAATTCTTTGATAATATATATTTGGTATATATCTTCTTGCAAAAAACCTCACCGTACCAATGATTGCATTTTTAGAAGCTCATGCATTAAAATTGATTTACATATAGGGGTGCAAACGGAAACATGGAAAATATCCTTTTCTTTTCTACTCAAAGAAACACAACTTTTTCAAAAAATTTTATTAATACCCTAAAAAAAATATTTTAATGAATATGCTCTCAATTTTTTTTTAAAAAAACTGCCCTAACAGCTCCCTACAGGGGTGGCTAGCTCTCAGCATTGATCGCCCCATCAACTCTTTTTTTTTTTTTAGATCTTAATATTTTCATTTAAATAATTTTGTAGAGTTATAGTTTTCTTGTTTAGGGTGTATGCCAATAAATAAAACATTTGATGTATTGATGAGTCATGTCATAACTCTTTATAACTTTGACTTAATTTGTTAGTTTGATATCACAAGTCTAAAGATAATGAGGATGGTTACAATGCACCCTCCCTTTTGTGCTCCTAACGTGCACCCCCTCATATCTTTATTTTCAATGTTTAAATAGTTGATTCGAATCTTCCAACATGTTCTTCATATTAATATGTGCTTGGATACCAAATTTTATATTTTTTGAAATTTTTTTACTATTTTTTCAGAATTTTTGATTAAATTAAACAATAATAAAAAACTTCAGTAAAAATTTTTCAAAAAATATAAAATTTGGTCTCCAAGCACATTTTAATATGAAGAACACGTTGGAAGGTTCGAATTGATTATCTGAACTTTGAAAATGAAGAAATGAGGGGAAGGGTGCACGTTAGAAGCACAAAAGAGAGGGTGCATTTTAACCCTCCTCAAAAATAACACTAATTAAAGACTTGACCTTAATTCTTAATAATTTATTAATTTTACCTTGTTATTGACTATTGGACTGTTTGAATTATTATTCCTTTTGGATATTGACCGCTTACATTTTTAAGTGCTAAATTTTCAGCAATCTTCGTTTGGAATTTTTAAAACACTTAAATTTAATTTTGAACACTCAAGAACACTAAAATTGAATTATATGATTATATCACACTAAAATAACATAAGATTGTTACTGTACTAAGAACTTGAATGGTAATAAGGAGCAAATTAAACGGCATTTTGTTTCCTTGTTGCAAGTCGCAATTTCATAAAGCAGCAGGCCTAATCAAGACTCAAGAAAATGTGTCATAATCATCAACTCAACTAGCATCTTCCCAAATAACAAAATATCATCTCAGTATGTCACCATTGCTTATCCCACATAACAACAACAGATCACCCGAGAAATCAAGAACTAAGAAAAAAGAAAAAAGAAAAGGGAAAAATCAAGAATTGTAAACACAGAGAAAGCTTTTTTCTGAACATTCTTGCACCACCAGATTTCTTTTCAGAGTTTTACTAATTCAAGGTCCGGTCCAGTTCAGGAAGATCTCGGTTCAGCTGCGCAGTGGGGTCCACTGCATCGGCATTGAGAGTTATCATCTTTAAATGCCTCATAGTTTGATCAAAGTCAGGCAGATCCCGCTTGTGGCCCATTGTGCTATGATCTGCTGACTCTTTAGGTGCAGCTGTGTTGAGCTCCTCTTCTGACTCGTCATCCTCTTCTGGCTCAGCCGTGTCGTGCTCCTCAATCACTGGATTGGCGTTGAAGGCTAGCAGCATTCCCGCAATAATCATGAAATGCTTCATATTATTGCGTACCAACTCAAAGTGCTGATAGGTGTGCTGCAGGTTTGCAATGGCCAAGGCCAAGTTGGGGCCCACGGCTGTGACTTGGTGGGCAGCAATAGCATTGTACTCGACCTCCACAGCTGCGAAAGCAGCTTCACAACTTTCAATGGCAGCAATCAGTGTGGCAATGGGCTCATAGATGTGACGTAGGTTCTCCATGGCTGAGTTCAACGCTACGTTGGAGCCCACAATCCCTTGTTGGACAGCATTGTATTCAGCCACCGTGGCTGTGAGAGCAAATTCACAACTTTCAAGGGCACGATCCAATGAGGCAGCAATAAGAGTATCCACGGCTGCAATAGCACCTTTGCAACTTTCAATGGCGTCACTCAGCGAGGCAACGAGTTCATCCATCATTGTAAATACTAAATAGTATGAGGAGGAGAGATGGTAGTTTTTGTTTTTTCGGTTCAAGGATCAGTGGTTTTCTGGTCGGATGGGTTTATATTTATAATGTTCTATGGAAGCGGGCTTTTGGGCTTTTGGGCTTTTGGCCCAGGTTCTATTAATGGACCCCTGGGTTTCTGATTTTCAGGGCTTTTCTGAATTCTTTATTTTCTTTCTTTATCTTTGTGAAGGTATATTATAAAGAGTAAAGTTACTAGTTAGGGTGTTTATAAACTCGCTAACTACTTTAATTAGTTTTACTTTAAAATTTATTAGATTAACTTTAAATGTTTAATTTAAATTCTTAAAATTAATCAAATATAGATTGATGTGATTACATTAAAATTCTATAAATTTTAATTATATTAGAACATCAAACGGTTAAAAAATGATGAAAAATATGAATGCATCAAAATGAGAGTGAAGCTAGTGTACTATGCATAGCACATAATTTTTTTTTAAATATAATCAATTTTAATTATTGTAATGAAACAAGCACCATTAATTTGGTTTTTATAAAAAGCAATCCCACCGATCTTAGGAGGAAGTTTTTTAATTTAGTTTTAAGGAATATGCGATCAATTATTTCTACTTATTTTCCTCTCCACCAATCCTAAGATCAGTGTACTGCTTTTTATAAAAATCAAATTAATAGTCCTTTTTTTATTAAAATAATTAAAAGTTTAAAATGTACTTGAATACCAAATTTTAAAATACTTCGATTTTTTTTTACTATATTTTACATATGCAAAAAATCACTTGACCTAAAAATTCTTAACCATTCGAAATAGTGTTTTTCTACATATCTAAACAATAGTAAAAATATATAAAAAAAAAAAAAATTGATTTGAAAGTATATTTTCACATGGAGATGATGTTCAATTGTTCAGATTGATTATTTGAATTTAAAAAATGAAGATGTGCATTCATATATATAGTACTGATGAATGTGCGCTATGCATTGTACCAAAGCCTTACTCTTATAATAATTTATAAAAAAAAAATTACCCCTAGATAGTGCTCTGTGCAGTATATATAGCTGATCCCAATTCTCGGACATTAAAACCCAAAATAACATAGATGACTTGATCAATGAGAAATTGAATATCGTAGTTGATAATATCATACAAGTTTCATGTCAGTCTATTATTCCAAAATATCTCATTAAAATATAAGTCGATTAAAATATTGATAATGAAGCTGCAGAGCATAACAACAGAGCAATAATATATATATAAAAAAAAGGTACATAGAAATAAAAATTCAAACTGTCCAAAAAAAACACAGAAAATCCTAAAACCACCAAATATAGAAATCAATTTCAGGAGAAAATATTTATTAATACTAGAATAACAATGTCTTACTTAAAAACAGTGCAATCAGCATGCTGCCAATTTAGATCAGAAAATCAGAAAAAAAGAAGGGTCAAATAAATTGAATATAACAATTTATCTACTGATAACCACTGTAATGTCCTACTAAAAACCATCTAAGTACTGGTAACATGCAGGCTGATACCTGCCAGCATAATTAAAAATGCTGCTCCACAATACAGTGATAGCATCTTGCATTTATTAATTAAACTAAGAGACAATTAATCGTGTTATACAGACATTCAAAAGATGAAGTTTCCTCTTTGATGTTGCAATGCATTTGTCAAAGTTCAACTTGCAACCCCTATATATGCAATTACAAATTTTGGATTAGCTGAAAGTTATTTCGCTCTAAGAAAAACTAATGTAAACTAAATAAGGCAGATCAAAGGGTATCTAATAATACAGTAGAACTTTTTGCATCCATGTAAAATTAGTGTATTTTGATAAAATAGAAATAACTTGAAGAGGAGCTAAGATATTTTGGAGAAGCATTTTTACGCTTGTGAAATAGGGACCCAGTTACTCTTCCGTAAAAGATACATTTTTTGTTTCATGATATCAACAGTAAATAGTTATTTGTGAGTGATATTATTAAACAATAAGTCTCAACCAGTCAGAGCTTGCGGTTTTTCATTTTTTTTTGATATAATACTTGTCCTGTTTGTACTGGTATACATACAAGAATGATCAGACACCTTGGACAAGAGGGAATAAGTCTTAAGGGCACATTTACAAATTCTTTTACAGAACTTCTAAAATTAAATAGGTCGTATCATACACTAAGTGTGTATTGGGGTAGTTTCCTAAAATGTTGCACTGTAAAGGTATTAGCTGTGACTGGTTCTCTGATATTGTGCTGCTTATTACCTGTATAACCAAGCATAAGCTGGCTTTCAAAACAGGTCATATCCACTGAACTACTGGTAACAGTATTCACTGGCCAGTACTAGGCTATGAATGTAAGTAATAATTTGAATGTACTTACTAGGCTACTGGTAACAGTATTTTCTCGGCTAAAACATGGATTATTAACAATTTTATTGTACTTGGTAAGCAAAAGGCCCCCTACTTCCAAAGAAAATAAATAAAACGAGAAGAAAATTTTTAATCTACATTAGGTTCGAAATTCTAAGAGAAAAATTACAAAACTCCATTTAGGATTTCATATACTAAGTAGCACTGTGCAGCGTTCTTACCAGTACAATATAAGAAAAAAAACAAAACATTACACCAGTACACTAATTAAAAAAAAATAAAGAAATACTAAACAAAAAAACAGCATAGCAGTACACAATTCCACCAAAGAGGCATTATCTTATTATTATTCTTTATTAAGATTTGACTGCTTACATTTTTAAGTGATAAATTTTTGTTTTACAATTTTGAAACACTTACTTTACTTTTGAACCCTCAAGAACCCTAAAATAGCATTATGTCACAATAAAATAACATGAGATCGATTGATAATGTAAGAACTCTACCAAAAGATGGAAATAAGAAAAGAAACAAATTTGAAATTAACCTGCATTAATTTTATTTCCTTGATGCAAACAGCAAAATTGTAGAGATTTGCTAAAGTCATTCCACTGTTCAGAAGAATCATGAAAACAAGATTCAAGAAACTTTAACGGTCAAAAATCTTCTCTACATATCAACTCAACGAACATATTCCATAAAACATCATCTCAGTACGTATGTCACCATTGCTCATCCCACATAACAAAAGAACCCAAGAAAAAGAAAAAGAACAATCAAGAAATGTAAAAAACAGAAAGTACAGAACCATGCATGTTTTCCTGAACTATAAGCACATTTTTACAAATTCAATCTTTCTTGTTCGGATCAAGGGCATTCTGATGCCAGTTGTCCTCTACTGACACCTCAGATGCAGCTGTGTTAGGCTCTTCTGCCTCTTCAGGTGCAGCTGTGTTAGGCTCACCTGCCTCTTGAGGTGCAGCTGTGTTAGGCTCCTCTGTCTCTTGAGGTGAAGCTGTGTTAGTTTCCTCTGCCTCTTGAGGTGCAGCTGTGTTGTGCTCCTCTGTGTCTACAGGTGCAGCTGGGTTGTGCTCTTCAAGCATGGGGTCAGCTATATGGTGCTCCTCAATCCATGCTTCCAGCACCTCCTTGATGGTTAGCAAAAGCAACAAATCATCGCCTACCGACTTGAAGCGCTCAAAGGAGTGATGGAGGTTCGCAGTGGCTGAGACTTGGGCGGCAGCGTAGAACTCAGCCTCTTTGGCTAAAAAATCAGCTTCGCAATTTTCAATTTCAACATTCAATGTGGCAATGAACTCATCCATGATTCTAACTAGTATGAGGAGAGATGGTAGTTCTGGTTTAAAGATCACTGGTCAGATGGGTTAATAACTTTATATCATTATATGTATAGTTTTAAGTGTTCTATAATATATATATAGCACTTAATTAGGGCTAGGTTCAATGGGATGGGAGCCACTTAATTAATGAGAAGTGAGAACCCCTGGATTTCTAACTTTCTGTTAGGCTTTTTTTCTTGAAGAAATTTTTTTTTTTTTTAATTATTTATTTTCCTTCTTTATCTTTGTGTAACTATTTTATAAAGAATAAAGTTTAGATCTTCACAGGCTAATTTAGTGTTCTAATGAGTTTAATTCTAAAATTTATCGAATTAGTTTAAAATGATAATTTTTAATTGTTAAAATCAATTTAGAGTGATGTGTTTATATTCAAATTTTATAAATTTTAAAATTAATTTGTTATAAACAAAATTTATAAATTATTCAAAAATGGATTTATTAAAATAACTTGTAATTTTCCTTTTATACGGCTAGTGGGTGCTAGGGGAAGTACGTATAGTTCATGCATCCCAATCATCTCAGGTTATTAATACCTTGAACTTGTAAATTCGGATTTTTTTTTTTTTCGAGCAAAACTTATTTTGTATTAGAAAATGGAAAAAATTATGAAAAAATAATTAGTCCAAAAAACAATTACAGATAAGGTCACTTTGTTGACCTCTAGAAAAGAAAAATAAAGAAAATAAAAAAAGAAATAAAAAAAAGGGGAAAAGGATACGTTAAGTAAAAAAAATAATAAAAAAAGAAAAATGAGCAAAATGAATGTTCCACAAAATGAGCACGATGATTAATACTACCTGAAGTAATAGAAATTTTGAGTTTAGATCTGGACCATTCGATCTGCTTTGGCATTTCACTTCGAGTCAGATTAGTTTAGATTCTGATCGGACGGTCTAGCAGCCAATCAGAACCCGCGCACTCCTTAGTGTGTACGTGCGCATGTTAATTTCCGATTGAAGATATTTTCTTATTCTTCTAGAAAATCACTCGGAAATCAGAAAAAATCGAGCAAATTAAGATAAGAATCGGTTTATCGGGCAAGTCAAATCAATTCCACTGAGTTATGTTACAAAAATAGTCCGACCGTGTGCATCGAGACAAAACTCGGATCGTTATCAGTCAATTCCGGTCCAACTAGACCGAATCAATTCAGAATTGGTAGGGGTGTCAATAGCACTCTTTAATCTATTTATCCGATCTATATCATATCTAATAAAACAAGTATGGATAAGATATTTTTTCCGTAAATTTACTGTAAATACGGATAAAGATTTTTTTCATTATTTTAACGGATAATTGTACGGATAAAGTCTATTTCGTATCCGTTATCTGATTAGATAAATATAATAAAAAAATATATATTTTTTTATATTAATAAGCATTGAAATGAGTACTTTAATTAGTTTATTTACGTTTAGCATGATCAAATTTCTTTCAAAAAAATTTTATACATGTGTAAAATGAATTTATATATATTGTAATATTTTATTTAATAAATAATAATTATTATTATTGTATTAATATTATCAATTATTTACCCACTAAATAAGAATAAAATACGAATAAATAAAAATAGAATGCAGATAAAGATAATTGTAATAAATACAAATAAGAAGATACTTGCACCTGATTCTTACAGTACCCATTAACATGGAAATGAATTTACTGTGATTCGATATTGTAAAACAATAATCCTACAAATCCTGCTTTTCTAATTTTCAACCATTCAACTTTTTCTATATACGCATCTCAAAATAGTTGATTTTACGTGTACATATTTCAAAATAATTCAACAGCTAAATTAGAAAAAACAGAAATTTCAAAATATTGTTGATCTACGAAGGATTGCAGCAGATTCGAATCCCCATTAACACCCCTAAAATCGGTCATTTTGGAAACAGTCTTCTGCCTGTCACTTGTATTTGACTATGTGGACCCCACACGTCAGCGTAGGAGTTGCCTGTGTTTGACTATGCGGACCTCACGTACCTTTGAATTTAATTCTCCAGAATAGATGTTTCATTATTTTGTTTTACCCATTTTGGTTTTCAGTCAATCGTTCACATCGAGCCTTTTGAGGATCGATGTACAAACTTTCGTTCATAGATGTGAACCGTTTTAACCAGTGTTCTTCAACCCGGCCGGACTGGACCGAACAGTTGACTAGAAATAACTGGACCCGGACAACATTACGGTTCGGTCCGTTTAAAAGTTAAAACACCCTATAAGCTATAAGCTGATGAACCAGTAAAAACCGGGATATTTGCCTGGTTTTGGATCGAAATTAATAAACCGTTCAGAAAAAAGAAAAAGAAAAAACGGTTGATTACATAGTTCGAGTCAGTCGCATCTCTTCATTTCTCCGATGACGGTTGATCTCTTTTGATGTGATGAATTATCAGTCCCAAGCACACAATTTGACCTTCACATTCTAAGATTAGAATGTGCTTGGAGACCAAATTTTATAGCTTTTTGGAATCCATTTTTTTTTTTTTGATATCTACAAAATTATTGTTTTGAATGTTCCAAAATATTCTGAAAATAGTGATTTTGTATCTATATAAAAGAATTCCAAAAAAAAAAAATATATATATATATATATATAAATTTTAGTCCCCAAGCAAATTTTTATATGAAGATCATGTTGAGCTTTTCAATTTGATTGTTTAGACTTTTAAAGTGAAGAAAAAGATGTGGAGAATAATTGAGGCACATAACCAATGGTGTATTTTAATCATACTCTTCATCATAGTATATATAATGTGTCAACCATATATATGTTGTCCACTAAATTAATTTATAATTTTATAAATTTTATAAATTTAACATGTAAACGCATTATATATGAAGTAGATTGGTTTTAACGACATGAGTTCATCGTTTTAAATTAATACAATTAATTTTTGAATTAAGCTCACCATGAATTAGTTAGCTTAAGAATACCTAGTTCTACTCAATTTAACTTTAATATCTATCAAATTAATCGATAAATTCGATCACTCTTACATTAACTTTTAAAATAATAAGAAATAAATGTATTGAAGTTAGGAAAGAGCTCTATTTAATCCCTTATTTTTTTTCATTTTGTTCACATAGTAAGGTTTACAGCTCCAAAACAAAACGAATAAAAACTAGAAAACAAATAAATAGTTTATGAATTCATAAAAGGCAATTTTATTTCCATAAACTCTTCACATGCATGGAAACACCTATGCTCCGCTTGGAAAAAAAGAAAAGAAATTCCAGTAACGTGATATTCGCGTGATGCAGAAGATAATTTAATATTTTATTATCTAGTACATCTCTTTTGATTTGATGAATTATCTGAAGCCAAGAAAATTAAATTTAATTATGTGCACATCTGCACATTATTACGACAAATGTAATAATAGATTTTATAGGTGCATATATACAAGATGCATTGAAATAAATAGGAAGATCAAATCTGAAATGTATGTCTTATTCTAAACGCTCATTTCTCAAATTAATTGCATGAGATTCTTTTTATTTTAATTTTTTAGTTTTGGCAAAACAATGCTGTGTCCCAGATAACAAAGCATGCTCAATTATACCCTGGCAAAGATATATAATATATTTATATATCCGTGTGCGACATAAAATTGAAAAAAGAAAATAAAGAAAGATCTTGGAGAGAAACAAAACTAATCGCCTAACAGAACCTAGGCCTTATAAAGAAAGCTCTTGCTTGGTTTCATCTCCCCTCATACTAATTATAATCATGGATGAACACATGGCCTTCATTGCCATGGTGGCTGCTCACAGTTCCTCATTGAATGATGCCTGTACTCGTTGCCAATTTGCTTTTGAAACCCTGAAGGCCGAGTACAACGCTGTCCAACAAGGGATTGTGGGTTCCAACGTGGCCTTCGACTTGGCCAAAGAAAACTTCAAGCATGCGTATGAGCACTTCAACTTGGTATCTAAAAATGTAAGGCATTTTATCGATGCGAGGAGAATGGAACTTCAGCAGAGGCAGCACCTGTCGGGCCTCAATGCTAATCCAGTGCACCACACAGTAGCTGAGCCGGCACCAGTCAGGCCAGTTGTGGCTGATGTGTCAGAGGAGTACAACACAGCTGCACCTCAAGAGACGGTGGAACATAACACAGCTGCATCAAAGGAGACAGTGGAGCACAACTGATCAGATGTGCCTGAGCTTGCTTGATCCAAATAAAGAAGCCTGAATTAGTAAAAATCTGAAAAAAGTCTGGTGGTGCAAGAATGTTCTGAAAAAAAAACTGGTTCTGTGTTTATTTCTTGATTGATCTTTTTTCTTGTTTCTTATATTCCTGTTTTCTTGGGTTCTGTTGTTTATGTGGGATAAGCAATGGTGGCATACTGATACTGTTGTTATGTGTAGGTTATAGTTTCTTCAATCATGTTTTCTTGTTTCTTTGGAAGTTGGAACTGTGTAATAGGATTATATTGAATTAGCCCATTATGTGTGATCTTGCTGCTTGCAATAACAGAGAAATAAAATGCAGTTCAGTTTGCTTCTTTGTCTTATTTCCATCTTGTAGTAGACTTCTTACAGTAACAATATCTCATGTTATTTTAAACTGATATGATGTTATTTTAGTGTTCTAGAGCGTTCTAAAGTAAATAAGTCTTTCAAAATTGACAAACGAATATTGCTAATGCTTTTTTCGTGCAATTTTTTTTTTAAGTGTACTGGTGATATCTTAACTGACACTATACCTTACTCTGCATAATGCAAGCAACTAAACCGACAATTTATATCCATCCTACAAACCGATATTTAAATAAATATTACTTGAAATATACATACAGATATTCAGCTTATGTAAGAAAATATAATTGAAAATAAATATTGAAGTTTAACTAGGTATTTGACGAATAAAAAGAAAGCCCAGTTTTTAAGTTACTGAAGAGGATAACGAAATAAACCACATTTGGACTCATGTAGCTCCAAAATGACTGGAGTTCTGTTAGATTGTAGAATTTCAAGTCAAATGTACATTTAATTGTTTTGTTTGATCCTAGAATTTCAAGCCAACTTCACATTTAAATTTTTTTTGTTTCTTTTTATTTATTTTCTTTTCCCTACTTTAGTTTTAAGTACATTCAAATTGTTACTGACCCACATTCAAACTGTTAGTAGTTCAGTTGGTGAGGTCTTGACAAAGTTACAGACTTACACTTTAACACCTATTAATCAGCAATAAACTGAATTGAACATAAATTAATGTTTCCAAAATTCAGACAAAAAAAGTTTTACAGAACTAAAGAGCTGTTATAAATTGAAATACAACATCAGCAAGTAGTACATGAAATTGAATAATGCTAATTCTCACATATTGAAAAGAGCTGTTTAACTACAACACACACTACATGAAAAGAACAAAAAGGAAAAGGAAAGTAGTCAAACTAAAGACATTACAGCAATAAAATCCTACAATCTAACCCTCATGGCCGGTATTTAATTACTAATCAAAAGAATGACAAACAACACTACAATTTAACCCTCATTATTTACACTTTTTTCCATGGCAGAGAAAAGTATAACAGTTAGAGCCAGAAAAAAAAAAATTATACTCATAGCAGCCTCTGCTACAGGGCTTGGCTATATCATTTAATTTAAAGGATTTTGGATTCTGTTCTTGCCTAGCCAAAAGTGTTACTGTGTTTCTGCTGAAGGGAAAGATTTCAGAAAGTGATATGGAGATAGATCAAAATCACATTCATGAGTACTCAAAAGCATCTGTTGATTGCTTCCCATCCTGACATAAGCTAGCTATCTCTGACATAAGGCTTAAACTAATTTCAGACAGATCAGAGTACAAAAAATTCTGCCTTAGTTTCTACATCAGGCATGAGATCCTCCTCTTATATATGGTTATTCACAATTCATTGTTCAGTATTGGTCAGAGTCTCAGAATGCAAGCAATTATAAACACACAAATCATGCTTCATTGAAAATTTAATTTCAGGCGGCATGCAAATATATATAATCCATGCTTCATTTCATAGACAGAAAAATGCATGCTTGATTTCTATGAAGTGTTAATTGAAAGAGGTGATGATTAATGAACATCGGAAAAAAGCTTGAAAGGTGAATTAAGATCCCTAGCTGATCATTCCAACCGCTTCTTATTTAGGCAACATCATAACCTCTTTCAATTCATACTTTCTAGATGTATTTGATAAGCTTCTGCATATCATGCTTTAGTAATATTCAAATATGGATTGGTCTGTACTATGGATTAATATTTTTGTTTTCAAAACCCTAGTAGTTGATCCGAACTATTCAACATGGTATAAATATGAGTATGTACTTGTAAACTAAATTTTATATTTTATAATTATTTTACTAATTTTTTAGATGAGTAGAAAACCCCCTTTTTGAATGGTTCAGAATTTTCATAACAAGTGATTTTCTACCTATTTAGAAAAATAGTAAACAAATTTTAAAAATAGAAAATTTAGTTTACAGATACATATTCATATAGAAGTCATGTTGAACGATTCAGATTGACCATTAGAACTTTCAAAATAAAGATTTATATCCATAGCATAGGCCAATATACGCTATACAATAGTACCATACCTCATTCATAAAACATTACACCATTATATTAATTGGAAAAACAAAACAAAGAAACAGTATACTTACACTATTTACCAAAGAGGGACTAGCTTGTTATTGACCATTGGACTGTTTGAATTATTAGTTTTTCAGAGGTTGACTGCTTACATTTTTAAGTGCTAAATTTTGATCAGCAATATTGATTTGCACTTTTCAAACACTTATATTACTTTTGAACGCTCAAGAACACTAAAATTACAATATAACATTATATCCATAGTGGGAATAATCGGCCGCCGATCCGGATCGGCCAACCCCGATCCGATTTTGAGCCGATCCTCACGTAGCAAATTATAAAAAAAAAAAGGGAAAAAAAAAAAAACGATCCTGAGCCGATCCGATACTCCGATCCTGATACCGATAATTCCTACTATGATTATATCGTTCTAAAACAACATGTGATTGTTACTGTAAGAACGCAACTTATACGTTCATACAAGATGAGAACAAGAAAAGGAATCAAACTAACTGTATTTATTTCCTTGTTGCAAGCAGCAAGATCAGGGATAACCTGCTAAAGCCCATTCCACAGTTCAAAAATAAACCAGAAGACAGGAATTATATATCAACACAACGAACATTTTCCAATAAAGCTCAAGTCAGTATGTCACTAATTTGGTTATTTATTCCACATAACAACTGAATCCAAGAATATAGGAATTATGAATCAAGATCAAAGAACAATCAAGAAATGTAAAACACAGAACCAGTTTTTACTGAAATTTCTTGCACCATCAGCCCTTTTCCAGAGAATTTTACAAATTCAAGTCCCAGCTATGCTTCACCGTCTCTTCCGGTGCAACCATGTTATGCTCCGGTGTCTCTTCAGGTGCAGCTGTGTTGTGCACTTCTGACAGATCAGCCACAACTGGCTCGACGGGCACCAGCTCAGCTGTGTTGTGCTCCACCATCTCTTCGGGTGCAACCATGTTATGCTCCGGTGTCTCTTCAGGTGCAGCTGTGCTGTGCACTTCTGACAGATCAGCCACAACCGGCTCGACGGGCACCAGCTCAGCTATGTCGTGCTCCACCATCTCTTTGGGTGCAACCATGTTATGCTCCGGTGTCTCTTCAGGTGCAGCTGTGCTGTGCACTTCTGACAGATCAGCCACAACCGGCTCGACGGGCACCAGCTCAGCTGTGTCGTGCTCCACCATCTCTTTGGGTGCAACCATGTTATGCTCCGGTGTCTCTTCAGGTGCAGCTGTGCTGTGCACTTCTGACAGATCAGCCACAACCAGCTCGACGGGCACCATCTCAGCTGTGTCGTGCTCCACCATCTCTTCGGGTGCAACCATGTTATGCTCCAGTGTCTCTTCAGGTGCAGCTGTGTTGTGCTCCTCAATCACTACATTGGCGTAGAAGGCATCAGCAAAGAGCTCTCCCATGGCATTCATCATGAAATGCCTCATAGTAATGCGTACCGACTCAAACTGCTCATAGTTCCTATGGAGCTCCGCGATTGAAGAGGACAAATCCGGGTCGATGGTTGCGAGATGGAGAGCTTTGTCATGACTTTCATCGATGGATACAAAAGCAGCTTCACAAGTATCAATCATGTGTTTTAATATGACAATGAGTTCATCCATGATTATAATATAGTTTTTTTCTCTAGTGTTCTCTGGAAACGGGGTATAGGTACGGTGATCAAGAAATTATGGGATTCATACTTTCTGTTAGGCCTATGTTCAATGGATGGATGGGTATATTTAATTCTTTATTTTCTTTATTTTTATTTTTTCATAAAATGGAGGCAATGTGGCAATGGGTTAAGTTAGAAGAACTTTTTTTTAGAAATCATAAAAAAAAAAATAGATTTATCAAACCAACTTGATTGTTTTGCTTTTTACAGAATAATTAAGGTTTTTACAAAAACTATAAGAATAGAGATGGCATTTCGGTCTAATTTTTTTAAAAATTTCTTCGCACACCACAAAAAGTTTCCTAGAATGGAAAGCCCATGTTTCCTTGAAAGAAACAAAAATACAAAACATAAAGTCAGAATTCAGGAAATTATATCAAAATACAAAAACATAAGATCCGAACCGTCCGATCTGCTCTGGCCAGAATATTAAGGTTCCCACATGCATTTCATCTCGAGCCAGATTGGCTGAATCCTGATCGGACGGTCCAGATTTACACTAAAAAATTGAGTTACTTCATGGGTCGATAGCACATTAGCACGGCAGCCCCAATGCGATGAACCTTAATTTGCTTGAACCCTGTTTTCATATGACAGTATAAATATCAGCCCATCTCTCCACCCAGTAATCCTACAAAGTTGAAAAACAAAATAACCATCTCTCCTCGCACTAATTATAATCATGGATGCACTCACGGCCTCCATGATAGCCACCATTCTAAGTTACAACAATGCTGTGATAGACCTGGGGAAAGAGTTCAAGTCTGCTAGCTTCCACCCAGACCATGTCGACTCCTGTTGCTCGGCCTTGGAGAACTTCATACACCAGCATGAGCTCCTCGTCTCTGAATTTGGAAAATTAACATGTTCCTTTGATGCCATGACTGAAGAGGTCAGGGAGCTGATAGTGGCAATCCGTGCGCATGCAGTGGTGCCTGATGCAGTGGTGCCGGATGCAGTTCAGACGACAGAGAAGCAATACATGGCTGCATCTCCGACCTCACCTTTGCCTGAAGTGGCAATGGAGCATAACATGGATGCTCCAGATGAGACAGTGGACCCAAAAAAGACTTTGCTTGAATAGTATTTTTTTTAGTATGGATTGCTTGTATGTAAGATCTTGATTTCTCCCTTCTGTTATAACATGAAAATATCTGGTGATGCAAGAAATTCCCAAAGCAACTGGTTCTGTAACCTGTTTACGTTTCTTGATTGGTTTCTTTTTCCCCTTCTTGTTTCTTGGCTTCTTGGTTTTTTTTATATGTGGGATCTGTAATACGATACGCTTCCAAAAGAAATGAGTTTATTGAACTACTTTTGTTCTCTGCATTGTAATTGAGTTAATTAAATAATTAGTGTTGAGATAATTGCTTTATATGAGAGTTGTTTGTAATTGAGTAATTGAGTAGATTAATAATTGCTTTTAGAGTTGTTTCTCTGCTTTCTCTGATTGGTAATTGACTTGATTAATAATGGGATAATTGGTTTAAAAACAATAAAATTGCTTGAATGTTATTTCTTGTTTACCCGACATGGAGGACCGACTGTATCTGATCTTACAGTTTTAATCAGAAAATTTTGTTGTTTGTTTTCTGTTTCAAATCTTGTAAGTAGTAGTTTACAATAACATCTAAAATAATTAGTAAATTTAAGAGTAACAGGATGCTTCTTTGTTTTTTTTTTACAATTCAAAAGTAAGACAAGTGTGTGAGAATTGCCGATCAGAAAATATTTGAAGCTTAATCTAAAGTTCTGGTAATCAGTGCTGATCAGAAAATATTTCTACCAGTACATGGTTCAGTCGGGAGCTTTTGGCCTAAGTTCATACTTATTAACAAACCTTAATCAGCACTAAAATGACAACATAATTGTTACCAAATTAAGAAAACAAACTTGACAGTAAAGTTGACAAGTTAATTAATTTAAATGGTTCCAAAATTCAAATCACATCGAATTATGTTAAGTTGTAAGTTTTAACTATTTACTATGATTATGTACACAATAAGTGAACCCATTCTCGATTAAATTTCTCTTGGACATCAGTTTCAGCGTCATGTCCAATAGGTTCACAGTATGATCTAGAAATATCTGTGCTCTCTAGATTCTAAACTATGAAAAAGATATGAAATCAACTTGCAGTGCTTGAAATGAACAACAACATACTATATCAAAAAGGAGAAATACTTTATTCCAGCCTCACTAATTTCTTTATTTAAAATGCCATGAAAAAAGATGTCAGGTGATATTGAGCCCCAATAATTTCAATTCTGTTAATGAGGCCTCAAATCTCAATCACAGTCAGTTTAATCTTCTTCACTGATACCAACCAATATTTTGTGTTTTTCAAATTCCCAAAAAATAAATCCGTCAGAACATTGTGTTAAAACTTGGTAATAAGTGGCCTGTTTCAGTGCTCTCTTCTTTTCCTCCTCCATCAGTTCTTTAACAAAAATCTTCAGTGTACCAAGATCCGGTACCCTCCCCCTCTTCTTCTTTTTGAGGAAAACCCTCCCCCTCTTCATGAGCCCATTGTCAAACGCCTTTCGTGCATCATCAAATTTACCCTGTTTGCACAAACGGCTTATAAAATGCTTATAGACTGTTTATTTAGGTAGGCATCCCTTCTCTTCTAATTCCATATATTAAAAAATGCCATGGACTCAGCAAATCTTTTATTTGTAAAGTAAGATGTTTTTTGTCAGATACTTATATATCATGGTACGTATCTGATTACAGATTAGCCAGTGCAATTTCAGAGCTCAATTCAACCACAACCTTTGGCTCTACATCTGTAGATTTATACATTGCATGTACACTACACATAGTTAGATCTGGTACAATCCCCTTTCTGCACATCTCCTTCAACACTTCCTCGGCCTTTTCCGACTTCATCTCTTTAATTAGGCAGTGCTCCATTTGCTTCACAACTGTAACCGCTCTTTCAGCATATAGATTTGACGAGGATGTCATATGTTCTCTGGTCAGACGCGATGGATTTGGAGGTGAGGAGAGAAGTGAAGAGAATGGTCGAATGAGATCAAAGAGAACGGCCTCGGACAGATCTCCTTGGAAATAGAAAATCAAGTTGAAGACGTTTATTATTTAAGAATCACAAAATTCTTCGTAAATTGTTAGAAAAATAAAGGAGATTGACCGAAAATATAAAAGAGTGGATGCATTATTTATACATAGCAGATGAAGTCTATAAATCTAGCATATGAAGTCTTTGAATCTAACATATAAATTTTGTATACATAGCATATCAATAAGAAGAAAAAACAATGACAAAATATAACAGAAAAGAAAAAATCGAGTAGAAGATGTTCGTAGTTTTAGATTCGTAAAATTTCCCACAGATTATCAGAAAAATAGATGAGACTGAATTAAGGAAGAAAAAATATAAGAGTGGGTGAAAATAATATTTTATTTGTTGATTTGGAAGCATATTTGCGGAAGGAATTGTGGGAGGCAGACCTTTTCCTTAGTTAATATGTGTTCAAATCATGTTTCATTTCAATTAAGTTACAAGTGTCACTGTTACTATTTACTATTTGTTTGCAAGTGACACAAAAAATACCGGCATTTTTATATATAAGAAAATAAATAAATAAAATATTAAAAATAAGAAAGGTACGGTGAAAATTTGAAAAATAAGAAGGCGGGAGGTTGCCATGGCGTCCCAGTCGGACACCATGGCATACCCCAGTCCAAGAATTTCAGCAAAAAAAAAAAATAATTAAATTCTAGGGACGCCATGGCATACCCAATCCCATATACAAACCTCACGAAAGCTCTTTTTTCAGCTGAAAAATGCTAAGTAAAATTTCGTTTTCAGCTTTTGTATATGAGGAGAGTAACTGCTTATCGCTAATTTAATAAAGTAATTTAGATATGAGCAGAGTTCTAATATAGAGGTACGTATCTTTTTATTATAGTTGGAAAATAATGCAAAACAAGAACTAAAGAGTAATTAAATAACAATAATTTTAGCCAATTGATTTTGCTTGCTAATATTTTGCATGATACTAAATTAAATAATAATAAAAAAATTAAAATAATAACTAAGCAAATATTTGTTTTCTAAAACAAATAAACAATTTGCAACAAAAGAAAAAAATATCGGCTAAATTACAGAATATTAATTAACGAGTCTTGAACTGATCAATATTCTACTTCCTATATTTGTTGGAGAGTACCTACAGATAACTGATCAAATTATAACACTTACTTTCTTTAAGCTATGCATCTCAAGGGTATTGATTGGGTTCGGTTTAATCAGTTATAAACAGAATCGAGAGAGTTCATATTAAATGGTTCTGTTTTTCTGATTCAAATGGGTCGGTTCGGTTTGATTTAGAAATTTTTGAAATAGTTAGACATATGTGAAAACCGGTTATTTGGGCCGGCCCGACTGTCCTTTTATTTATTCATTTGTATCTTAACTTATGTTTATACATTTGGGACAATTATCAAATCTCCCCATTTGTGATTTGTTGTCAAATCAGACGGTCTGAATTATTTATGCATTAAGTAAAATTTGACGATAACTCCTCTTGCATTCGTATTCGCTATTTATAATAACTGAAATTAGAAATTATGATACTAAACATGTTTATGCGGCATAATTTAAAATTGAGCCTTTTTTTCTAGATGTATAATTTAAAATTTTATAATTACTAAAATTAAAATATTTCGGCAGTTAGAACCAAATTAATCAACACACTTACCACCATGATACAGTTAGAAATAAAATAGTCTTCTGTCTTTTGTCTTGCGTTTTGGAAACACCAACACATAAATTAAAAGGAAACAATTCCAGAATAAAACCAAACAACAAATACAAATAAATTAAAAGGAAAATAAAATGATAGCACTACCGAAAGAATCGAAACACTAACACATAAATTAACGGAAATCGATCTGGGGAACATGTTTACATATGTCATTGCGGATCTCATCTTCATGATATTTTAATTCAGTGCAATAACGTACCTTAATTGTTTTGAGGTTGGACAGGTACTGAAGCCCGAGAGGCACCCTTAGTTTGTCACACGTGCCTAGACTCACTACCTGAAGTATTGGCATGGCACCTGCCTTTATCTCCCATTCTTCTAGATTGTGTAGGCTTTCAAACCACAAGTCATGTAGCTGTTGGAAGCCTCCTGCAGAACATCTTATTTTTTTATTCACTTTTTCTCCCTGAAACACAAGCTCCCTGAGGCAGCGTAGCTTCTCTAGCACTGGAAATGGATCTTCCTTGAACTGGAGATTAAAGAGTGCAATCTTTGTGATGTTGACGGGGAACATGCCAACCACGGGTGACAACTTGTTATTGAGGGATAGATACGCCTCTTGTAGATTCAGAGATTGTAAATGCTGATAAAATGAAAACCTTTGCATCTCCACTATTTTTTGCGGCACTTCATGGCCGATTAAATCAAAAGAGGTTAGATGATTCAGTGTATTAAGCAACTTGGCAATTACATCCCATGAAAACGAGCTCTCCACATAGATCTCTAAATCACGCACATTGGGTAGTTTAGGTAACTGTGCATTCCATGACTCTCTGCTCTTCACACCCCTGAGTGTTTGCAGATTTATTAGATTGGCAAATGATGAGGGTCCTGAACTATAATCATTACAAACACCATGGGGATTTAGAATCACATGCCTAAGTGTTTTCACATTCCATATATGATCTAAGTCGCGACCATCCCATAGTAGAGAGAAATCAAGGGTCTCTGCAAATTTCAGTCCAACTATGAACGACTCAAAAGATCTTTTGGTGGTACAAGTCGATGTCCCACCAAGTTCACAATACCTTAAGAGGGTGTTCGGCAAGTTGGTTTGGCTTAAATTTTAAGCTTCACTAAGGAAGAGGTGTTTGACAAGATAAATTTAAGAAAGTGAGTCTTTAGCTTTCTTAAAGAGGCTTAATGCCTTAAGCCATGTAGAATGGTAGCTTAAAAATTGGGGCAAGCTTAAGAAAGTGGGCAAAAGGAGGCTTAAGAAAGTGATTTTAAGCTTTGCAAAGGAGCAAGTGTTTGGCAAGCTTAAGACTCCTTAGAGCACTAAGGAGCTCTAAGGAAGCCTAAGCTACCCTTGCCGAACACTACCTAATTGATTCAGTCCATGCAAACACTTGCAATCTACCAAATTGTTCATTCCGTTGACAATAAGCACCTTAAGCAGCCTTTGACGAGAGCAATTTGGCATTGACTTCTCAAAGCACAACAAGGAACGAAGATTTGGATTTGCATGTTCCATCAATTCATTGCAACCCAAGTAATGGACTGCCACACGACGTGCCTTGCTGCTGCTATTCCAATTCTCAGGGTTTGAGCAAATTGTGAGAAAGTTATCCTCCTTGACCTTTTGAATGGCAAGTTCGCGAAGGAGATCATGTATACGGCAACTTGTGATGGAATCAGCGCGACATCTCTTTATTACTTGAACCAAGCTTCTATTGAAATTAAATTAGAAGATTAATTAAATGGGAGTCTTAATTTGGATTATATGTAGTGTATAAGAAAATTGATAGTCAAACTTCTATTGAAACTAAATATAATACTTAATAAATTAGAAAAATGTTAGTCATGAATATCAGTTGAATTTTAAGATTAATTAACTAAATATATTACTTGAACCAAGCTTCTTATTGAAGAATAAAGATCATTAGCCTCAGAATATTCATCATTGGCAATTCTAGGCAACAAATAAAATAGCCTCCAATTGTACAACTATTCAACTATTTTTGGTACATAGCTTGATTCATGTAACGGCTAGTGAATCTTTGTAATTAAGACACAATTAGGGTGTAGATTACAGCATAGATAATTTAGGAAATAGTCCAACGGCTAGTTAGAATTTTAGCCTATATATACTCATGTATAGACCATGTAAAAAACAGCAATCAATAAAACAATTTTTCATCATTCTTCTTTCCACTCTAAATTTCAATATGGTATCAGAGCAGGATAAATCCTGACTCAAAATTCGAAATCAAGCAAAGCTGCAGATAACAAAGAACTGCAAGCAACATCAAAACCAGCTCTCAGAACTAAGCAACAATTACCTCAGCCAATTACTTGACGAGCTACTTGTGCTTTCAATCATCTGTCATCATCGAGCAAGGCTACAATATACCAAATAAGTTTCTGTTCTTATCAGTTTTTATTTCCTTAATACCAATTCTAACAACATATCAAATCAGAAACCAACTATTTGTACCAGGAAAAAAAAACTTAGAACCTTACCAGAAAACTTCCTTTTTCATCAACAAAAACTAGAAATTTCAGATTTTTACCAGTTCACATCAGAAAACCAGAAAAATCAAACCCAAGCTTCATAAGCTTTACCAACAAACCGAAAAGAGAAAACCAAGCTTTACCAGAAAACTGAGAAAAACTATACCAGAAAGTTATTACCTTATTTCGCCCCTTAACCCGAGAAAAGATGCAATCTAGTCTCGACCGATACTCTAACCCTAACCCTAGAGGACTGGCCAAGACGAGGGGCACCACCACAGTCGACTGGTGCGCTTACTGCAAGCGCGCAGGGCACAACCGCGAAGGGTGCTGGGTGCTACATCCTCATCTCCGGCCGGTGCGCAACAAGGGAAGGTGGGGCGGCGGAACAAAGGACAAGGTTTTTAGCAGCTGGCTCAAGGGGTCGGACACAAAGAATGAAGGGATTGAGTTTGGATCCGAAGCACCAGCTACACAAAAAGCACAAGCTGCCGACTCTACTCCCTCTGGATTCTCTGTGGCTAAAGAATTACAGCTGATCCAACTGATAACTCAAATAAACAGGTTGCTACAGCAGCAAACTTCAGGTTTTGTACACTCTAAATCTACTTTTACTACTTTTAACTCTTCTACAATTGACAATAATTTTAAATATGAAAATATGTGTCACAACACAAGTAAATGGATTATTGATTCAGGTGCCACTGATCATATGACATGGGATAAAAATAAATTAGAGAATGTCACACAAATTAAAAACCCTCAACACGTAACTGTTGCAAATGGAAACAAGGTTCAAATTCAAGGTGTTGGTACCACCAAATTTCTCACAGAAAATGTGAATGATATTTTGTATTTACCAGACTTTAATTCAAACTTATTATCGGTCAGTAAAATAACACAAGAATTGAATTGCAATGTCATATTCTCATCAAATAAAGTAACCCTTCAGGATCGAGAATCGGGTAATACAATTGGTGAGGGATGTTTGAAAAATGGTCTTTATTATCTTGAAGAAAATAACAATAAATGTCTTGTGTCATCAAATTCAGTAGATCGTGACAAATTGCTACACCAACGATTTGGTCATCCATCTGATCAAGTTTTAAATAAACTTTTTTGTTATAATCTTGATTCAAAAAACTGTGATGTGTGTAAATTTTCAAAACAAACTAGATTACCATTTTCTTCATCCACAAATATGTCTGAAAAATGTTTTGACTTAATTCATTCAGATGTTTGGGGTCCAGCCCCTATCAATTCTTATAATCACTTTAAATACTTTGTCACATTCATTGATGATTTTTCTCGTACAACTTGGGTATACCTTTTGAAAGGAAAGCATGAAGTTTTTTTATATTTTCAAGAATTTTATAATTTTGTCAAAAATCAGTATAATGCAACAATTAAAATTTTTAGGTCTGATAATGGGACAGAATATATAAATAAAAATTTCGTAGAATTTTTTAAACAAAAAGGAATTTTACATCAAACCACATGCATCAACACACCCGAACAAAACGGAGTTTCAGAAAGAAAAAATAGACATTTACTTGAAGTTACTAGATCATTGCTCTTTCAAACTAACGTTTCAAAAACTTATTGGTCAGACGCAGTGTTAACAGCAACTTACCTTATAAATAGATTACCAAGTGCTAGACTTAGGAACATGAGTCCTTTAGAAATTCTTAAGGGTAGAAAAATTGATCTTGACCATATAAGAATATTTGGGTGTACATGTTTTGTACATATAAAAAGACAAGACAAATTAGATAAAAATTCGGTTAAAGCTATTTTTTTGGGATACTCCTCAGAAAAGAAAGGATATAAGTGTTATGACCCAAAAAACCATAAGCTTTATATTTCACGAGATGTGTCATTCTTTGAAAATGAACCATATTATCAAACAAATGAACAAGAAAATGTACAAGGTCAACCAATACAATTGTCTCCAAATAATTTTATATTTCCTGAAGAAATAACTCAAGAACAGGTTGAAGGAGATCACACTGGTGAAACAAGTGCAATCCCTTCAGGGGGAGAAAATGAAGAAACTGAGTCAAGTGAAGAAACAACTCAAGAAGAGATTGAAATTGACTCAAGCGAAGAAGCAACTCAAGAAGAAACTGCCTTGAGAAGACCGGTAAGACAAACTCGGCCTCCGATCAAACTAAGGGATTATGTAACCCATCAGGTGATGTATCCAATTCAAAATTTTATTTGTTATGATAAGGTATCTCCTACATACCGGGCCTATTTGGGTAGCATCAACAATCAAACTGAACCAGCCAATTTTAATGAAGCAAACCAAAGTCTGATTTGGCGTAAGGCTATGAAAGAAGAACTTCAAGCCTTAGAAAAAAATAATACATGGGATATTATTCATTTACCAAAAAACAAAAAGACTGTAGGTTGCAAATGGATATACAAAATCAAATACAATTGTGATGGTACAGTTGAAAGGTACAAAGCTAGATTAGTAGCCAAAGGATATACCCAAACTTATGGTATAGATTACCAAGAGACCTTTGCACCAGTAGCAAAAATGAATACAGTTAGAATTTTGCTATCGGTAGCCACCAACTTGGGATGGGATATGTTCCAAATGGACGTAAAAAATGCATTTCTTCAAGGAAATTTGGAAGAAGAGGTCTACATGACTCTTCCTCCAGGTCACAAAGATGCATCAAATCCAGCACTGGCGTGTAAGTTAAAGAAAGCAATTTATGGTCTAAAGCAGTCACCAAGAGCATGGTATGCCAAGCTAAGCTTTTCTCTTTTAAGAATTAATTTTAATAAAAGCACAGCTGATTCCTCCATGTTTGTTAAACATTCACAAAATTGCACTATCATTATTCTTGTCTATGTAGATGATATTATCATCACTGGAAATAATAATGAGGAAATTAGAAAGGTAAAACAATATTTGAAAGATGAATTTGATATCAAGGACCTTGGTAACCTTTCATATTTTCTGGGAATAGAAATAGCTCACTCAAGTAAAGGCTTATTTCTATGCCAAAGAAAATATGTCATTGACCTGTTAAAAGAAACTGGTAAGTTAAGAGCTAAACCAGCAAATACCCCAATGGAAACCAATATTAAACTTGGAATTGAGGATGGTGAACCACTGCCTGATATAGGACAATATCAAAGGTTAGTAGGTAAGTTAATCTATCTTACAGTCACTAGACCTGATATTGCATTTGCAGTTAGTGTTATAAGCCAATTTATGCATGCTCCACGTACCAGTCACTTGAGTGCTATCGATAGAATACTAAGATATCTTAAAAGCACTCCAGGTCAAGGAATTTGGATGAAAAAAAATAATTCTAATGAAGTGGTTGGTTTCTCTGATGCAGATTGGGCCGGTAGCTGTCACAGAAAATCAACCACAGGTTTTTGTACCTTTGTAGGAGGCAACTTGGTCACATGGAAGAGCAAAAAGCAGAATGTGGTGGCAAGGTCAAGTGCGGAAGCAGAATATCGTGCCATGGCATCTACTGCAAGTGAGCTCATCTGGATCAAGCAACTACTTAGCGACATGAAGATGGAGCACACAGGGGCAATGAAAATGTACTGTGATAATCAAGCTGCACGACATATTGCATCCAACCCAGTGTTCCATGAAAGAACAAAACACATAGAGGTTGACTGTCACTTTGTCAGAGAAAAAGTACAGTCAGGAGAAATTGAAACACCGTTCGTCAGAAGCAAAGAGCAACTGGCAGATATTTTTACTAAAGCACTCGACAAAGCCAGTCATCTAAACATACTTAGCAAGTTGGGCTCAATTAATTTATTTGAATCCAACTTGAGGGGAGTATTGAAGAATAAAGATCATTAGCCTCAGAATATTCATCATTGGTAATTCTAGGCAACAAATAAAATAGCCTCCAATTGTACAACTATTCAACTATTTTTGGTACATAGCTTGATTCATGTAACGGCTAGTGAATCTTTGTAATTAAGACACAATTAGGGTGTAGATTACAGCATAGATAATTTAGGAAATAGTCCAACGGCTAGTTAGAATTTTAGCCTATATATACTCATGTATAGACCATGTAAAAAACAGCAATCAATAAAACAATTTTTCATCATTCTTCTTTCCACTCTAAATTTCAATACTTCTATTGAAATTAAATTAGATTTAGAAGATTAATTAAATCGGAGTCTTAATTTGGATTATATGAAGTGTATAAGAAAATTGATAGTCAAACTTCTCTTGAAACTAAATATAATACTTAATCAATTAGAAAAATGTTAGTCATGAATATCAGTTGAATTTTAAGGTTCCAATTTTAATTATAAAGTAAGATATCTTATCTAAAAAAAAAAAAAAAAACCAGATCTATACGAATTTGTAATAGAATGTTAAACTATTGAAGAATACCTTTGCACTAGTTCTTCTAGGAAGCTCTCAGCAGTATCCTCGAATGTTCTGGATTCTTCTACCGGTATGAACCCCTCAGCAATCCACAACCGCAATAACTTTTTAGCATCGATTTCATAGTCTTCAGGAAAAGCCGCAAAGTACATGAAACAAGATTTGAGAACAAATGGCAAGTTATCGTAGCTAGTGGCCATGATCTCAGTACAATCTCTCCCATCAGTACCCCAGTTCATAGTTTGCAACATTTTACTCCAAGCAGCATAATTTGCGTGTTTTTTTGATAATAGACCTCCTAAAACCAGCAATGCAAGGGGTAATCCACCACATTTTTTAACAAATTGTTTTCCAACCTCATAAAGTTCATCGGGAAACCCTTTACTCAAATCTCGATTAGGAAGAGCCTTTTTCAGCAAAAGCTCTAGGCTTGGTTTCTCAGTTAAATATGGAAGTTTATATGGTTCAGCATCATCGATAATGTTTTGGATTCTAGTAGTTACGATTACTCTACTTCCAATACCTGCATCAGATAGCACTCCACCAATTTGAGTCCATAGATCACTTCTCCACATATCATCTAGGACTAGAAGGTACTTCATTGGGTTTTTGATAGCTTGAGGGTCATGAGAGTTTGGACGTAAATGGTCTTCTATAGTGTACTTCTCACCATTAAAAGTTTTGTAAAGCTTTGTAAGTAAATACTCTACTCCACCTTCTAAATCGTTTTGAGAGAGAGGCTCGACTTGCTCTATTATCTTTCTCAAGATATCCATCAATTTGAACTCTTGAGAGATAGCTACCCATATGCGAACGTCAAACCATTTTTGACATCGTTACTGTACAAAAAAAAAAAAGCAAATAGTTATCTTTCTAATCATCTAGTCGCTAAAGGGTAATTTACTTAGTTTGGCATCTCTACTTATTCCTTAGTACTATTTTTTGTAAAAATGTACCAGAGTATCAACAAGTAAAATGATAACAATTAAAAGATAACATAACTCTCTCTAAAACTTTCACAAGATTTACCATAATCCTAAAAAATAAGCATTGATTGTGTTTCCGAAAAAAATTAGATTGACATTAAGGTAGGAGAGTAATTTTCTTTTTTAATTACAAACAAAAAATTGGTCTGGCTAAAATCTAGTGATACTGATAGACGAACTGGTAAATTAAATGAATCTGAAAATCTGTAAATTTCAAACTCTTAAAAGGGTTTGTGCAGAACGAGTAAAAGAACTTAAGATTCATATAGCTATTTTTGACACAGTTGCTTCATATAATCATATTTACCTATTGTAGACTTTTTGAGCAAGAGTTGTTTTTCCAAGCCCACCAGGTCCCACAATTGAGATGACAGTGCGCCTTTTAATGCTTGTGTCAAGCAATTGATTTATGATGTTGTCCCTGTCACGATCGAAGCTGACAACATTAGGATCATCAATGTCAGGTAGCACAGGGGGCCTGATCGGTAGCATCGGCCGCTGTCCACTGCCTTCACCCAAAGAGTTAATTCCGTATCTCTCTCTCCTTTCATTGATCTGCCCAATCCGTACCAGGATCTGATTCATCTCATCGGCAAGGTCGTGCAAAGGCGGGAGATTTTTGGGCTTACTCAACATCCTTGTAGCAGCCCCAACAATTCCACAACTTCCAGAACTTTCTCTTCGCTTCTCGGGAACCTTCAGTAATAAGGCATTGTCTATCACATCTTCTATGTCGTACGCAACATCTCTGGCCTCTTTCACCCAAAGCTTCTCCGTCTCATTTACAATATGTTTCATGTCGGCATCTTTAAGAAAAGCCTTAATCCACCTGAGCTCACCAGTTAATTTCTCCACTAGCTCGCCAACGCCGTGTAATAGTAGAAAATTCTTAACAACAGCATCTGACAGCTTACTCAAAACAAAACTAACTATACCCTCGGCCATCTTTCAATTAAACCAATTTGTTAAAAGATCGAAGCTAAATCGAAACAATCTGCCGGTTTATTTAGCGATTTTTAGATATGAAAGAAAGAGAGTCACAAATCGGGAAAGAGAGAAAAGGGGAAGACATTGGGAAGACTGAGAAAGAGTAAAGTGGAGTGGAATCCTGTTGGCCTATTAATTTTTAATTTAAAATAAAATGCACATGCACCGTGGCTTGTCAGTGCTTCAGCAAAGTGTACCCAAGATGTTTCCTTTGTATCCTTCTCACTGCTATGTATCTCCAAGATTGCACCCACAAAGCCAGCGCATAAGCAGCTGCAGGAATAACCCAGATTAGGCGGCCATTTTTTTTAATACAAAAAAAAAAGATAATTTTAAAAATAACCCTGCATCATATATTTTTTTCAAAAATATTCCGACCGTCAGGTCCACGGGTGGTCCAAAAAAATAGTGGACCGCCTGGAACAGAGACGGGTCACATCCCAAGCAGACCCCCCCCCCCTCCCCTTCCACGGGCGGTCCTCTTTTTTTCTTTTTTTAGAGATCTTAGTATTTTGATTTAAATAATTTTGTGAAGAAAAAGTTTTTCTTGTTTAGAGTGTATGTCAAAAAATAAGATATTTAATATATTTATGAAGTGATATCGTAACTCTTTATAACTTTGATTTTATTTTTTTTATTTTTGTTAGTGAACTTTGATTTATTAATTAAAAACTTGGTCTTTATTCAAAAAAATTTAAGTTTTGACAGTCTGTTCATCTTCTTCTCTTTTTCTGATTTTTATAATATATGTATAATATATACATATACACATATACACATATAGATATACACAAATATACATATACATATATACATATACATATACATATACCAATATACATATATACATATAGATATACCAATATACATATACACATATACATATACATATACACATATACATATACATATACATATATGCATATACATATACATACATACATATATACATGTATACATACACACATATACATATATACATATACACATATACATATACACATATACATATATACATATACATATATACAATTCATTTTTTTTATAAACTCATTTTTTTTATAATATATGTATAAATATATACATATACATATACATATACATATACATATACATATACATATATATATATATATATATATATATATATATATATATAGGTAGGCTAATAAACAATCGATTGTTCCTAGCCTCCCGTGCAACCAAGTTATTTTTGAATTTTTAAAGTCCAAATGATTAATCCAAACCTTTAGATGTGATCTCCATATTAAAATGTTCTAGGAGACCAAATTTTACATTTTTTGGAATTTTTTTACTATTTATTAAGCCACTTTGAAAATCACTGATCCAACGGTAGCTTCTGATTTTACTGTTTGGTTAAGCCACCGTTGGATCAGCGATTTTCAAAGTGGCTTAATAAATAGTAAAAAAATTCCAAAAAATGAAAAATTTGGTCTCCTAGCACATTTTAATATGGAGATCACATCTAACGGTTTGGATCGATCATTTGGACTTTAAAAATAAAAAAAATAACTTGGTTGCACGGAAGGCTAGGAACAATCAATTGTTTATTAGCCTACCTCTCTCTCTCTCTCTCTCTCTCTCTATATATATATATATATATATATATATATATATATATAGAGGTAGGCTAATATACAATCGATTGTTCCTGAGGTCCCGTACAACCAAGTCATTTTCTGATTTTTAAAGTCCAAATGATTGATCCAAACCGTTCATCTTGTTCTCCATATTAATATCTGCTTGGAGACAAAATTTTACATTTTTCTGAATTTTTTTACTATTTATTAAGCCACTTTGAAAATTGCTGATCCAACGGTAGCTTAACAAAACAGTAAAACCAGAAGTTACCGTTGGATCAGCAATTTTCAAAGTGGCTTAATAAATAGTAAAAAAATTCAGAAAAATGTAAAATTTGGTCTCCAAGCACATATTAATATGGAGAACAAGATGAATGGTTTGGATAGATCATTTGGACTTTAAAAATCATAAAATGACTTGATTGTACGGGACCTCAGGAACAATCGATTGTATATTAGCCTACCTCTATATATATATATATATATATATATATATATATATATATATATATATATATGTCTTATATTATATATACATATGTATACATATAGAGTAAGGCTACGCTACTTCACGAATTAAACAGGGTGTTTTAATTCGCGCTCATATCTCTAGTTTTGAAGTCCAAATAGCTGATCCAAACCGTTAGATGTTTAATCTATATTAAAATGTGCTTAGAGACCAAATTTTATATTTTTTTGAATTTTTTACTATTTATTAAGATGGTTTGAAAATCGCTATTTTTTAGTACATACCGTTGAACGAAAACTTAAATTGAATTTTTGAGGCACTAAACGATGTTTTTTTGAAATTCTGATGCTTCGAATACAAGGATGCTTTCCTCGAGCAAAATCGGATCCGTCTCGTTCTCCTCTTTTCAAAAAGTGCTCATACGCACAAATTTGACTTTCCTAGCCAAAGTTATGGCTGTTTAAATTTTTTTCAAAAGTTGAACTTTATAAATTCATAACTAACAGTAGAAAAATCCAAATAAATTGAAATTTTGTCAATTATGTGTATTTTTGAATGCTCTATATGTTGGTATAATCATTTTTTCAGTTTGGTCCCTGTATCAATCCAGACTTGCTAATTTACTAGCAGAAATCAAATTTGATGTTTTTAGTGCATTGCACTATACCAATGGCCTTTGCCTAGTGCTTGGCTGCTGAATTTGGACTTGGTATCATATCAGAGGTCAGTCTAGGGTGCTTTGTGTTAGTTTGTAATAATCTAGAAGTCAATAATACGATAATTTATCATAAAGCTTTGTTCATGAATTGGATGATTAATGTCATTTTGTTGCCTTGAGTATTATTGCATTTATGGATCATTTCGAGTTCATGACTGAAATTGTGAAACTCCATAATATAGATGATATATACTCTTAAAAGGTCACTAACCAAGGTAATTAGCAGGAACACTAATTACCGCGAAAAGGTTAGTATGTGGATTAAAAGATGGTTAAGTTTTACAAACCACCTGACACGAGATGTCATTTTAATCACATAGATACATGTTATAGGAACATGGAATTTGACAGACCCCGAATGAGACATTAAATAGAATTGTGTTCGTGTCATTAATGTTTCTCATTCAGTGTCACGTTCTAAAGTATGAGGTATTTATTGTTCCCACTAAGAAAGATGTATGTGTGATTGCTATCTACCGCTGTCCGTAAAAAGCAGTCATAACGGTAGCATTCCCATATGTATAGCTTAGCTGAGGAAGTGATAGTCTACCAAAAGTACTATTTGTCCCTCGTATCTCTATACGAGCTATAGCATCACTGGGCCCCTTGATAGAGTTAGATTATCTGCTAGCGGTATAATTACAAGAGTAATTATATTTGATAATCTGCTCAAGATCAAGAAAAGATTCAGTTAGCAAGGATGACACACATCTACCTTGAAACTGATCTGATAGCTATGAGACAGAAGAACATACACAAGTAAATTGTTTACTGGATCGTGATATTGTACAGTACAGCATCATCTGTGTAATTGGATGGTCATGATGTGTTGCCAGACGCCACCCATGATTATAGAAGTTAAAACAGTTTTAACTCTATTTACCAACATAACACAGATCCTATTGGGTCACACCATATAGGAGCTAATTGGAGAATCTTATTTTGATTGATTATAAATTGGTTATGATCAATGATAAGATGGTTATAATTAATTATACGTGTTATAATTAAATTATAAATGTTATGTAAAAATAACAAGCAAAAAACATTGGTTAATTTATAAACGTGTGTGTGACACGTTGTATAAAAGTTAACCGGTTAATTTATAAATGTGCAGGACACATTGTATAAATTACCGAAACAACAATCGCAAGAAAAATATATATAATTATTCAGAATAATTATACGAATATTATTTGTGTTCGGGCCGAGGGCATTCGGATCTTTTCAGATTCGTCCTTATTCGCATGACATGTCATCGATCCTATCCAGATGACACGTCATCGATACTGAAACAAATAACCGCAAGAAAAATATATATATAATTGTTCAGAATAATTATACAAATATTATTTGTCTTCGGACCGAGGGCATTCGGGTCTTTTCAGATTCGTGCTTATCCGCATGACGTGTCATTGATCCTATCCAGATGACATGTCATCAATCCTATCCACAAGGGCAAAATGGTCATTTCACACCTATGCCACCTTGCATGTGTAGAAACATGGAGAAGAGTGTGGAAGGGTGTGGAAGGGGTATTTTGGTCATTTCACATATAAAAGGATGAGGTGTCAATGGCATACCTTGTAAATAGGCATATGTTGAGGGGTATTTCGGTCTTTTGCGAACCTCCTCAAAAGCCTATAAATAGAGGGGTGCATGTAGAGAGAAAAATCACTAATTCACTTGTATCGTTTCGTGCAGAATCGAATCGGTATTTTCTCTCTTTCTCGGTTTCTCTCCCAAATAGTGTTTCGGTTGAGAAAAGAAAGTTATACGTAGTTGACGTATAATCTTGCGAGTTGTTGTGGAGTATATTTACGGGATCGATGAATAGTGTTTTACCGAATTTAGCGGTATGTCAGTTTTGCTCATTTGATGAAACTGAGTAACCGAAAATTCGTGTTTACGGGTTTTCGTCTTTTCCCCGTGAATAGTGTTTTTGCAGAATTCCGCGGTTTACGGTATTTCTGGCAGAAGAAATTAACCGCTCTCTAGTTAGTCCTGGTGGATAACCGATAGAGGCATCAGACGTCTGATGCTCCGAGACGAGTCGATTCCTTCCGTGATGTAGCTCTACACGCTCGGTCTGCATTCCAACTGTGATTTGGAAACAAGGTATAAATATGTTATATTAATCTATTTAATTGGTAAGTAGATTAAAGTTTTAGAAATCAATCATGGAGTAGATCTGTAAAAGGATTAAATTGGGTTTTGATGCCAAAGGAATACTGAAGGTGGACCGCCTTGGAAAGTTTCCTGACATACCCCGTTTAATCCTGAGCTTAAGTTGGCCGTAGAAATTTTTGTTCTACGGTCATTCCGCACCTTAAGCCTAAACGAGTTTTGGTTACCGCGAAACCCCAAAAGTGGTATCCGAAACCCAACACTTTGTGCATGGACAGATATCTAATTTGAGGTTTGAACATATTTTAGTAGCTCTAAACTGTTGTTTTAGTACCATAAATAAAGAGAAGAAGATCAACAAGCTATCAAAGCTTGGAAATTTTTGAATAAAGACCAAGTCCTTAATTAGTGTTACATTTAGACTTGTGATATCCAACTGACAAATAAAATCAAAGTTCACCAAAAAAATAAAAAATAAATAAAATCAAAGTTATAAAGAGTTACGACATCACTTTATAAATGAGTATGACTAATATAACATCAGTGTCATTTCAGTCTATATAACATCGACTCCAAAACTTATCAAATCGAGTTCAGATGGTGAATCCAAACCGTTCAAACCAATTTACTTTATGAATGATGCATTTACATGCAAACTTTTTATATTTTCAAGTTATTTTAATATCAAATCAAGCGGCAAAAAAGTTGAAAAATGAATGTATTAAAATTAACTTAAAAACTCAAACATTTGACCGCTTGACTTGATATCAAATTAACTCAAAAACTTATAAATTTTACATGTAAACGCACAAGTAATGAAGTAGATCGGTTTGAACGGTTTGGATTCACCATTTGAACTCGATTTGATAAGTTTTGGAGTTGGTGTTATATAGACTGAAATGACGCTGATGTTACATTAGCCATACTCTTTATAAATATATCAAATATCTTATTTTTTGACATACACTCTAAACAATAAAACTTTTTCTTCACAAAATTTAAATCAAAATACTAAGATCGAGAAAAAAAAAGAAAAAAAAGGACTGCCCGTGGGGGGAGGGGGGTCCACTTGAGGAGTGACCCGCCCGTGGGATGGGCGGTCCGCCTGGGGTGTGACCCGCATTTGTTCTAGGCAGTTCGCTATTTTTCTGGGCCTAGCGGTCGGGATATTTTTGAAAAAAAAAATAAGATGCGGGGTTATTTTTAAAATTATATATATATATATTTTTTTTTTGGTATTAAAAAAAATGGCCACAGATTTGGTCATTGATTTTTGAAAAATTAAAATGTTAGCATGTTATTTTTGAAAAAAAAGAAGCCGCAGATTGGTTTCGCACATGACTCCACTGATATAGTTAGAATATTCATAAGAGGCAAGCAAACAAATAATATTATTATTATTTTACTTAAATTATTAAAATATTTATTAATATATTATTAAATAATTTTTATTGGAATCATAATTGGTAATTGATCATGAATCAAAATCAAGAAAAATCAGATGGAATCAGCCGAGTCAAATCGTAAACTCAGATTGTAAACTCAATTATTTTTTTTAAATATTAAGATTAAAAATTAATCTAAAATATATTTTTTTAAACTTGGTAGTGACTACCAAGGAATCTCTAAAGTATTGAATTGTATCAAATTTTATTTTGAAGCATAGTTCACAATATTTTTCTTTAAATTTCATCGCATTTTTAATAATTAAACTTCATAAAATAATTGAATGCATTACATTAAGTTTCAGCATATTACTTTGTAAAACATTTTAACCAATTTCTTTGAAAAGAAAAGTAATATGTTTATTGTGGTTTTAGTATTAGATCATTCTTAACCACCCTCTTATGGGGAGTGCTATACTGAAGGCATCATTTGAAATTTTGAGAGCCGAGGAAAAAAATTATTTCTAAATATCAATTTTGTCCTTGTGTTCTCTTTCTCTTATTGGTCACAATTAATTATGTCATAATTACTACAAAAGTCAATAAAGGAAAAATTAACAAAGAAAATTACTCTCCAACAGAAAAAGAAAAATTGTAATTTTGGTAACAACTGCTCTCTCTCTCTCTTTCTCTCTTTTATATGTCCAATTATAACTGGTACTTTAATCCAATATATTTAAAATTGAGAAAATTGATTATTTGCCACTCGAAAATCTTCAAATTTGAAAAATAACATACTGAAATTTGAAATTGTAATAATCTCACTCTAAACTTCATTAATTTTTAATTTGTCACTCCAAATAATTAATGACTAAAATACCCTCCCTTCTCTTCTTTTTTTTCTCTTGCCTCCTCTTCTTCTGCTGCCATGGTGAAAGGCCAATTTTTGTCTGTCTGTTGTTTTCCGCATCAGTATAACTGATTATAGAATAAAGTTCATGAACCCAAAATTATACTTGTATCCTGTCATATATGCATTTCATATATGCACTTATTTGAATTGAGTAAGGATAATCATTGGGTGTTTATTAGTTTATAAGGATATCATTTCCTTTCGGATTTTTTTTTATATCTTTTTTGAGTAAAATGAATGGCTCGTGTTTCCCTTTTCTGTGAACTCAAGCTGGAGCTTAATTTGAAATTTGTCTTTCCACACAAAGAGGAATGCTTAGGACTAACTAGGCTAGACATAGTCCTCGATATCCTTTCCGTGTTAATTATATTCCTTTGATTTTGTTTCCATCAAGGTATCAATTATCGAATTGACAGACTGGATCTCAATAACAGTACCTATTACCTGAAGTGCCAATTAATGAAGGCCCCGAAGAAATTGAAGTGGTTTTCTAGATCGAATAGGTCTTTCATCATGGCAAGAGAAGAAGAGGAGGCATGAGAAGAAGTGAATGTATTTTAGTCATTAATTATTTAGAGTGATAAAATTAAAAATTAATAAAGTTTAGAGTGACATTATTACAATTTCAAATTTTAGGATGATATTTTTCAAATTTGAAAATTTTGGAGTGACAAATAACCAATTTTTTCTTTAAAATTTTGCAGTTCCTCTATATTCTTTTTCTATAATTAAAACCCGTAGACCATTCATTTTATTAAAACCAAACTTTGCAGGGTACATATGCAAAGTATTACATTAAGAGTGTGCTCCAGTTGGGGGGAACGGAGGGGAGGGGAAGGGAGCGAAGGGAAAAATTCAGAAATTCACCTGCTCCATAAAAGAATATGAAGGGGAAGGAAACGGAGCGAGAGTTAACGGTTCACTCTATACAAGCGAAAAGGCTACCCTCCAAATCGGGGTGTAGACGAAGGAAAACTGGGCCCACCAGCAAATTTTACGCAACATACCCCTTCTCCCGCCGTTCTGGTTCTACTTTTTCATCTTCCCTCCAAATTGCTTTCTCTCTCGATAAGTCAAGCAATTTCTATTCTTTTTTTTTCTCTGTGTGGTGCTTGCTTTCTATCTCTTCTCGGTGGTGCTTGCTTAACAAAGCAGGGACTGACATGTAATTTTTTTTAGATTTTCATTGTCAGATTTTTTTTCAGAGGTGGCTTCGTGCATGTTACTGAGATGATGCATGAACTCTAAACACAATTTAGCTTTCTAAATTGTACATAGCTGTTGTGACCAATTTTAATTAATGAATACAATCCCCTTAGCTTTCTAAATTGTATTTACCTAGCTGTTGTAACTAGGGGTGGCAACGAACCGAACCGAACCGAACCGAACCGAACCGAACTTACCTTAGGTTTGAGTTTGGTTTGAATTAATTTCGAATCGAACCTGGTTTGATTTATTTCGAACCGAACCCATTTCGAATCGAATTAATTGCGAACTACACATTTTTCGAATTGAACCCGAATCGAATCACGAACTAAATTATTTTTTAGCAACGCTAGTTATACCGGTAGTTTATACATTATTTTTTTCTCGCGGGACAAAATTCACATGGCTTCCTTTTACCGGTATGAACTATGAAATTAGTGTTTTTAAGTCTCAAAATTGTTCATGAAAAAATACATCAGAGACGGCTTTCCTGGTATGAACTATGAGAGACGACTGAAGAGAGAGGAGAGACAGTCATCTAGGCTGGAGAGAGGAGTGACAGCCGGAGAGACAGCCAGTCGCCGAGAGCGTCGGCTAGATTTTAGAGCTAGAAGGAGGGTGAGTTAGAGAGAGGTGGAGAGAGAACTAAGTTATTGAGATTTGAGAGCGAGGGAGTATCGACTAAGTTAAATTATGACTCTCTATCTTGGATTTTAATTTCATCAGGTAAATGGATGGCCGGTGATTTTATGAGATTCGAATTACAAAAAAATCACGAACCTATTTCGATCGAACCAGGCTAGGTTTGAGTTTGGTTTGAATTAATTCCGAACCAAACCCGGTTTGATTCGTTTCAATTCGAACCCATTTCAAATAGAATTAAACTCGAATCAAACCCGAATCAAACCCGAATCGAATCACGAACCTCGAATTTTTTTGCCAGCCTTAGTTGTAACCAATTTGTATATAGCTGTTGTATCTTTTTTTGGGCTCTTGATGATTCTATGGAGTTGGTACTTTGTTGTTACTCTTACTTGAAATGAGATCAAAATTTCATTTTTTATTTCAGAAATGACACAACAGTTTACTGTTATTACTCTAACTTTGTGGTCGGTACCAATTGTACTGGTACACTGAGTTTTCGGTATTTGGTGCCAGACTCTAATAGACTAGTATGTGGTGCCAGATTCTAGTCTGCTTCCTTTAAATTGCATTTTTCTACTTTACGATGACTGTTAGTTTGAGATTACTGATTTGTTTTGTTCTGTTCAGGAAAGTACAAAAGCAATAGATAAAATGAAGTATTAAGGGTAAAATAGTCACAATAGATAAAATATAAGTTCAACTGAAAAATTCAAACATACTCTTCTTTCACTCCATGTAAATTAGTGGAGCAAGTAACAGCAATAAAAAAATCCCCTTCCTTCCCGACCCCTCCCCACCCCTCCCCTCCCGTCCCCTCCCTCTTTCATATATTTACTGGAGCACAGCCTAAAAGAGACCCATTCTCTTCTAACTTTGTTATTTCCCTCACCATCAAACCCAACACCAGTAAATACCAGAACAGTTCCTCTATACCCTTTGAAAAGAACACCACAACACATCAATTCTAAAACCATTGCACATTACTTCTAAATTATATATATGCACCAAATATAGGAAGGACATTCGTATAAATTTTCAAGGTACATAACAATGCCAATCAAGATACAAAACAGTACTGCCAAATATAACATAGTTCAAGCTACAAAATTTAAGCACAAATTAAGAACATTTAATCTAGATAAAATCAGAATAATATTCCAATAACATGACTGAATTGGTACCTATCAATTTGTACCAGTGATCATATCACATGTCTATGTTGTTCGTACAATAATCTTTTACGTCTATTTGACTAATTTGCAAAAAAAAAAACATACAATTATTGAATTTTATGATTTCTTCTATTTTGAGAATATGTAGGTCCAAGAAGAGTAAGAATTGTTGAATAATAAGCTTGGACTGAAGAAATCATGAAGACCTTTATCAAGAATACATATTGTAAAATCAAATGCTTGGTAAAGTATGTGTGAGGTTGATTAAATTGAGATAAAACGTTATGAATGTTTTTTTAAAATGTTGGTAACATTTTATAATAATCAGAAGCCTCAAAAGAATCAAGTTATAACGTTATAACGTTATACAACCGTTGTAACGTTTTACAAACGTTATAACGGTTGATAAACGTTGTAACGTTTAAAAGCTACAGAACAACTGGAGTGCAGCTGTTCAATACAAGCAATAAACGTTGTAACGTTTATAAATAGTTATAACAGTTTTGAAACGTTGTAACGGTTATAAAACGTTATGTAACGTTTTCTAAGCTGTCAGAGAATTAAAACCCTAAATCATATTTGAATAAAACGTTGTAACGTTTAATAAAACGTTGGTAACGTTTTATGTCAAACAGCTCATTTTTGAGCTGCCACTATAAATAGACTGAAGGGATCACTTTCAAATCCATCTC